>CM055193.1:21951234-22324846 GCA_029224185.1 Karalla daura | reverse complement strand
CCTGGCCCGAACGAGGTAAACAAATGAGCATCTAATAGCATCTCCGGCACCGCACTCTCGACTTATTCTGGCGCAAAGATTTCCAAAAGCCTCAGCCCTAATCCAAGAGGCACAGCTCTTGCTACAAGTGCTGACATTTTTCCAATAGCTAATACTGACTTCTTCCCGTAGGCCATTAAGGTGACAGTGAGGCCCCCGGGGTTAAAGAGGCTGTCTATCTGCTGCTGTTCTCTGCCTCCTCTGCTATTCCTCTCCCAGCTGCTTAAATTGAGAACGAGTTTGGAGTAAACCGAGTTGTTACGCCTGGTTTGTCGCATGATTTAAAAGCCACGCCAAGCGCGTCTCAGTTCAGAATCAGGTCCCTTTGTGGTAGTAAGAGCATCATCGCAGGCTTGTCTTTACCTGTTTGTATACCCGGACTGATGGACTGATCAACATGGATGCTGTCTGCTTTTCCGTCCGGGTTTATTCAATTCTCACTTCATTGAAATAAGCTGTTTAAACACAGACTTACAGTACGTCTCCGTAAAGTTTGTTGCTGCCCCGTCAGGCGCACGGCTCTCGCTGTGTTTGTCATAACATGCCACATCCAGCCGATCTAATCCCGCCTAGCCTTCTTTCCTGTCACTCAGCTGAATAAATGGGCCCGGTGCAGTCGTTTCAGCGCCCCACCTGTGCTTTACTGGATCTTTCAAGCGTGAGATATCTGCCACTTTAAAATGACAGCCACGCTGCAAAAAAGCACTGTTTTGGAATCATGAGACCTTACAGCGTCGCGGCTTTAGTGTATTTTAATCTGTCACTTCTATTTCCGTTCGGTCTTGATTCAGTATTATCTCCCAAATTAAAGCCGAGCCGTCAGAGTCCCGGTCCTTTGTCTTCTCTTTCACAGACTCTCTCAGCCGCTCTGCCCGGATCTCAGTTTCACATCTGTGCAGACGATGTCTGTCCAACATACCGTACGCTCGCTCACATGCCTGCGCTGTGCTGTGAGTGTGTGGCCAGCAAACTGGAGAGCGATGAGGGCTTTTTGTGGTTCATTCTCCACTCTCAAGGGTAAAACAGCAAAGCGTGTAAAAGAGAGCAACAGCTGCAGTTCAATGGAGCTCTTTGAAGAAGTACATCAAACACACAGAATCATCTTCCAGCTATTGGCCGCACAGTAGAGAAAGTGAAGGGATCTGTGTGTGTGTGTGTGTGTGTGTGTGTGTGTGTGTTGGAGAGGTGAGTAGGACTGTTAATCCCTTGGCCTTCCCTGCATCCTCCTGCTCCCCATGCCTTGGTTTGAATGTCTGGCTGCATCTTCTCATCCATATTTACTCCTTGGATCTTGGTCTCCACTGATCTTGCGAGCTGATCTTGTTTATTTCATGACCGCTCCATACTGCCTTTCTCTTGCACCCGTCGTGACCCGTCGCCTTATCTCTCCTCTACACATTTCCCTCCGCACCCTCTGTCCACTGCTCAACTCCCAAGAGCTCTCTCTCTCTCTCTTACTTGTCCCTTACTTTATATGAAGCGCCCTCATGTTTATTTTGGGATTTTATTTGTCGAGAGCTCCCTCCGTCCATTGCCATTTCACAGGCCCGCTTCCACTTGTCAGTCAAATCACTCTGTCTTTTTATGATTTTAAACGCATCATGTCCTTGCTCAGAGAGCTGTCACTCACTTATCCTTATGTAACATCACAATATCTAACGCAGTTAAGTGGATCTATACCCCCAGCATGAAATTCGTGTCAGAAATAGCAAAGTGGGATTTGCTGGGTAGTGGTAGTGGCACATGGTAGTGTGTTCTGGGTTTGCTCAGTAGACTCCTGTGACACTGGTGAGGTATAATGACAATGGTAAGGTGATGAATGGATATGATGGATCATGTTTCTTTAAAGAATACTTCAGTGTCTTTTTTTGTACTTTTTGTTAGTGAATTATTAAAATGAGCTAGACAATGCTGATTGATTGGAGCTGAGGGGAGGGAGTGTGTCACATGCTGCTCTGTAGAGAGGACTTTACTCTCAGAATGGTGTTTCTGCAAAGGAGAATGGTCCTTTTTTCTCAACATTTTTACTCAGTCCCATGCCTGCATTTCTTATTTCTGTCACATTCTCTACCATCTTTCTCTCCTTTCTTCATCTTCTCCTTCTTCTTCTTCTTCATCCTCTTCCTCTCCTGCTGGTGATGGGAAGAGGGTAGGGGCTTGATTAGAACACACACCGCCAAGTCCCCCCCACATCGCATCATTGCATTTGATTAGCTCTCCAACCCCCTGCCTCCTCCCTTATCACTACTGGCACAACAGGAGGCGACACACACACACACATATACACACACACACACACACGCACGCACGCACGCACGCATGTATGCACAGATACACACATATCACAAACTCACCGGCAGACTTATCAGAGCTGCCTGTGAATGTGTGCTGCCGTATTTGAACACACACACACACACACACACACACACACAATCTGCTCACACACATCTGGGCTGCTGCTGGCGCCGTGGCAGTGGGGCGTCAGGTAAAACCAGCGTGGTGCTGACAGCTCCCCGTCCCTAATGAAGCATTAATAAAGTACAGCTCAAAAGAGCGGACGGGGGACGGGGGGTGGGGGGGGGGTGGGGGGGGGCGGGTGGGCCTCCCCCGCCTCCCCCACCTGTCTGGCTGTCTGCGTGCTGCCATAGGCGCAGATGAGAGGGGGAGAGGATCACTATAATCCTTCCCTGTCCTCCCGAAAACCAAAAACCCCTCTGCCCCACTTTCCTAGGTGTGAGGAGCCCCCTCCCCCCTCCTCCCCCCCGACATTGCTGGCTCCTCAGCGCCGACTCAAAGGTTCCAGTAATTCCCAGTTTTCGTGAGTCTGGTGTCAGAGTGGCACTCGGCTAAAAGCGAGCGCGCCTCATTAAAGCACAGAGCCATCGCCGATTCCCCAGCAGCTCCGCGGCAGACTGTAGCTACAGCTGCGGGCACAAATGCTATTGTAAATATATTCTAATGTGTAATTAAATCTCATTTCATTGCGCTGAAAGTGTTGAAACACTGCTTTCACGCGCGCAGGAATAAACAGGCTGAGGTGAATTGAGAGATGCAGAGACAGAGAAAATGACTGTTCTCAACAGCTTCGGTGTAAAACGTTTCAGCCTCTCACGCCCATTTGTTTGGGACGGCGTTCACATCAAGTGAATTTAGCCGGCCGCTCTTCTCCCCAGCAGAGCATTGAGGCAACTCTCCCCGAGACCCTTCTCCTTTGCTGCTGCCCGGTGCATTAACGAGCTGAATGCTTTTCAGACAAACACAAGCCCCACCCGAGTACGTATCTGGATGTCTACAGGCGCTCCTCACCAGCCAGTCATCACCACCACCACCACCATCATCATCATCTTTGTTTGGTGCTGGGACGAGCGTCTCTGTCACTATCTAAGTCTGTATCTCACCATCTACCTCGTCCTCCTTTATTTTCTCATTATCCTTGCTATGTAAACCCAGCTGAGCTATAATTGGTGGCGAGGACCGTTGTAATTTAGTGACGCCACATCTGCCCATTTTTTTTCACCCCCCCCCCCTCTCTCTTTTTTTTCCGGCCACTTTGCTCATTATCATAATGAGAAAAAACTAGGAGCGAGAACTCGCTGCAGTTAGATTTTCTTTCCTCCCCCCACTTTTCTTCTCTTTTTTATTTTCTGCGGGCTTGTTACACCGATCACATTCACCCAGGCAATTTGCCCATTTGTCTGAGTCTGAGAAGGGAGGCTTATCTGCACTAACGCCCTATCCAGGCCGTGCTTCATATCCAAATGGGCCCCGTGTTAGCATTCAAATCGAGAGCTCGCACCTTCCCTCTCTGCTCTACCTATAGCCGCGCTGTCAACAGCGGCTTTGCTCGCAGGAATGGAAAGTTCAAGTAGAGACTGCGAGAGAGAGAGAGAGAGAGAGAGCGAGAGGAAGCCTGGGCCGTTATTTAATGAGATCCTGAAGTGCGAGGGTGCTGCTTACTGTCACATAGCAAACAGGGGACACCTCCGCAGGGGAGGCCAATCACTGGCTCTCTCTCATCCTCCTCTCCTTCCTGGAAACCGCTCCCGGAAACCGCAAGCGCCCCCGACAAGGTGCTCCTCTTGTCAGGCCACATAGCAGTGCGTCCTCCTCTCCGTTCCAGACAGCAGGCGCATCAGAGGAGCGCCGCTTTGAAGGTCACTGGGACTGCTCGCTACGTACCGTGAGTGGGTCTAGAAGGTGTTTACAGCCGCAGCCTCTGGACTGAGCCTGACCTGTCACCCGCTCCATCGTACTCAGCAATGACATGGGTGAGGGGCCAAGTGTCCCGATCATCATTCAGGCCAGACTGGCTGCTGTTCAGCCAATAACAACAGCTGACAGGGACTTACTGGTGTCTCCCCACCAGTCAGGCTCACTTCACTCTCTCCTCATTCCCTCCCCATGTCTTTGGTTCGATGTATTGAAGCGCCGCCGTTTGGTTCGTTCTCAGTCAGTTTGCTCTCAGTCTCGGTTTCCGTGTTCCACGTTCCTGTTCCCGTGTCGCCTCTCCCTCCCTCCCTGGTTTTTGTCCTGTTTTTGTTCTGTCACCTCTCTGAATTTAGAGCGCCTCTTGGTGTACTATCATAAAGCGCGTTGTTGTGTTCAAACCCGCTCTGCCTTGAGTTGTGCGGCATGTGGGTCCCTTAAACCCCACATCTTAACACTGACACTTTTATAATGTCTCTGTCATGAATTAGGTAAGAGTGTGGTGCAATAGCGAACAGATATAAAACAGAGGACCTGGGCGGGGTGGTTTGTTAGTCTGACGCACCAGACCTCAGAGGAGCTTGACAGGAGAGTGTGGTGAGAGAAAAGGGGGGAGGAGGGTGTCGTGAAACGGGAAGGGGAAAGCGAAATCCCTTTGATCAAGTGCACTCCTCCTAGCGCTCCCGTTTCCTTACACATCCATAATATATCTCTGCGCGCATTCCAGGCTCTTATTAAAACGGCAGCGCTCTTCCATCCGCAGAGAGAGACAAACCTGAAACGCCCGCCTTCATCCTCTGCGCTTTAAAGGGGTAAAATTGGAAATGCCGCGAAAAAATTTGAAATTCAATATGTGCCCGTCCCCCCCCTCCAACTTCCCTCAAATTAATCATTCATGTTGGTCGTAACAAAAGAGGGGATAATACCAGACATGGGTAAATATTTATTCTTAAAGTGGCGGCTTAGGAAATGAGAGGGCTGCCGCTGCTCGACTCCTCTCTCCGGGGAGAGCGTGTTTGCCCGTGACAGTCATAAATATGTATCGAGCAGTAAGATGACAGCATTTGTAATCTGATGGCCGCCTTTTGTCAAGCATATGAAACCCGAGAAAAGCTTCCCCGTCAGTGGCGGACGCCGGCGAAATTAAAAGCTGCAGTAGCTGGAAACGGGGCGGCGCGGCGACAAGTGGCCGCGGCGTTTTAATTAGGCTGGAAACAAAGTCCTGCGGCGGGAGGGAGGGAGGGAGGGAGGGAGGGTGGGGTGGGGTGGGGGGACACCTCTCACCCCTCCTCGCTTCTCATTTGCAGAAAGGTAAATATTCAGAGGGTCGCTTCTCATCCGTGGCGATGGAAGCATGCCGGAGCATAGCAATGATGGACTGTGTTGTGAATGCAAAGCTCGGGGAGGGGGTGTAGCCCTCCTGCGGGCCTCCGCCCAGCCTCGCCCCCGGTGTGTGATGACCCCGTGTGACCTCTGCGGGCTCCGCCTCCCGACTGATCCCTGTTCCCTCGCTCTGCCCCCCCCCCCCCCCCCCCCCCCCCCCCCCCGCAGCTCTCAAGGACCCGTGCAGCGACGTGACCTGCAGCTACGGCAGCACCTGCGTGCAGTCCTCGGACGGCCTGTCGGCCAAGTGCATGTGCCCGCTGGGCTGCGAGGGCAAGCCGGAGCAGACGGTGTGCGGCAGCGATGGCAAGGACTACCGCAACGAGTGCGAGCTCCACCAGTACGCCTGCAAGAACCAGAAGAACGTCCGCGTGCAGTACCCGGGCCCCTGCGGTGAGCACCCCCCCACCCCCCCCCCCCACCTCGGGGTCGTTTGTAACACATCCCGTCTTGTATGTGCTGTCCTGGTAACGCCAACTCTCGCAGCCCAAACTAGCGTCTCGAAAATGGAGAGACACACGTTGGACGCTCCAACTGGCACCGACAGTTCCCTCAAAGCGAGCGGGCTCTGCTTTTTCCTCCCTGTTCTCAGCTAATCTCCTCTTCTGTCTCTCTCCCCCTGCACGCTCCAGCTTCTGTCGTGTCTCCCCCCACACGCACACTTGCCGGCGTGCCACTTACTCGCGGCACACCTCTGCTAATTCCTCATCCAGGTCGCCGCTCTTCACAGGGGTACTCCTGCGGTGGTGAAGTGTTGTTCTCTCTAAGTAGGTCTTCAGAGCTGTCCATTTGGTCGGGACTCGGCTGTCCCTTCCTTCACTCACCCCCCCCCCCCCCCCCGTCGTTATCGTCGGCCGATGGTTGTTTACTCCCAAGGCTCTCGAGTTTGAGTCGCGTGTTTTGTTTTACGGTGGCGGGCCAGATGGAGCGGCAGACAGCAGCCCTGCCTCTGAGCAGCGGGAGCCGTGAGGAGGCAGAGGAGAGGAGGGCTGGTGGGTGAGGGGAGATGGATGTGCAGGTCTGCCGGCAGAAGGTTGGCTGAATAAATCCGGCCTGCCTGGGCCAGAGTGGCCCGAGCCGCTCCGTCCCCCCTCCCCGGGGAGGGCTGCGGCCCAGGGGACCAGCCGAGCCATGATACTCCTCTAAATCTCCCCGCAGCCATTTGTAAGAAAAAAAAAAAATCCTTGGCTATCACACACTGCTAGCCACAGCCAAAGAAAGGCCGCTGATTTATTCACACTACTGCTTTTTGCAGCAAACAGGCCATTCTTTTTGTAATTACCTCCCTCGCTCTGCTAGAGGAGAGCCTGGGACCTGGACGCCGTTCTTCTCACTTAATGGGAGGTAATGGTCTCTCCCTCCGATAATGGTGCGGCTGGCGGCTGAGGCGGGCCGCTGTGCGCCCTCGGTGCATGCGTTGGGATGAAGCCCCGTCTGTGCGCTTCGGTTGCACGTCCTCCGGAGCCTTTGCCCGGTGCTGATAGGACGCAGGCTGAGGCCGGGGGCCGGTCACTCCGCCTCCTGCGGCCCGCTGCGGCCAAGGCGCTCTGTACCTTTTCATGTCCACACATTGTGGCTCTTTGTGTGCCTGCCAGGGGTCTGGGGGAGCCCACCTCCCCTTATTCTCCCCCTCCCCTTCCTGTCCGTGTCCCATCCCGAACAGAGGGTTTGTTTCATCCCTGCCGTGTTTTCAATGACTCGCCGTCGGCCTGCCAGTGATTTCATATGTCACGCTGCCGCTACATAAATCCTTTGTCTTGCCACATTCTGAGGACCGTGGCAAGGAGGATGAAGCCCGGGCCCTTGTTTCAAGGAGTAACACCCCCATCCCACGCGTCCGCCAGCCCATTCCATTATGATCCTGCGCTGATACGGCCAAGCACGCTAGACCCGCGCTCCCCAGGAGGCAGGGAGGTGCCGGGGCGCAAATCAAACCCACCGCCCCTTCATCTTTCCGCGTGCCCTCACATCCGAGGCCTCCCTCTGATCCACTCTCAGCTGCCGGGTCACTGATAATATCTGCGGGCCAGCGATGGTGTGGGGATCACGTCTCCTCTCGGCTTTCCTTCTTTTCTCTCTCTCTCATCTTATTTCAGAAGCTCGAGCGGAAATGATTTCTTGATACAGGAACATTGTCTTCCACACAGGAGTTCACATTTGCATGAACTTCTGCAGTTTATGTGAAGACGATTGGGAAACGAAAATGAACGTAAATGAATGTTGGTGTTTGCCGCAAATTAAAAGCAGGCTGAGTAAATCCCTGTCAGGAGCGAACGCGAATGGCTGTTCTGATGAAGCTGAAGCCAGCGCACACGCTGTCCTGTTATGTTTTGATGTTTGTTCCTCCGCCAAGATGTTGCTGCCCACGAAGCACCGAATGATTGACGGAGATGCTGCCGATTGAAGCCTTCTTTTGTTCGGGTCCACGCGGCCTAATTGATACAAACACAGTGGGGCTGCATGCTCATGTGCTCACGGCCGCCCGTGTCTCCACAGACCCCTGCAAAGACAGTGAAAACAGCCTGAGCACCATGTGCCGGGTGGAGGCTCTGACCCGCCAGCCCCAGCTCTTCAGCCTGCCGGAGGCCTGCCCCTCGGGCAACGAGCCCCTGTGTGCCAGCGACGGACAGACCTACCCCAGCGAGTGCGCCATGACGTCAACGGGCCTGCAGAAAGGCGTCAAGCTCCGGAAGATCCACGCAGGGCGCTGCAGGAGGCTGGGTAAGGACCATGTGTCGCTCCCCACCATCAGTCATCCCCTCGCCGATGTCCTCCTGTTCCACCGGACCCTCGGTCCCCTCTGTTATCGTAGCAGCGGCTCCTCTCTGCCGTGGCAACTGTTCCACCTGCAGGATGCTGGCACTGTCGCACCTCCGCAAATGACACAGTAATGAGCATCTTCTGTTAAAAAAAAGAACACAAAAAAACAGACGAGACTTCTCAGTCGCCGTGAGTACTTGCAAAAAGCATCCCGTCGTAGAAACAACGAACGTGCCGTACTCAGGAGAGCCTACCACATGAACCTTCAAAGCAAAGTCGTCCCGCTTCCCTCGAAGCAGCTTGGCACTCCAGCCATGCAGTAAATTATTGAAAAGTTGGTGTCCAAATCCATCACAGGGGCTGACTGAACAACAATAGACCCGTGATTTAATTAAGGCAAAGCACTGCCAAACGCGGGGATGGCTTTTAAAATGTCAGACGAGCTGGCTTGCGTGCAAAATAAATAAATAAATAGATAGATAGATAAATACAAAAGGCAGACGAGGCGCAAAGCGAGCATGAAAGGACGGTGTCACGTTGTACCTGCGCAAACAGGAGCGGGTGCGGGCGGGTCGAGCATTAGACTCTGCCGTGCGAGCGCGTCCCGGAGTGGCGCCCAGATACTAAACGACCGAGGTCGGCGTCCGTGCCGGACCCACGCCAGCAGTCGCCTCCTTCAGCACGATAAGAGCCTCTCGGCCTGCTATCGGTGCCATTAGGACAGGGCTGTAAGCCTCAGTCAACAAAGGGCTGTCAGCTCTCACAGTGCGTCCGATAGCCATCAGAGGACACCCAATTTTCCCGGCGCGGGAGCCGCGGCCAGGTGGGTTTTTTTCACGGCATCGGAGTGACGAGAGGCCGGGCCGTTCCCCGAGCCCCTTCACGAGAGGGAGGAGGGGAGAGGGTCACAGCGGGACTCCTCCGCTCGGCGTAGCCCACCTTCCCATCCCCTTGTTCTCTCTGCGGACGGCCACCCGGAGGAGTGTGAGTGAGTGGAAGTAGTAGTAGTAGTGTCTGCGCATCGTATCGCCAGGCGAGGGTCTGCGAGCGGAGTGGATGAGCCACCCCCCCCCCCCACACACACACACACACACACACACCCCCCCACCACTGCGCCTTTCTCAAATGAAAGAATAATTCAATTGGAAACAGAGATGCATGAAATCATATCCCTAAGCAAATTACAAATTGGTATCTAATGAAAATGGCCATTTCGACTTGTAACCATGACATTGCACATCCTTGTGGCCCTCTCACTCAGATACAGCTGCAATGTAATTAAGTGTGGCATGACAGGCTTTTAAAGAAAAGAGGAGAAGCAATTGAATCGCTGTACAAATTTGATCCACTGATCAGGAGTGAAATAAATTTGGGAGCCTCGTGAGCGCCCGCAGAACAGTGGCCTGCCGCAAATTGGATTTTCTCACTTCACTGGCAAATTTGCCATTTCACATTACCACTATTTCTTTCTTTTTTCTTAATTTCTGCAGCCGATTCTGCTTATTGAGTCAAAATATAATGAATACAGTAGTTTAGACTAGTTTTGACCCTCGTGTTAAATCCCAGGGCTTGAGTTCCCGGGATTTTATTGAAGTTATTGGGGAGCTTTGCTATTAGAGTTAAAGGGGAGCGCAGCAAACCGGCCCACCAGTCAGCTGTGTCAGGCTGCGTGCACCGAGGAGCACCTGCTAATAGTCAGCCGCGCTGTTGTGAGCCGGCGTATCATGGAGGGTGGAGATGTTAATAAAAGTTTGGCGAACTGGAGGAAAAACACTTGACACCCGAGCGAGAACAGAAACGGCATTATCCCGAAGTGAGGGCTCCACATTTCAATAAAATCTCGCGTTTCCATGATCCAGCCCCGCGCCTCGCCGAGAGCTGTTATTTGTGTCACATTGGTAAATTACAGTCCCGGCTTTCAGAGGATTCACCCCGGGTTCAGCCGAACCAAAAGACGAACGTTCCTCCTCTGTTCCCACCAAATTCAGGACTCCTCCTTCCTGCCGGCGCGCTTTGAAAGAATGGCCCAACGCTCTCCCTCTAAACGAGCAGAAACCAATAATAAAAGCTAACAACACTCAGACTCCATCATGTGAACTTGCCCACCTGCGAGCTGATGACTTGTCGCCTTTCAATTTCATTTTTCTTTCGCTGTTTTAGCGCAAGTCAATTGATCGACAGTTTTTTTTAATTTCAATTACTGTGAACCCGCTGCTGGGTTATTTTTAGAGGGGCTGCTTATTGCGTCCACGTTTAATTTACCTTACATACCGTCTGATCTGTAGTCACATCAGTTTCACTCCCTCACTCAGAGGGAGAGAGAGAGAGAGAGAGACAAAGAGGAGCTTCCTACCCGGTGACATCCGTCCGCGCTAACAAGTAATTACAGTTTGGCTGAAGAGCGATTTACTTCCCCGTGGTGGGAGCGGCCGCGTGACGCAGCGGGGGGGAACGGTCGGCCCGGCGCTTTGCCTGCTCCAGACGCTGCTTTGTCGCGCTGGCCGGCTCCTCCTCGCTGTCCCGTCCTCGGCGGCGGCGGCGGCGCGCTCCCCGACTTGGCAGCGGCACACCGGCCTAAATACCCTTATCAGTGTCTGCGCAGATGGGCGACGAATTAAAGGCAAACCCTGGAGGAGCCATCGGGGAAATGGAAGCGAGGACGAGGGGCGGGGAGAGGGGGGCGGTGTCCGGCGGGGTGGCCGGGGATGCGCTTCAACTCCGGGCGGAACGGACGATCCTTAGGTGACCCTGTGTGTGTGTGTGTGTGTGTCCGGCTCCTGCAGACCAGTGCAAGGAGGAGTGCCAGTTCAACGCCGTGTGCCTGGTGGAGCAGCTGAGCGCCCGCTGCTCGTGCGAGCCCATCGAGTGCGACGGCACCTACAAGCCCGTGTGCGGCCGCGACGGACACACCTACACCAACGACTGCATGAGGAGGCAGGCGGAGTGCGTGGGCCGCAGCCACATCCCCGTCAGGCACCCGGGGCCCTGCGGTGAGTGCGGGAGGGAGGGGGC
Organism: Karalla daura; assembly: GCA_029224185.1. Classification (NCBI taxonomy): domain Eukaryota; kingdom Metazoa; phylum Chordata; class Actinopteri; order Chaetodontiformes; family Leiognathidae; genus Karalla; species Karalla daura. The sequence continues at coordinate 22,313,446 of CM055193.1, read as the reverse complement.
GTGACGTCGTCTCCCGTCTCTCTCTCTCTCTCTCTCTCTCTCTCTCTCTCTCTCTCTCTCTCTCTCTCTCTCTCTCTCTCTGTCTCTCTGTCTGATTTCTACGTATTCAATGTGTTTTTCCCTCCCATCTTCTAGGCTAGCTGCGCGTGGGCTTGAAACGACACTGAGAAGTGTCTGAAAACGGTCGGGTGATGCTCTGAGAGGGGATGGGAGGGGGGGTTGTGTCGGGTTAGGGATGGGGATGGGGAGGGGGGGTGACTGGTTGAACTCAATACAACATGTGTGCCTTCCCTCTAAAAAAACCCTCACCTCCTCACTGGCTCGCCTGCCGTCCATCCCTCCACCACAAACACGCCACTTTCACGTTTCATCCATTCACCCGCCCTCCGTGTCCTCCTCTGCCACTAGAGCCGGGCCTCCGCTCGGGTGGCTCTCTCTTACCCCCCCTCTCCTCTGTCTCTCTCTGTTTTGTCTCGTGTGTTGCTTTTTTCCTGCTATAAAAAAGCTGCTCTCTCTTGTTTCAGTGCGTCAGTGCGTCTGTGTGTCTGTCTTTGTCCGTGTGGCCGTCTGCCCGGCCGTCTGGCTGCAGGTGAGATGCGGGGCTCACCCGGTGGGCGGCCTCGTCGGGCGGATCCTGACGTCCTCCCGCCGGCTCCACAAGGACCTGACAGGAGGGGTCTCGTACTGCTGTCTTTTTTTTCCTTCCTCTGCCTCTGTCCATGTGTGTGCGTGTGTGTCTCCCTGTGCCATTAATGTCCTTTCCTTGTGTTTTCCCCTCCTGCATAGATGATCTGTGAGGTTGGAGAAGTCTTCCTCTGTTCCCCACTGTCTGCGTTCTGTTTCCTGTCTAACTGTAAAAATTCCTACCTGCCTCACCGCTGTGCATCCCCAACTCCCCCTCCTGCCTCTCTCTCTCTCTCTCTCTCTCTCTCTCTCTCTCTCTCTCTCTCTCTCTCTCTCTCTCTCTCTCTCTTGCATGCCGAGCCTGACCTCACTACTCTCCAAACCATCATGGAGACCGTCTCATAAAAGCTCGCACCTGCCTGACGAACAGACCGAGCTCAGTTTCACGACATTTCTTCGAATGAAAAACGCACTAACGGGAGTTTTCCCAGAATCTCGTATATTCAGACATCTCAGGTTTACCTCCCGGAGAAAAAAAAGAAAGCGGCCACTGCGTCGGCCCAGGTTGCTGCAAGCTGGATGGCCAGGACGTATGAAATATTTTGCAGCTGTTTTTCTATTCTTTTTGCCTTTTTTTTCCCCCTGCAACTATCAGAGAAAGAAAGCCAGTTCACATTCAGTAGCTCGAGTTGAACGATAGGTTTATTAGGTTGAAATTCTTTCACTTGAGTATAAATCCATACTGGAACAACAGAGGGATTATTTAAAACACATTCATTCAAATCTTCCTCCATAGCTTGTCCATCATCTTGTATCCCAACAACAAATCAAAGTCCCCGATCAGCATCTCCAGCTTTAGCATCACAGCTTAAATGAAACCTCTTCAAGTAGAGTCTGTTTGCTGGCCCTCAATGGAAGCATTAACCAAGCATTGTAACAAATTACTCGTAAAGTGCCCATAGAGAACCAGAGGCCGCTAAACGGAGAGAGATCAGTCCATCCTGCAGGCTTCAGGGTGGAGCCCGGGCCCACAGTTATCTCCATTCCTCAGCATCAGGCATAGCTGGTGCTCCCCTAGATCAATTAAGTGTAGGAAATGGCAGCATGGGCTCTTATGTGTTTTTGCTCTGTTTTCATTATTTCTGGCAAATGGTGTCCCAGCCCTGGCCCCCTCCCTCATTTGTTAAGCTACTCTCTCTCACTCTGCCCCATCCTCCCTCCCTTCCCCAGTGAATCGCAGCTGTCAGCCACTGCGAGTATGTTTCTTTAATGCATTTTATTGACATTTGCATATTTTTCAAAACAGCGAAGCACTGTGAAAGCCCCCCCCCCTGGGATGTTGACGCTGTGCACGCTTGTGTGTGTGTGTTTGTGCGTGCGTGCGTGCGTGCGTACGCGTGTCGTTTCTGTCTTCCGAAAAGACTTACTTGTCGGGAATCGATCAGCAGCCCGCTCTGGTCACGTGGGCACACACACTGGGCACAGTGTGAGCTACACACACACACACACACACACACTGTCACTGTGCTCCATTGTGCTTGTGGTTCTCGGTGAGGAGGGCCGAGTCCCAAAAACAGGACACTCGGCACCGCTGAGACAGGTTGGAAGGGGCCCGGTGTTTTCTTTTTTCTTTTTCTTTTTGCCACCCTGGACCAGATTTCCATCACGCTGTCATCATGATGATCGCGTTAGCATTTTAATCGCCTTGACAGGCTGATTAAAAAGCAGGAAATATCTGCTCTGGTTCATTTATAATTGATCGAAAATCCGCGCAGATGGCGCCGCTTAGATGTTGCACAGCGTGCGACACGTATCCTTATTTTTCAAGCGGAGCAGCCCCGGCCCCCTTCTTCCCCTGACTCACATATGGTGTGTGCGGGCACAACCTAAACACGGAAGTGCGCACGCAGAGAGGGCCATTGTAGCGGAGCGGCGGTGCTAATTGTTTCGCTATATTTAGAGGAAACAGCAATGGAGGAACATTGGCACCCTGAGGTTTTCAAAGACTCCTTCCCCTCCCCCCCCTCCCTCTCCTTTGCACCTGAAATTGGCATCTCCAAACAAAAGCTAATTTTAGGATCAATGGAACAGATTAGGCAGGGCCATCATCGGTCCAGCACTGAAGTGAAGTTCAAGAGATGTCCTTAAACGGCTCATCAGCGGAGTTTCGAAAGTCGAAGCAGCCGCGACGCCTGGATGAATTTGTCGGGGGAAGGCAGAGAGCGGGCTGCATCTCCACAGCACTTAAGGCAGTAATGATCACAATTGCTTGGTGCATCCTCCACTCATCATCGTACCTTTGCGTAACGCACTCCGCTTAATGTGCTCTTGCTCAGCCCCGAGATGTACTTCCTGCAGCTTTATGAAAAGATATTAGGAGCTTGCAGTGTGGGCTCTGCTGTGTTGAGACGACATGGTTCAGTCCCTGCTCGGAGCTCTGCATGCGCCTGTTTCTGTGTGCGTGTGCGCGGCTGCATTTGTGCGCCGTTCCCAATGAGCTGAAGCCGCAGGAGGCTTCACATTAAACAGACGGAAGAAGATGTAAATGGACGCCAATCGATCTCATTGTTAAAAGCAACAAAACGCCGTCCGTTGCGTATCAGCGGAGCTCATTCCCAAGGCGTCACGTCCGCCGAGGAGTGAAAGCGTTTTCGGGGGCCAATCCGAATGAAGTCGTTGAAGACAAAGAGAGAAGGAAATCCATTTATTTATTTCACATCAGAGGGACGGGCTGCGAGTAAAATGAATGACTTTTGCCGTAAGAACACTTTTGCAATCTGAACATGTGCATGGCTGTTTTGTGCTCCCCCCGGGTGACGCACTTTGGCCGTTGGTCGACTAGAAACACAAGCCGCAGAGTGGAGTTTGGGGGTGTTAAGGAGACCCAGTCTTCCAGGAGCGCGGGAAACTGGATGGGGAGGAGTGGAAGGGCCGGTGACGTGGACAGAGGCTCTTATCCACACAGCTCTGGCTCGAGCCTACGAAGGCGCGTACGCATCGATTGGCGGGCGCGAGAGAGTCGCTCGAGATGTGTCGACGGTCGCCTTCCGGAGGTGAACACGTCGTCGTTGACAAAAGAGGGAGGCAAGGATCAGTCAGCTTGGGTGTCAGGGCGGCGCGGCGAGTATCTCATCATGCGCGCGCTGGTCTGACCGGCGTCTCCGCCGGCGTTTGCAGCGAGCGCGTCCGCTGCTAGGAGGCCCGCGTCGGCCCGGGATCGGCCGTGCTGTTTTCCTCCTCATCAAGTTAATTAGAGGAAGTGCCGTGGGAGCCCGATTGACAGCAGCCGGGGAGCGCCGGTCCACTTCCAGCAGCCCACAGGCTGTCATCCAGCAGAAATTGCGGAGAAATGTGGGTCAAGCGGGGTGTCAGATGTGACTCCAGGCATTGTGGGTGTTTCTTGCCTCCAGGTTGTGATGGAACGAGGCCCCACCTCCCCCCCACACCCGCCTTCCGATTTCTACATTTTTCATTCCGTCTCCAGCCTCTGAGGCGGCGCTCGATTAATCCAGTGAATGTTTAGCGTTGTTGCTCCATTTCTTTTTTTTTTCCTTTTTTTTGCCTGGGTTTTCTTGTGCGCGCATCAGTCACGGGATCACTCGGAGACTTCCCGCGTCGCTCTTGGACAAATCGTGTTCGGCTGTCACCTCGCCTCCGATTGACGGCTGTGACACGATCGGCGGGATCCGTCTCCCTCCCCCTCTCGCGCGCCTCCCTCCGCCTGTCTCCATTTTGAAGAGCAGCGCGGCCTCAGTAGTAAATGCACAAAGAGGCTTGGATGCCTCTCCTCCCTGTGATGAGCTTTCAGTGGTAGACAGACACAGCCCGCGGGTATGCCTTTTTGCTGTATGCTAATATAGCCTTTTCTCCGCACCTCCCTCTAACTCGCTCCCTCTCCCACGACTAATATGATACATAAATGTTTTTAATGCGAGGGAGGCCGGGGGAGCGGGATCAAAGCCCCGCAGGTGAAGAAACACAGGAGGCGGGGCTTTGCCTCGCATCGGCTTCGCCCAATAGGGGCCCCGTGCGGTGACGGTTTGCCGCGTTGGCCTATTCTCCTGCCAGTTGGCTACAGCGAGCGTCACCTGGATTACACTGATTCACTGCCCTGCATAATGCGGGGAACCGTTTGGAATTGCACACGGACCCAAGGGGGAAAGTCCAATTAACATATGTATGAGCCGAGCGGAGATGGGAGGAAGCTCTCACCAAAAATAATCTCCCGGCGTTCCTCCGACACGTTACGGGGGGGCGAGCGGCAGCCAGAGCCCCGCTGCGGGGACCTAACGAGGGGGCTGTTAGGGCTTGAGAAGTTACACCGTGGCATCGCGGCCACTCCAGCCGGTCAGACAGCAGCGGTAAGTGCGCGCTAATGACACTTGAGGTGGACAGGTGAGCCCGTATCAGGAGATCAGAGGACGGCGCTCGGTTCCCAGCGCGCCCTCTGTAGGGGTGGGGGGGGGGCCGCGGCCTGGAACCGACCTGTGATGCAACCGTAGCCCTGGAGCCGCGGCGTGCCATTAAAATACCACTCTAATTAACATAGAGAAGCAGCGGCTGAGGATGCAGACCGAGGTGACACCCAGAATGTGAAGTCCTCCCAGACGCCGAAACGGAGCTCACATACGGCATCCTTGATTAGAGGGAATTATTCATGGTTTTTTTCTCTCCCCATATTTTCGCTATTTCTCCTGACTTATCCACCGCGCCGCCGCAGCACGCCGTTCGCTATACCTGCTCAGCCTCTTAAACAATGTCCTAGCCGCTTCGATCGCCGCGGATGTTCCTATTTTTACGCGTCTCTCGCTTTAAACCCGGGCACCTTGGATTTTCTGCGGGCCTGCCTGACAGGGACGCTTGATGCACGCGCGGAGACATGTGTTTAAGTGTCTGGGAGACGACCAGCGAGAGGAACCGAGCCCGCTGGAGCAGGCTTGTAAACAGCAGCCCACAAGCCTTAGTTGTGACAGGCTGCCATTTCAAAGCTTGTGCCCGCATCCACGAGAGAGAGAACAAGACAGCTTCACTTTTTAACTGTGTCATAAGATTTTTACACTCGGGGAGTTTTGTCTCGTTTTTTTTTTTTTTTTTTTGCCCTGACACCCTCTCTAGTTAATAAATCAGGCAGGAAATTTTACCCCCCCCCGCCCCAGAGGGAGAGGATGATAAAAAAATTAGTTTTGGAGGGAAATTCTTTCATCTTTACTGTGTGTGCGAAACAAAGAGAACGGGAGACTTAGGCCTTATCGGAGGCTGCAGTTGTGTTTTAGGAGCTTGTCCTTGGGAAGTGGGCTGTTGAACTTTTTTGGAGGCCAAGGTTGTATAGCTAAGCTCAGCTCACAAGCTTACAACACACACACACACAGACTGGCACACACACACACACACACACACTGGCTTACTCGCAGACACACGCGAGGCGTTAAAAAGAGATCAGGAGGAATCAATTGTTTCTGAAGCCATACCAAATTAAGCCGCATTGAACAGCTTACATACTTATGTGGCACCTCCGAGCTCTTTTCAAACAGCAGTTTGGCATCAAAACACAGAAATCAATAGCTGTGTTCCACCTTCTAAATTCACTTTCCGTAATGGCAGAACCTGTGTCCTTGCTCCGGATCCGGAACGATTTGTTCAATTACAGCCAGAGCTTAGTAGCAAAGAGGTGGGAGGTAAAAAAGGATACCTACACGCTCTCCTTTTATGTCTTCCCATTGTAATCGCCGTACGTATCGTTGCTCAGGTGTGCTCTGAAGATGTAAGGGTGACACCGATCCTTTTCTCATTTACTGTAGCCTCCCCACTGCCTTAATCAGAGTTAAGCTAAGATAATTGCCTCTGTCTGTCTTATCAGTTGATAATTTGCCCCATTACTGCAGCGAGTAGAGCCACTGCCGAACACTTGCACGCTGATAAATGAATCCTGGGGCTCCAAGCAAACCGACGTGCCCCCCCGTGATGCCATCTAATCCTATAATGGTCACAATAATGACGGAGCCATGGGTGGTGTCATTATTAGGGGCAGTTTCCATGACAGCACCCCAACCTCCCGAGCAAAAGCCAAACGCAGCGCAGATGAGACGGAGGAAGGAGTTTGGTTTCGACTCGGGGCGTTTAAGCGCACCTCTTTCCATTTTCGCCCGCACGTCTCATCAAAGATTATTTGATGCCTCCGCCTGCTTTCTTCCTCTAATCTGCAGACACACCACATTTGGCGGAGTGATCCAGCCCTCATGCGTGAAGGCTCCGAAATGAGAATCACTATGGAGCCGGGCGATCGTCTGCGGCTTAGCCCTGATAGCACGCTGAATACCATCCCACCTTTTAACCATGAAAGCAAGCCCTCGATGCAATCGCACACAAACACACGCCGAGTGTGTCCGAGCCCGGCTTATAAAAACGCCGAGCTATAAAGCATTGATCGATTCGGGACCTCGATCGGGTGTCTCCCAGCCTGCGCCCATCTCGCGCTGAAATCCAGTCCCCGGCTCTAATGAAGTCACGCCGGAGCTGGTGCGTGAGAGGGAGAGACTGAAGCAGACACCTCTCTGTGATGTTCACATTTCATATCAGCCTCGGCCCAGGAGCTTGCCTTTTTTGAATTATTAAGCAGGGGGCCTCTTTTTTTTTCCCCTCGCTTGTCTTTCTTCCTCTCTTTTAACACTTTCTCTCTCTCTCTCCCTCTCTTCCCGTCTATCTCTCCCTTCCTCCCTCTCTCGCTCCTCTATGTCAGTTCAGTCGGCTTTGGCTGAAGCAGTGGCTCACACTGAGATGCAAATGGCAGCCTTTGAAGGGCCACATTGGGAACGTCAATTAATCCAGGCGTTTACTCGCCTGAGAGGGGGGGAAAAAAAGGAAAGACGACGCGGACCATTGTTCGCGGGCTGTTTCATCTGCGCCGTGCCGCGGGGCTGCGCTCCTATCCGGCGTCCTCATGCACACAGGACCGCAGACTCCATGGGGCCTCGGGGTACTTCAGAACAGGCACGCAGACGAGGAAATGACATAGCAAGACGAGGTGTTGCAGGGACAGCGTTGCATATTCCATCTGATCTCTTTTGTCCCCGAACCTTTTTCTAACACAGCTCCCCGCGCACCCCCGCTCTAACCTACCCCCCTGTCACCTTCGCCGTTCAAGACCTCTCTCCAACCTCTACTTCCTGTATATTCTGCCCGCTTCCCGTCCCCTTTCTGCCCCTTCCCCCCACCCCCCCCCAACCCCACCCCTCTAACTTTGCTCTCGCGGGGGTTGCTCTCCAGATCTGGCCGTGCCGAGCCCCTGCTTGGAGAAGGAGTGCGACTACGGGGCGGTGTGCGTGGTGAAGAACTACGAGCCGGTGTGCGAGTGTCCCGAGGCCTGCCCGCAGACGTCCGACCCGGTGTGCGGCTCCGACGGCCACAGTTACGGCAGCCACTGCGAGATGCGGGCCATGGGCTGCGCCCTGCAGAAGGACATCGTCATGAAGCACAAGGGGCCCTGCGGTGAGTCGCACACCTCGGCATGGATCCCTGTGAGATGTGTCACGTGTCGGGGGCTCGCTGGCCGGCGGCGAGCCGTCCCGGTGGAAAGTAATTACGCTTAAATTAATTGATTGTGCTAAATGTCCCCGAGGCGAAATTAGCATGTACAGACATGAACAATTAACACGTACAGAGCTGAAACCATGGCGGCGCCCGCGGGGAGCGCCCGTCCCCCCCCCCCTCACATCCATCACAGTCAAAACAACATCTAATACACGGCCACGTCTGAGGGAATTTCCTGATCCGCCGCCTGTGTCTGCCTCCCCGCCCGTCTCCAGCCTCTCTACGCCAACACCAATTTGCCTGTTTTGACCTTTAACTGGAGATGTACTTTACTCCGGATGAAAGAGGATGCGGGGCATACTTGTCTGTAATTGGCTACAAGAGTCTCTTGGCTTTGTCTGGGGAGCGTCGGAGTACGGGCTGGTCATTAGTGCCGCAGCGACAGTCAGCGGGTTTGGAGTGGTAAAAATATCTTCAGATGCGCCGTGCGGGCCCACAGCCATATGGGCTGATTTTTACAGCTTGGTGAAGCCACTTGGTGAGAGCTCTTGATGGCTTAATGCCATCTTGGAAGACCAATTTTCCCATGCAGTCTAATTGGTGATGGAGTATTCTTCATTGTCTACGATCAAGCCTTTTTGCTTCTCACGCGCCGTGTGCAAGTGCGCAGTGGTCCTTGGCCCCTTGGCCCGGCTCCCTCGCTAATCTCATTTCTCACGGATACAGGACACAGCAGTTGAAACTAGTCCGCCTGTTTGCTGGTTGATCAACGCAACTGGGTGATCTCACTGGTCTGGCGCGGACTGGTTGTCCGTTGTTTTGCTCCTGAACCTTATTAACAGTTGGGTCGAAGTCGCCCGCGCAAGCTTCCCTGTTTACTTTCTTTTAGCTCTGGGTAAACGACGGAATTAGCCGTTGGAGGGCTCTCACACTCCCCCTGCTGCCTTCCCCTGCTTTGCATCTGTCATATTCCCCTCCCGGCTCCCTCTAAATTGAAATCCAGCACATGAGGATGTATGCCAACGAGAAATGGAGCGAGAGCGGCGTGCGGGCGGCGGGCCGGCGGGCCGACTCAATTTTGTGCGGCGCTCGGCAGGTAGACGGCAGGTCTGACGCCCCCCCCCCCCCCCGCCCTCCCCGGTCCCTAGATGGTAATGAATAGTCTTTATTTTAAAAAGCGAGAGGCAGAGCGAGCTGGCGGAGTGGAGGGCCCTGTCTGTAATCCAGCACTATGGATGCTTCTTGGCTCCCAGAGGAGCAGGCCTGCGTCAGCGCAATGGTGCCATAAAAATGCTGAAGCATTGGCTTGCCAGGCTGGAACCCGGCGAGGAATGATGGCCATGATAATGTGGGTTATTTCTGGGCTGTTTGCACAGCTTTACTGGGCTTCATTCAGTACCATAACAACTGACTGACTTAAGCTATTATCTCACCTAATTATCGCAGGCTATTCCCGCCACTAATATACACTATATATGTTTATGGAGCAGAAAAAGGAGAGTCGCTGCCTTCAGGTGCTCGTGGAAGTATCAAAGTGATAAGGTGGAGGACAAGCACTGGGGGAAAGTAAATGAAGGGAGACTTTTCCATGGGCTCAGTAACCTTTCCAATGCACAAGTGCATAAGAGACAATGAATTGCATTACAAGTTGCTTGTTATTCGGTGCAGGTGATTGGCATTATGTGTCTGGATTTACTGCTCAGGTGTTTTTGTTTTTTGTTTTTTTTCTTTCTGTCCTGGAAAATTCGGAGACTTTTTACATTTTCAAATGGGTGATTTCCAAAATAGTCATTGCAACCTTTGCTACTTTTGTTTTTGCGGCTTTGTTTTGTTATTTCCATCCAGACGCACGGTAATGTGTATGCGGTGGGATTTATGGCTTTCAGGCTCAAAAAGGGAGCTTAAAAGAGGCAGGTGAGGGCATCGATACTGCAGCTAGAGGTGAGAGGTGCCACAATGGGGAACCGTAACTGTGCATGTGTGTACGTGCGGCTCACTACAGCCTCGCCCAGGCCCTACCATAATTTCATTTCCTTCCCCTCGGGCTGGCAAAATAGTGGTTATCTATATGGCTCAGGTGCAAGCTGATAGCAATATGACTGACATTTATTATTATTCTCAGACCCCCCCCCCCACCCCACCCCACCCCTTCACCCACCCCCCCCATGCATTTGAGTAGCGGGCGACCTTGTAAGGTAGGCCGACAGAAGTGTGCTTGGTTAATAGACCCCCCGGCAGGATATCAGTCGCCTCAGAAAGAAGGGTCATCCATACGGCTTAACACAAACAGATGAGAGCAGAGGCGCCGCAATCATTCGAGAAAAGGAAATAAGAAAATCCCCCCCCCTTTTTTTTCCCCTCCCGCAGGTGTTTGAAATGATATACACAGTTGAGTAAGAAATATAGGTCACAGCGGCAGCGTGCGAGTGGCCGGAGAGAGGCGGTGAAAGCGCAGGGGGGGGGGGGGGGGTGTAATAAATGCAGCCAGAGAAGGAGATGGAGGTGAAAACAGGAGGAGGTGCAGGAAGAGCGGGAGGGGGAGGCAGAGTTAATAGTGTAGCGGCCGGGCAGGCGTCGACAGGGGAGTTGTTATCAGCCAGGCATGTTCACAAGCCTTCAAAACACAAACCAGCCTGCTTCCCTCTGCTTAAGCCTGAAGTAACACGCCAGCCCGGGCCCCCCACCCTCCCAGCTGCTTTTCGGGACTTTTTTTTTCTCCCCCCGGTGAGGAAATCAACAAAGCACGTAAAGCTGCAAGCTCTTTAGCTGTTGCTGCGTTTTTGTTTTTTTCCTTCCCTCAATCCTTCATGCTTTCAGGGCCACTTTCTTACACCAACCTACCCCTATTTCTCAGAGAGCGCAAACACCGCCACCCAACAAACACAACAAAGGGGGTTGTACAGTCCAGTGGCTGCCAGCACCGAGCCCACGGGATTTCACAATGACCCTGGTGAGGTTCGAACAAATCCTTAGAAAAGGGAGAAAAAACATGTTGTGATTGGGTAACGCTTCAGGATATAAAGCGCTGTCTCATGGCCAGTGGCAACTGCCACAATGAATGTCACACAATCAAATCGCTCCCTACGTTTTTGAAACTCTTCGTATTAAAGCACGTATAATAAGCATTCAAGTGCATTCAGGACTCTTGTGTCTTTTAAATAGTCCATCATGTATGTTTAGTTTTGGAAGCACACCCTCAGAGGGGTCCGTTACTCATCTTTCACAAAGATCAGCTCATTCTCAGGCCACATGCAGCAGCCTCAAACAAAAACTCATTTGTCAGCCATTCATGGCCCAGATGCAGCCTGTTCTGGGCGCTCAGCGTGCCGCTATCAGCCCGTATCAGGCGGTAATCTGGGTTGTCTTGTCATAATGTTTTCGCTATTCACTCCCCGGGCTATTTTTTGAGGACATAGTCGGTATTAGATTTTATTACACGTGGCATGAGGAGGCCTTCAAATCTCTGCCTTTGATCCCGGACACACTGGGCTACGCTGCCTACGTTGCCAGGCTGGAGAGCTTCTTGCAGTGGTCGACATGAAAGGTATTTGAATAAGATGAAAGATCCCAGGTTCTCATGTCAGCACACAAGCACGGCCACGCTTTTAACATCTTGAGTACGTGTCATGGAGCCCAGGCCGGCCAGACTTCTAACCCGTGAGCCTGAGCTTTTCATGGCCGGGAAGTCGTCTGCCTTCAGCAAGGGAAATAAAGTGTTCTTCACTGAGACGCAAAATCAACAATGACAGACCGGGGGAGAGGGTGGGATCGGAGACTGACATTCCCGCTCTCCCCCTTTCTTTCCTGCTTGCGATACATGTTGCGCGGGGGATCAGGTAGCGTGGAGAGCCAGGTGCGAGGGGCAGGGGGCTGATAAAGAAGCAAAGCTGCTATCAGGACACAGGCCCTGATAAAGGACAACACTCACCGCCGCCGCATCCTGATTTATAGCTGCAGCAGCCAGAGCGGCCTCGACCACAGCAGCCCTCATTTCACACACCCCGACTGTATACGTTATCTTTGTTTATGTTTGTCACACACGCTACAAAAGCCTCCGCTTCTAATCTGATCGCCGGCGATGGATTATTGTTTAATCTGAGCGATAAATCATCGGAATACATGGCCGCGAATACATTGATACCCTCGCGACACACCTATACATACATTGCGCAACACATCATTCCAAAAGCCGGGGTATTAATGGGCTTTGCACACAATTTCTGCATCCCGGCTGCAGGGATTTGCCTCCAAGCGGCAAACAAGGGCATTAGTGAGGTCTGCTACCGATGCCGACGCCTGGCTCGCGTTCAGCATTCCAGTTAATCCCAGAAGTGTTGGACGGCTCTGGTGTGGGCCGGCACACTTCAGCTCCACGCCGCAGACTCACACACACACACATGCACACACACACTGTCGTGCTGGCAGAGAGGGTGCTGCCACGACGTCGGACGCACGTCATTCTCTGAAATATCTTCTGTCTCTGTCTGGAGAGTTTTCTTAACAGTGAGTAAGACGCCCAACCCAAACTGTGACTAACAGCCTGAGGCCCAAATGACTTGAGGTGAAGCATTGCTCCTTAGTGTAATGAACATATGTAGCTTTTCATGTTAGACGTCGGTGAAATCATCCATTCAGCCAATAAGCAGTGGATGTCTCCTATGCAGGCGGTATACGGCCACACTGTGCACAGTTCAGGCTGCAGCCGAATAAGAGGAATGGCTGCCAGCTCCGGACAGGGAGATGAAGGAATCGGGAGAGTCTTAAAGAGTAATAAACAGATTATTAATGCGGAAGCTTCCAGCGGCCGTCCTCACCTCTCTCAATTAGCGCTAGCTCAGCGGCGGTTATTAGCCCGGCTCTAATTGAATGTGATGGCGAGCCGCGCTAATGCAATCCTCCAGGTGTAATTGGTGTCGGAGCGGAGGCCGCGCTCCTGCCGGGCCCTGCCTCTGCCCTCCGCCCGGGGGGACGCTCCGTCTCCGGGTGTGATTCTGTTTCTTCAAGAGATGATCCCCCGCGAATCCGCCAACTAATAAGGCTCGGGTGAGGCGTCGGGATGTCTCGGCGCTTTGTTCGCTCGGAGAGGGAGCACAGATATCGCCCGCCTCGTTCATTCCTGAGCTGCGACGGAAAGTAGCGTCGCAGCAAGCAGATAGGAGCAGCCGCGCCGTGATTAATGGAGAAGAGTGCGGGGGCTTTTCTCCGCTCTTTCTCGCTCGTTTATTCCAAGTCCCCCACCCCCCCACCCTGGAACCCCCCCCCCACCCTGCTCTCGGAGTTATCGTTGGAGCGTCGCTTGGCAAGCTGCAGCCAGGCCGTCGTGGGGCTCCTTCCCGGGAACGCCCTGAAACACCCTGGCGATGGAGCGCCTTGGACGCGCTTCTCCTCCTCTTGTTTTTTCAGCGGAAAAGTCTGAGGCTCCGTGTGTGAGGTTATGTGGTTTCACGTCCGGGGAGAATGGTTCCGGGTGGCTCCGAATTTCTCCAGCGACGGGGCCCACTGCGCTCCTGGGAAGTTCGTCGTTTCTGTTTTTCGTTTTTTTCTCCTTCCACATCCTCCGATCTGCGCCACGGTTGAACTCTGTGGAGTTTTTTTTCCTTCTTTTTTCTGGATTTCATGGCTTGGTTTTTAGCCCCTGCATGCACGTTAACCGAGACACTTTGCAATAGATGCAATAGAAGTATTTCAAATCAATTGCGTGTGCCGGCGGTGGACTCCGGTGGAGTTTCAGCGCTCGCCGCTCGGCTCTCGCTGTGGAAACTTTGCCTCCCCGCGCCCGCCGAATCTGCCGCGCCGCTTCATTAGGCACGACAGCAGCTGCCAGGAGAGTGATAAACAGAAGATAATTGCATTTTGCTATTTAATTGTGATATGACTGTTGTTCACATTAAGGTAATTAGGAGTAAGTCTGAATGCTCCATCTGAAACTGGCGTGTTAGCACCATCTGCATGCCACCATGACATTAGCGTAATAGACAGGAGTGCGTCAAAACAGTGATGTAATTAGGGACGTTTCATCGTTTGATTTTTGTTTGTGCTGTAAGTGTGCGCTTCCAGTGCGTCTTTTTCAGTTTGATTCCAGAGATCGTGATCCTTAGAACCGATAATAGAAGAATCTGTACCTGAAACCGCACACTCTCACACACACACACACACACGCCCCCCATATGAGCCCTCTCACGCTGTGTTTGTCCACCTCTCCTCCCAGACGAGGCCTGTGCCAACTGCTCTTTCGGGGCAATCTGCGACGCCCAGAGCGGGGAGTGTGTGTGCGCATCGGAGTGTGTGGAGTCCCACCAGCCCGTGTGTGGCAGCGACGGCACCACCTACGACAGCGAGTGTGAGCTGCACGTGCGCGCCTGCAAGGAGCAGATGGACCTCCGGGTGATCAGCCAGGGCGAGTGCAGTAAGTCCTCACACAGCCTGGTTGTGTGTGTGTGTGTGTGTGTGTGTGTGTGTGTCATACCTGGGAGTTTTGCACATTTCAGTCTTTTTTCCTGAATCCCCATATCAAATCACGAGCAAACTAAGGAATCCTGGCACATGCATGTATCATAGGTGGTTAGAGTAAAAGAATAAAAAAGATCTCTCTCCCTTGCTCTAGATTGAATGTGGATATGAAAAATACAAGTAGAGCTCAACCAGACGCTCATATAGCTGCGGGCAGCGATTCATACTCCGACAGACTCGGAGTGGAATGGCAGGACACTCAGATGGGGAATTACTATGATGGGGGAGTATGTATGTGTCAGCTTAAAGACAGGGATATATCACGAGAGGGAGTAGCGTGCATGGCAATTAAGAGCAGGATTCATTTCACTCTCTGCTGCGGGGACGAGCTCCAGCGCTTGCATCTCAGACCCGTCCCTGTGCTCTCTCCCTGTGTGTGTCGTGCAGAAACATGCGGCGGCACAGTGTGCGCCTGGGGCGCCCGGTGCGTGCAGAACAAGTGCGAGTGCCCGCAGTGTGACGGCGAGGCCATGGCGGTGGTGTGCGGCAGCGACGGCGGCACCTACCTCAACGAGTGCGAGCTGCGCCTGTCCTCCTGCACGCAGAGGAAGAGGATCGACGTGGCCAAGCCGGGCAGCTGCGACGAAGGTACGGCCGGGAAATGGACTTTGAAATGGCGTGATTATGCTAAGCGGTCGGCTGTCGGAACGGTGTAATTATCCCCGTCGGCTGACCCGTGCTGACGCGTGCAGTCGTCTGCGGGCCCCGGTAATGGCTGCGCGGGTCGCCAGCCCGCGCGCCCAGCCGCCTAATGCGGCGAGAGACGGGGACAAAGTCGCCGAGCGTGTCCCTCAACAAACCTGTTACGGGGCCACAGATGACTTCCGGGTGATCGAGTTCAGGTCGGCCGCACGCTTTAGGAGCAATGTCTTTCATGTTGTGGCTGCCTGCTCTGTTTGTTTATCCCTCGCACTTCATTTCTCCGGCTCCTGTGAAACCTCAGGCAATGGACAGGCTCTTTATTTACCCGCCCCCCCCCCCCCGCAGGTGGACCGGAGGTCATATGAAGAGCTACAACGTTTTATTTCTAACCCGTCATGCTTCATTGAACTGTCTCACATGTAAACACGGCATGGAGAGGCGAGTGCAGGAACCTCCCTCATCGTGCATTAGTTCATTATTGCGTTCCAGTCGCTCGATCTCGACGCGTATTTGCTTGCTGTCTCGGTGGCTTCATACGCGTCGTGAATTCACGCCCCTCCCTCTGCTGGTGTTGAGCCCAGCGAAACACAGCACAAAGCCGGGTCTCATATGGCGGAGCAGATTCTGCGTCTTCAATCTGTAGGAAGGAACTTGCACCCATTAGCAGAAGCTGAGCTAGTGAACGTGTTTCTGTCGAGGAGACAAACAGACACGTCTTCATGGCCTCGCTCCAGGATTTCACGAGGAGCCGCGTTTCGTTTGTTTGCCTTGTCGCAACCGTTTGAGGCTTCGCGTCCGCCGTCTTATCGAGCCACTCTCTCCCATTATGCTTTTAAAGTGTGTGACCGACGGCACGAGTGTCCCCCCCCTTCTTCTTCTTCTTCTTCTTTTCTTTTTTTTAGGCCGCTCCTTCCTCGGCTCTCCGAATAAATGAAATCTAATTTGCCGTGCAAATCATATCTCGATCAGCGGCGGCGGAGCGGGGTGGGATATCGCAGCCCGCTCGGTCCGCCTGTCTCATGGACACGTCTGGAGGGGGTGGGGGGGCGGGGGGTGGGGGGATCCTGCCGGCCTGCACAGGTTGTCATGCCGACGCTCGTAGGTTGGGGCGTCATCAGGGAGCACAGTGGTCCTGTCACAGGGTGTGAGGTGGGGGAGTAGATTACACCTGCCAGCAGGGGGGGGAGGGGGCAGGGAGGGGGCAGATGGAGGACAGGGCAAATTCAGATGAGCCGATTCCCCTCTCTTTCTGATTGGTTGCCGGGGGTGATTGTCTCCTTCCTCTTTTCCTTTCTTTTCTTTTCTTCCTCTCCCCCCGCCACCATTGTCCACGGCACTGGGCCCGGGCCTGCGAGGCCCGTCGCGCCTCCGAAGCGTCTCGTGGTCGATTTAACATCATTTCATTGACTTGAGACGAGTGACCTTTTTTGTATGTGGAGCATGAAGAAATGTGAAACTCTGTGTCACCGCGCACACACACACACACCCTCACACACACATCCAGCCACTCGGTCCCCTGTCTGTTGGCTGTCTGGTACCAGGCAAAGTGCTCTCATCTACCTCCCCAAGGGCATCATTTTGCCTTGTGGCTTAGTCTTTCTATTTTATTCTCACTCTCATGCTGTCTCTGAACATCCTCCTTTTTCATCAGTTGCTCATTTTGATTCAGAGAAAACCATCAGGCTCACACAATAGAATCTTTTTTTTTTTCCCCTCTCCCCTCACTCCCTGCCGCTCGCTCCCATCCCGCCCACTCATGTCTCTCTCCATTTTGCACTCCTCTCCATCAAAATTGGGCCTCTCGACAAAAGGGCCTCCGATGCTTTGGTGGATAGGCGTGCAGATGGGACTGTCTGCAATCGATAAGCGTCACCCCGGGGGTGACCACCGGTCTTGTCTGTTTCTGAAGGCGCTCTCGCCGCTTCCTTTCAGCCCCCTCGAGTGTGACCCAGGCCCTCCCCAGGAAGCCTGCTGTCATTGTCGACCGATCAAAACCAAGCCCCTGTTTTTTTCTCATCATAACACCAGTGTTTGGCTGTGGGATCTTGTGCTGCAGACTTTGGGAATGATTTATGTCGACGCGTTCACCTCTGCTGAGATGCACGAGCGGCGGCTCCGGGCGGAATTAGCGTAGCGTGCGTATTGTATAATCCAGCTCACAGAGACTTTCTCGACAGCGCAAACCTCTACATCACCCCCACTCCATACTTCATACGTAAGATAAGCCTGTGGAGGAAGTGAACGTGATTTATTCGCTTACGCGCACCTAACTTAAAAACCATCCTCATTAGTCTTGTTGGGCTGGAGTCGCGGCAGGGCGGGGGGAGGGGGCATAAAAATGGAAGTTGTTTTCTTCCGCCTTTTGTTTAACAGTAATGAAAAATGACAGTGTTCCCACTGTTGGCCATACAGGGAAATTTATCACCTGTTTAATTTCACACTCGGGTAGGCCTGGCCTCAGCTCCTTTTCCCCGACACTGACAAAGTGGCGAGTGAGAGCAGTGCATCACCTGCGGGAGCCCGGGCCCTCTTTTAATTGAATAGACATTTAATAAACAAGATTATGAGTGCGGGATCTTCACGCGGCGACACGCCCCCCCCGCCCCTCCCCGCGTCACGCCGACGAGAGGGGACGGGCTCATCGGGAGCGGGGTCGGCCCGTCCCGCCTCCCTCCATCCATCACGGGCCTGGTAACCTTCTGCTGAGGCCACGCTCAGAGCCAGCTGCCCTCCTCCCTCCATCCGCCCCCGGCCCGGGCCGCCCCATCCCTCCCTTCCGCGCCGAACTTTACTCGGACTAACGCGCTGTCGCATCCGTCACTCTCGGGGGGGGGGGGGCGGCGGGGGGGGGCTGACGGATGGAGCCCGGACTGATGCAAATGGCGGCGTGCTGCATCCCTCAGCAAAAGGCCGTCGTTTTCAATCCGCGAAGGGGGATTTGTTGCGCTGATGGATGTCCGAGCTGGCGTCGCACGGGTCGGGATGTCTCAGGTGTCATAACAGCCGACTACCTGTCTTCATTCACCCATCCATCGTCTTAACCACTTTGTACTGTATGTGTGTTACAGGCATCTCCAGGCAGGGAATATACCATGGTTAGGTCTCCAGTCCATCACAGGAAACACACACACACACACATTTTCACTCACACCTTGAGGCAATAAAGAGTCTCTGACCACGAATCGAACCTGGGATCCTTCCTGGACCCAGGCTTTCATGTTTCATACAGGACCATCTCCTCTCATCGGTTTTCCCACTGTCAGAATCCTGGTGCTGTCAAATCCGCATTTCTCCCTCCTCTCTCTGTCTTATCCTGCATTATTCCTGCGCCTTTACATTTTCTTTCTTCTGTCCGCCGCTGAATTCCGGCTCCTTAATGGAGCTCCCTCGGCTAAATAGACTCTGGCTTGGAACATGATTGAGTAAAAAGGAGCGGATGGGCAGTGCAGAGAGAATAGCTGATGCAGCCGTCTTAGCTGGGGATGTGTTCATTGAAAGGTTCATAGGCAGCGCGGGTGGCTGGCACATCAAAGAGCAACAGCTAATTAGGACCCCCCTCGCCCTTCACTTTTTATTTATTCCATTCTAATGTCTTACCTCCTTAATTTATTTATCTGGCCTCCGTATGGGGGCCTGAGTGGAATACCAATAGCTCTCTCCTGCGTTTGCTTGGACCGCGTCTTGCTGAGCTGGCGTACAGTACACAGACACAGGTGTCCTCCGGTCCCGCGGCACTTCCTACTCCACCGTCCGATCTGCTCCGCCGTCAGCCACATTCTCCGTGTCACCCGCGCTTGAAAAGTCCATTAGCCCGCAGGTTTAGCCCCCCCCCCCGTCGCAAGACGTTCTGTTTCTGCGGTTCACAATCAATACGCAGCCACAACGGCAAATTCCAGGCAAAGGATCGGGGTCTAAGGTCGCGCCGCTTTAAAATGGAGACGGAGCGAGTCCCTAACAGGTCGTGATGGGTCCGCGCAGTGCTGCAGCTCTGCTGCTGGATCCCGCTGCTAATGAAGTGGAGGCCCCTCCACTCAAAGCCGTCACGGCCCATTGATGATGACCCATATCAAAGAGAAGCCTGGGTCTCATCTGCGCCCCCCCACCCCCCTTCCACTGTGACCCGCTCCATAATCTACTTTAGAAGATGGCTTGGGCTAAGTGGCACTTCCATCACAACGACATTGATTTGGCCATTAGAGACGCCGCGTCGATACAAAGAGTTGAATGAGCCCTAAAAGGTAGACAGGAAGAGGAAGAGCTGCCGTGATTACCTGGTGTGTTCTCAGCCTTTCAGCTGCGCTGGGAGCTTTTAGTTGGGCTGGATTCTCTTTCTGAATAACAAATTTGTTTCAAATGAACGTCATGCCAGCCCACAGGGCTCCTGTTTCCCCTGTCTGACATGTTCTCTCTGTCTCTGGTGCTCACTACTTTCGTAACCTGCCTGTGCACGCGTTCAAATGATATCCCTCAGGATCTCCGCTGGAGGTGAAATCTCCATCTAGCATCAAAAGCATCAAAAGCTGGATCCCCCCCCCCCCTCCTCTGTCTGCATGCTGCAGCAGCTCCCGATTTGTCCCTCATAGTGGCGTCTCCGAACTGTCCTGCCGGGTGCGACGGCGCCAACCCAGCCGCCCCTCACATATCCCTCTAAAGCCTGGGATTGCTTACCTTGAGCTGGCCTGCTGGACAGTGATTATGGACCGTGCTCGGCCTTGCCACCTCTATCAGCTGGAGCATATGGCGAGCCCGAGCGGCTCCGCTGTTAAAGCAAATCAAACAAGTAAACGGCCTTCTGGGGACGCAGCTTAGGAGCTGCCGCTGTGGACTTTCCTGTGACGTCTCGGCAGATCGTTTGATTGCAACGAACGTTTTGGAAATGAGTTGTTCTTCAGTGTATATCGGGAGGCAGGCGCCCGTGAAGCAGGCCTCGCCACCGGTCCTCTCCGCACACTCGGGGCGCCCCCACCCCCCTCTTCTTTTTTTTTGTCTCCGATTTAATTGAAATGAAAATGACGCCTTGCTGGTGGTGCAGAGATGTTGCGTCTAATTTATTTGGTCTATCTCTCACCCAAGCTACAGTCGGTCATTATCTCCTGCTACCAGCAGCGTGTTGAAGCCCCCCCTCCCCATCCCCTTAGCGAACCACGCGTGAGGGAAATGTAAATGATCCCACTTTTGGGAGCCGATCTCTTAACTGTGGCATGAAGTTGTGTGTGACTGAAGCTGTGCCTGTGTCCCTGCTGCGTTGCAGACTGCGGCTCGGGGGGCTCGGGCTCCGGCGCCGAGAGCTGCGAGCAGGACCGCTGTCGCCTGTTCGAGGGGACGTGGGACGAGGACGCAGAGGAGGACCGCTGCATCTGCGAATTCAGCTGCCAGAGCGTCACCCACAACCCGGTACGCACGCCTCACAAACCCCCCCCCCAAAAAAAAACGGGCTAGGGGTTTGAAAAGCCCTGTCGGAGCTGGAGCACAGCCTGCTGTGGACTTGTTCCTCCTCCGAAGCTCAGCACGGGAGATCAAAGCAAAATCACTTTGCGGATAATTCAATGTAAAGATCGGAGATATTTTCCAGCATCAAAAGCAAGTCACTCTCTTCGTGAAAACGTACCAGAATGTAAAATATGCAAAATGAGTTTTATCATACACAAAAAGAGAGTTCAAAGTTAACTCGCTAATATGTTAGGGAGGGCTTTTTAATGAGTCGTAGGAGACAAAAAAATCTGAATGTGCATACGATAAGCGGGCATATTCGGTATGTTATCATATATTTTGTGCTTTGAGTCTGTGGCAAATAGGCCAAAAACCATCTCAGACTGTGACATGGAGAATGGCAGTTAGTTGTCATGGATGCATGACACGAGCCAGAAAGCGGCTGTTAGCAGAGATTTGTTTTTGAAGCTATGACTCCCTCTTTAAGAGTGACCTTTCACACCATCTCCGGGGCCTGTCATCACTGACACGAGCAGAGATGCAGACCTGAAGCCGCTCGTAGAGGCTTGAGACTGGATCAGCTCCGCACACCAGCCAGCTCTCAACCTTCCTGTGCTTCTTTCCCCCAGGTTTGTGGCTCCGACGGCAAAAACTACAGCAACGAGTGCGAGCTGAAGAAGGCCAGGTGCGAGAAACAAGAGCACCTGCTGATTCAGAATCAGGGACCCTGTGCAGGTCGGTGCATCGCCACACTCCACACGACTAACCCTCAGAGAGACTCCCTGCCATTACCATCTCATCTCTCCACTCATTTCATCCATTGACGGGCTGCAGTCGCACTGCTGTAGCCTCTGTGCAGTGAGGCCTTAAGCTGAAGAAGTGAAGGTTATTTGACTCAAAGCACTTTGCGGCGTCCCATGTAAAAAAATCCCCGGTCCTTCAAGGCCCGGCCTTTCTCTCTGGCACACGTGTGGATGGAGACGATAGCGATAATGATTCACGCTGTCTGCCCAGACCAGTTTAAACCACTGAGCTCAAAGTTTGCCTCTTACCCCTCAGGATAGCACTTTACCCCACTTTGCTTTAACATTAAAAAGCCCTCTCTTTGCATGTAAATGTGATGGCTTTTATCAGGCAAACTAGCAGTCCGATCGGTGGCTGAGCAGCAAAGGTCAGCCACCTTCGTCTCCACGGTTCAAAGCTCAATGAGGAGCTTTTGGTCTGATGCGAGCGCGGGCCGGGGAGCAGAGCAAAAGGCACTTAAGGGATTTCGTGTGATCATTTCTGGCTGTTTGATTCCCCGTGGGTCTAAAGAGGAGGACGGAGAGTTAAAAAGAGACTGTGAGAAAGCGGGAGCTGCTAGTGTTTTCACACACATCCCTGCAGATTCTTCTCCTTCCTAAGCTGGCCTCCTTGGGCACTGACTGTCACGCTTCTCCACCATCCACGGATAATCAATCCTTTCTCTGAAGAGCCCTCTGTGGGTACGAGAGCTCTGGGCTCTCCACTCCCGCTGCCAAGTGGAAAAACTCAGATCTTTGGGAATTTCACTGTCCTCCACATTAGCTATGTATGCGAGGAGAAACTTCATTTGACCTCAACTCCAGAAACTTATCAAAACACGCCAGCCCGCACTAGCAGAGCATGAAGGCAAGCTTGTTTTTCTTTTGTTGTTTTTTGAGGAGAAATGCTACCCCTTTTGCATTCACTGTCAACAATGTCATCTGCTGCACGCACGCCGCTCTCCGAGCGTTTCAGACCTCTCTCTTGTAAGCGCCTTCAAACTCAAATCTGGGTCAGAGATTTCAGTTGAACCCAAAGAAACACATATTGGTTTCCTCCACAGACAGGCAGGAGTGTAAGAGACGAATATAAAAGATGAGCTACAGTAGAGGAAGCACAGCGGCGGACCTTGAAAGCGCGAGGGTAATAGTGCACAGCTCATGGAGCTGCATTGTGCCGGACAATGGCCACTGAAGGGGAAAAACCCTCGAAGGGCGGAAGAACATATGAAATTAAAAGTTCTCCTTGTCCTAATAGGCTCAGTGCAGATAGCTGAATGGAGCTCTGGAAAGTGGCAAGCTAAATGAACTGTGTCCAAAGCCCATCTCTGGAGTGGGAAAGCACTGGAAAAAGAGCGCGCCGAGTCATCACCATTAGGCTGAGGCTCATATCCACACCAGTAACAGTGTGATTTATGGCCCCTGTATCTCCAGCCTCCAAACTCCAAATGAGCAACACAAGAAAGAGAGATCGCGGGGGGAATAGAGGCAGACAGGGGGGGAGAAAAAAAGGGAAGGGGAAAGATTTCTTTCTCTCCATGCAACTTTTCACTCCAAAGCCTGGAGAGAATTTAAACAATGATATTTCTGCCTCGGTCATTAAACAAACCTCCTTTTGCCTCCCACTCTATGTGTTGTTGTTCTCCTCCAATTTCTGGAGACGTGCCAGTTTTTGGGGAACACATTTCATTTTTTATTTCTTTGTGTGTAGTTCTTTATTCGGGACTGTCACACTAGTTTGAAAGCTGGCACATCCTTAGACAAAGGAGCTCTCCACACAGTGCCCACAGAAAGAAACTTGCTTGGCGCATTCCTTCATATTATGCTGCAAGATTTCTTTCTTTCTTCTCTCCTCCTGTTCTTCTCTCCCTCTGCATTTGGGAAGGTTGTAGGGCAGCGGCGCAATTCCGTACACTAAGACAGGAACAAATGAAGAGAACATGGCTCCTAGTAGGTGGTAAATGTCATCTGCTGCACATTCACCAGCGCCGCCATTGTTTGTTTTCACTGGAGGTAATAGCATCATTTTCCCCCCCGAATTTGAGCCATTGTGGAGACGGTAACAAACAGAAGCGTTATCTCAGAACCGGCTGCCAGCCTCTCCACCTCTGCCCTTGAGCCGCTGTCATTGTTGGCAGGAAGTTGCCTCAAGGCCGCGTTGATGTTGTTGTTGGAACTCACAGACGCACGGCAAACTCCCTGCCCAGGTAGAAACTTTAATGCCGCTCTGTTCTCCTCTCTCTCTCTCTCTCTCTCTCTCTCTATCTCTCCCTCTCTCTCTCTCTCTCCCTCCCTCTCTCTCTCTCTCCCTCCCACTCTCTCTCCCTCCCTCTCTCTCGTTTCCTCAGCCGCCTCAGCCACACCCGAGCAGGAGGCGCCCCAGCACTGCAGTCAGTCCGTGTACGGCTGCTGCCAGGACAACGTGACGGCCGCCCTGGGCGTGGGACTGGCTGGATGTCCCAGTAAGTGTCCCTCCATAAGCACCTGTCACCCTCGCCCCCCCCAGCCCCCCTCCATCCCCAGCTCCGAGCAGTGGAGATACCATCGGGCTGCCTCAGCGCTCCAGCCTGATTGTCCTCGACTGCAATTACAGTGGCAGGGTTGCACATCTGAAAACGTTTCATCTTAACCCGACGAGCAGTCACCATAATGTTGCAGCGTATCGCCGGAGACATCTCTTCATCGGACCATCTTGACAGACAGGAGGAAAATGTATGCTGTATGGCTGGAGTTAATGCTGACCTGTAAACAGGGATATGCTGAGATTTAGGAAAGGGGAAACTCACCCGAGCACACCATATCCACCTTTTTATTTGTGGAACAGGGCTTACCCTACATTTGAGCCCAGCATAAATCCTTAATACGGAGCATCCTTCATCGTAAGCAGTATTCAGCCGTGGTGGGGTGAAGTGATGACAGGCTTTCTCAGAGTCTGAGAGGCATGGAGCGCTGATGTATTGCCGGGGACGGTGGCTGCCTCCTGATGTGTCTCCTCTCCTCAGGTACCTGCCAGTGTAACGCCTACGGCTCCTACAAAGGCACGTGTGATCCCACCACGGGGCAGTGCTCCTGCAAGCCGGGGGTCGGCGGGCAGAAGTGCGACCGCTGCGAGCCGGGCTTCTGGAACTTCCGTGGCATCGTGACGGAGAACATGAGCGGCTGCACGCGTAAGGGACCGCCTCCTCTGTGTCTGTGTCTGTCTCTCCATTAAGGGTCGCTTCATCCAACTTTTCGGCTTTGGCTTCACGAGGCTGAAAAGTGTGTAGCGGTGTGGAAAAACAGAATGGAAATGAGGCGATGAAGTCCGAACATCTTGTGTGATCTTGCGGTGTGAATGTTAAAATGCAAACATATACATATTTAGTCCTCAGGTCGACTCAGTCGCATGAAAAACGACACTGGAGTTTTCTCTAGTCACTGCTCTGGGCCACATCCAGGGACCATATGAACCTGATATCTCCTGCACCTGGGCAAATCTACTGGACGAGAGATGCCAGATTCTGCCGGAGATGAGAGAGAAAATGTATTTAACAAGAAAACAGCCGCAGCGGGGAAGTCGATTTCTCGCTGAATTTATAACGGCGCCTCTGTGGCCGCTCTTTGAAAGCATTAACACAAAGGTTCAACTGTAAGTCCAGAAAAAAAACAAAAACAAAAGCAGCAACTTGTAAGGTTAATATCCAAGCAATCAATGTGGACGAGAGAAAGTAAATTCGGCCCTGCGTGGGTTTAAACGCGGCTCAGCGGCTCCTGCGGCCCCTTCCAGTGGCGTCAGAGCCACGTCGAATGACTTGTCTTCATTTGTATTCAAGTCAACAGGCGAGCCAGGACCCCTTGTTTGCCTTGCTGTAATGCAGTGCGGTGGCCAGCTTGTGTGCCGCCACCGGGGTCTCGGCAGCCATGTGCTCCCGGCGCCTCGGAGCATTTTCAGTCGACAGCAGGAAGCCTGCAGGTTCCTCACCCCCGGCCTGACCTTAACAAGGTTTACCCACAGCAGGCAGACAAGCACACTGCACCGCATTACCGGGTTCAGCGGGAGGCGAGGGCAAAAAACACATCATTGATTCCAGGAACACGATGGCCCGCGTGTCCTTCCCCAGGGTTGTTTTCCTTGATTTTCTTTTGCGGATGCCACCTCCTCATCCTCCTCCTCCTCCTCCTCCTCCTCCTCCTCCTCCCATCCCCCGACACTCACACAGAGATGCGTCTGAAGCAACGTTCAGTACACGTGGTGCGCGGCGACAGCGGCGAGCCCCTGTCATCCCTCTTCCTGCCTCTGCCCTTAATTGATTTTTTTCCTCTTCTCTCTCTCTCTCTCTCTCTCTCTCTCTCTCTCTCTCTCTCTCTCTCTCTCTCTCCCACGGCAGCGTGTAACTGCGACCCCAATGGCTCTGTGCGGGACGACTGCGAGCAGATGTCCGGCCTGTGCTCCTGCAAGACGGGAGTGAAGGGCATGAAGTGCAACGTGTGTCCGGACGGAAGCAAGATGGGCATGAACGGCTGCGACTCAGGTACCTAGAGAGAGAGGGGGCGGCGAGACGTCCACTCACAAACTCGCCCTGCATCCCAGTTTCTCTTCACTCTCGCTCTCCAGCCACTCCTCTCTCGCTCTCCGCCTTTCACATCCATCTGCCTTAGTGGCTCCGGGAAGACGTGGCTGCAGGGCAGTAAATCAATACTGATCAGACAAATACTGGAGAGCAGAAATGACGCGGACATGACACCGGTGGCATTCAGCCGTCTCCATCACACTCAATTTCTGGACCACTCCCAGCAATCACATGTCCGTATGCAGACTAATCGATGGCGCCCATTAATAAAGAATACGGCGGCGATGATGGCCCGGGCTAGGGAGCGGAGTGAAGGAAAGGTTAGTTCCTGCTGTGGGGGCCTGCAGCTCCTTGATTAAGATGCAGCATCAGGTATCGACTGCAAGTCAAATGCTTAATGAAGCCAGCAGGCTCGGCACAGTGGTGGGGCGCTCCGCCACACAACCTGCCAGATGAAAAGACAAGGTGCCCAGGACGGCTGGGGGAAGGGGGGGGGTACATGAAAGCAAG
The DNA here is from genome assembly GCA_029224185.1 of Karalla daura. NCBI lineage: Eukaryota > Metazoa > Chordata > Actinopteri > Chaetodontiformes > Leiognathidae > Karalla > Karalla daura. The sequence continues at coordinate 22,286,871 of CM055193.1, read as the reverse complement.
CGCCCAGGGCTGGAGAGGGGTGGGGGGTGGAGGGAGGGGAGGGGGGGGGGGGGGTATACTCTAAGCCTCTGTGGTGTTGCTCTCCTGGTGTGGTGTTGCAACAATGCAAAGACCTCACACTCGCAGCCCGGCAGGTGGATGCTGGGCTCCCTGGTTTGCGGCTCCTGCTGCGGCACATTCAAGGCATCAAACGGTTCTTTTCTGGGGGGGGGGGTTAAACACCCTGAGAGCACACCCTTACGTAGCTCTTTTTTTTTTACCTTTGTGAGTTACTTTCACAGTGTGTTACGTGCTGATTATTTCAGGATTACGGGTCTAAACAGCTCAGTCATTTAGAGGAGGAATACCTCCAGAGAAACGAACACCTCCACATCTCTCCTGCTCACTAAACCAAGCAGCCGCTTGAAAGTGGGAACATAAAATCAACGTGCGAAGGCGCCGCTGCCATCAGAATACCCAGCAGATGTGCTGCATCGCCGCAAACCGTATAATCCTGCCACTGTTGGTAATTTATAACCACACAAATGAAATCCCCCCCCCCACCACCACCACAGGTCCCGAGGCTCCGACTTCGTGCGAGGAGCTGGTGTGCAATTTCGGAGCGTCTTGCATCGAGGTGAACGGCCTGGCCCACTGCGAGTGCCCCTCGCCCGACTGCGACGAGAGGAACAAGACCAAGGTGGGTGTTTGTGGCTGCCCGCGCCCCTCTGAGGGCCGTAACGCGGTGTGACCAGGGAGACCTACGGGGGCTTCACGCGCCTTCCCCTCTGCCCTCTCTCCATCTCTGTCGCGCCGGAGCAGGTGTGCGGCTCAGACGGGGTGACCTACGCCGACCAGTGCCAGCTGAGGACCATCGCCTGCAGGCAGGACAAGGACATCGCGGTGCAGCACTTGGGACAGTGCACAGGTGAGCCCCGTCCAAGCCTCCATGCATGAGCAGCCCGATCAGAAGATAATGAGCAGGGCCTGGAGTTGCCCCCCCCCCGCTGTCGTTCTTCTCTCCCAGCCTCAGGAGGCGCAGCCACAGCAAACTGTGTGCACGTTCAGCCTGAACGTCCTCGCATACCGAGTTACATCTGAACTACCGCTCCAGGGATAGGCTACGTGTAACCAGTCGTCTTCTGTTCTGGTCTTTTTAATACTGGGCTCTGTCGGGCTCCTCTTCATTCTCTCGTCCACTGGCAAATATTTGGTCAGGTTTATTACCATCTCCCTGTCAGTGGAGAAAGGTTGGAATATGAAAGGGAAAGATACTGTGGCGTTTGTAAAAGCGAGGGGCTCTGAAGTTTGACTGGAGCCTGAGCCGCGCAATCCCAGCAGATAGCGGTGACACTTCCCCCTCGCTTTCTCGCTCCTTCATTTGGGATTTGGCTTCGCCTGCGCACCCTCCTGTTGGGAAACACGTCAATCCCTTTGCAGCTTTGCGCTGCCAGGGGCCCGACGGCGTCCGGGCTGCGACGGCGGATGAAGAGAACACGTGTAGCGGGTAAAAAGGCCGACCGACGTCGTCCGGGCGGGTGTAATAGGCGCTGGGACGCGTGCCAAGGCCGCGGCTTTCATGTCCGGTGAAGTCGCCGCCGCCGCTGCCAGCTTGCGCCGCCGCGGGGCCCTGCAGGCGCCGGCGGCGGCGGGCCCGGGGAGGAGGAGCGCCAGCTGTGCGCGTCTGGCCAAGAGCCACCGCCAGGTGTCCAGCGTTTTAAGGTGGAAAAATGTTCATTCACCTCGCGGCCACAGATCGGGGGCGCCCCGGACACAGCCGCCAAGAAGGAAGAGAGCTTCTTCCTGCAATCCCCCCCCCCCCCCCCCCCCCACGTCCCCACCCCCCCCGGAGCGCTCCCTCATAGCCAAAGCAGGTCAACCGTGGCGACGGTCGCAGGTACACGGATAAAGACTCCAAATAGGCTCAGCAAGGCGGCGACAAGGCTTTGATAAGTCCCCGAACATCTGCTAATTACAAATTCGGAGCCGCGGGTTACCCGCTGAAGGAGCCGGAGCCCGGGCTGCTCTCACATTCCTCTGTTGCCTGGCAATGGAGACGTGGGCTGCGTGTCATCCCTCGCCCAGCGCACGCAAGACGAGCCGCAGCGGACGCTTCCTCTGCCGGGCCCTCAGGAGGACGGCGGGGGGGGGGGGACATGCCTCTGCCTGGCAGGATCTTTTAATTCCTCCTCCCGATGCGGTGGCACCGTGGGGAGCGGCGGCGCCGGCGGCGGCGGCTCGGGGGGGGTTAGATCTGGAGCTCATTTCACGTGTGGCTGGGTGCGAATTAGCATTTGCTCTGCCTCCGCCCCCTCGCCGCGCCGTGCCCTGTTCGCCCCCCCGGCCCCTCCCTCCCAGACGCTCCGCCTGGCCGCCGCCGCCGCGTGCTAGTGCTCACCCGGCCCAGAGAGCGGCGCCCGGGGCCCGCTAGCCAACGAGCGTCCGTGGATCGGCCTTAACGCGACGCTGACCTGTTGCAACCTCCTGACCGGGGAGCTCGCAGTCCTGCAGGAGGAACGCCACCGCCAGCTGCGATGATGCCCAGCTGCCGGCCAAGCCTCCGGGCTCGGAGCTTTAAGGAGGCTGTTTTTTTCTCCTTCTCCTGGCTCCTCTCCTCGCCGAGGAAAGCCGAGCCGATGGCGGGTACAAAATGCTAGAGCCGCCGTGGCAGGCAGCAGAGGGAGGGAGGCAGGCAGGGAGGCAGGGCATTTGGGGGGGGGGGAATAGCCCTCATCTTGGCACTGACCTGCCTCTCCCATATGGTGTTATCACCTGTGGGTTTGCGGCAAATTGGCAAGGAGCGGCGGCATATGGCAGCGGCAGCCGTGTTAGGGCGCCGCTGCCTTCGCCGTGCCCTGCCATTTTCTCTCATTACTCATTCTGCTCCCACTGTTTGCAGAGCCCCGTTCCCCCACTTGCTAGCTTTGTTAACCGCTCCTGATTTCAAGACGTTTTTTTGTTTTTTTCTCCTCCCCGGCTCGCCGCTCCTCGCCCCGCCTCCACAGTCAGTCTGCCGACACCACGAACTCCCGTAATAACCACCTTTCAGCAGTGACCGCGCGGCTCGGGCGAGCTGACGTGACGGTGACTTCTCTCTTCTCCGTCCCGTGTCATAGCTGTCCGTGGTGACTCCGAGACAGTAAAAAGCAAACAAAAGCAAATGGACTGTTAAACCTGATGAAGAGGAGCGTCGTCCGAGCACACTGCCACTCGCCTCTTCCCCTCCCTTTCATCCCCCTGTCACGGAGCTCGCTGCTCCAGACGGGCGCACACACCCAAACACACATTAGGCTCTTCCCGGGGAGCAGGCCTCCCGACGCTGAGCCCAGCACCTGACTGACAGGTGTAGCCAGGAGGAAAGGCTCAGCGTGCCACCTCTGCTGGTGATAGCATCGCTGCTCTCCCCCTCTCTCTCTCTCTCTCTGTCTCCCTCTCTCTCTCTCGCTCTCGCTCTCTCTCTCTGTCTGTCTCTCCCGCTCGCTCGCCCTCCCTGAGCAAACATCTGCCCAGCTTTGAGATGACACCCCGCGTCTCCCAGGCTTTCTCCCGTCGCGGTAGGTATCACATTTCACACCTCGGTGAATAATCGCCGATCAAATAGGCGATTATGGCGGTGTAATTAAGTCCTACACATAATGTTAGGCAAATCCTAATGAGGCGCAAATCTACGGTATGGCTTTTTTTTCACCCCCTTAATCCCCTGTTCATGTCACCCACACACACACACACACACACACACACACACACACACACACACACACACACACACACACATCTATACTCGTGGGGGCACAAGGCGGCAAAGGAAGAGCGACAGTATTGTCACGCCTGCTTGCCTCGGCTAGACCTGAAGCGCTCAGTCGCGTAGCATCTCGCAGCCAACTCACTTCTCCCCCTCAGGAGTTTTTGTCCTATTTATCGTTCTTTTATCGCAGACAGTTTGTCCTTTAGCACCAGAGCTTTTTGCATTGGTAATGATGGTCTCTCGGTGGAGAGCCTCTTCTCTTTCTCTCTCTCCCTCTCTCTCTCTCTGCTTCTCCCTCATTTGGAATGATTTCTCGCTCCGTGTGTGCGTGTGTGTGTGTGTGTGTGTGTGTGTGTGTGTGTTTGTGCGTGTCTGCAGAGAGCACTGTGTTTGTGTGTGGTGGCGTTGACGGATACCCGCGCTCTGTGCGAGCAGCAGTCTGCCGTCTTTGAAGCCGGAGCTAAAGCCTCCCTTTTTTTGCCCCATTTCTATCAATCATTCATCACCGGAGGCACTGGCTGTTGGTGATTAAAGCTCTGCTACTGGAGGGCAGCATTTGAATATGGATATATAATTCATGGACATTGGCATGGCATCTACGCATCACACAAACATGCATATTGTGCACACGGAGGCACGCCATATGGGTATGCACACACGCACGCACACTCCACGCTGTGCATTGACACTGACTGCGGTAGTTTAACCGTATCTAGGCGCCATAACTCATCTGCAGGCGGAACACACTGCAGTGCTTATATCTGTGATTGCAGTATGTCATGTGTTGGCATATTCCATATTCACTCTGCATATGGATGCATTTTCATCTCTGAAGGTTTGTCAAATGAAGGTTCCCTGACATCTCATCCATTGCAGGATTTTTAATCAGTGGTTGCATTTACAAATAGGATGCGAGGGTATGTGTGCATCTGCGTGTACTCCTATTTTAAATGTGATTGCATGATGGCACTAAGCAACGGGGAACGGGTATAGGAGATTAGAGAGCACATGATAGCTCATTAAATGCAGAGGTACCAAGTTATTGCAAACAGTAGGTTGTGATTATTTGTTTTGTGCTGCTTTATTGACTAATGATGCTTTTATTTCCTGTGTGTGTGATTTCTGAGCTTATAATGGAGTCAGGTGAAGCAGAAAGCAAACATTTTCATCTCTGCTCAGTCATTCATCCATTCCTCCCCTTCCCTCCACCAGAAACCATCTCTGAGCCGGCAGAGCGACCCACCCACAACCCCCCCGCCTCCACCCCCAGCTCCGCCGCCGCCACCATCACCACCCCCGCCCCCACCCACCTAGACAAGGTGTGGGCCATCCCGCCTCCCAGGACGGCCGAGTCAGAGACCACCACGCGGCCGCCGGCAACCGCCCCCTCCACTCTCACCCACGGCCACACTAGAAACAAACACCCCATCCACACGCAGCCCACGCCGCCGCCCACCGCCGCCACCTCCACCGCCCCCCGCCGCAGCCCCGCCCCCGCCTCCTTCGAGGGCTCGGGCAGCGGGGAGCCCAGCGGGGACAACGGGGACGAAGAGGAAGAGGAGGAGATGGGACAGGAAATGGGCAGCGGCATCCCAGCCGAGGCCAGTGGGGCCGAGGAGCCTGTCGGTAAAGCCACGTCTTTCACTTCATTACCCATAATGCTTTGAGGGCAGTCTGGGGGGGAGGGGCATTTTTTAAAAGAGGGGTGGGGAAGACATCATATCACGTTCATCCCATCATCTACTGAAGGTGATTTAGGATGGTTGAAGGTTGAACCTCAATGCTATTTTACAATGATAAAATCCTATTCATGGTGTAGGAACAGATTCCTTTTATGCTCATCTGGCAACGCTTTAAGCTGATTGGCTGTCTCTCCTGCCACTCACATAAATGAGTGATATGTGGAAAATGGAGTGATGCACGTCCAACCTTATGTGTTTAGGATATGATGATGGTTACATCACTGGTAAAGAGCAGACTTTTGTTTTTCAACAAAGCCAGGATGTACGAGCGTGTTTTCATTCTAGGTCGCCTCTCATTAAAAGTGACAAGACATCAGCGTATGTGTTTGTAGACGAGTTGTTTTCCAGAGAGCTCCGTGAGCAGATGCTGTTTCTGTCATCCTGCTGGAGATGTATATCTCCATTTCAGACAAGGAAGGGAATCCATTTGCGCGGCTCACCGTCGCTGCATCACCCATGCTCTCTTCCCCCATTCCACCGGCGCAATCGCTCTCAGCGGCTCGCAAAACAAACCCGGGCTCTGTAAAATACACTGTGGGCAGGCCGGATCAAACCGCCGGCCCGCATCTGGGGCTCTGTGGAGCCTGACGTGACAGGCTGATGTGACTGGGCGGCTGAGGTTGTGTGTGCATGCGTGCGTGTCTGCGCCTGGACAACAAGGGATGAGTGGGACTTTTCAATCAGAGCCCCCTTTTTTCCCTGCTGTTGTTTCCCATTCGTCCATCCATCCATCCATCCACCTTTGGCTGACAGCTCGCAGTATGAGGATAGGATTGATGGCACGCCGTGGCCCCTGTGTGCTCTTCCTCGGCTCTTTTTCTGCCTCCTCCTCCTCCACCTCCTCTTCCTCCTCACTGCTCAGATTTATCCTCTTGTCAGAAGCTGACCAGAGTACTCGATGGCACGGGGAGCAATGTAGCCTGTTTATGTGAATGCATATGTGTGTGTGTGTGTGTGTGTGAATAAGCCGAGCAATGCTTCGTACGTCACGTATGAAGTCGGCCTGTGAGTGCGAAAGCGCGAGCAGATCGCGAGGAAGTGCAGAGCCGAGTTCAGCTGCGCATCCAAATCTGCATGATAATGACTTTGTCATTATCACTTCTGTTGGTGAGGTGTGCTTGACGTCGAAGCCCCGTCTGTTTTGTGTGTCTGTTTGTCTGCTTGTGGGTGCGTGCGTGCGTGTCTTCTTGCCACGAGTTTGTCCAATTCTGAGTGCACATGTCACTGTCTGGCCATATAAACGTGAGCATGCCAGCAGGTCAGAGGTGTGCATTTGTGTGTGTCTGTATCCGTGCTGTGTTGAACGCTGTTTCTGCGTGTGTGTGTGTGTGTGCGCTTGTGTGTGTGTGTGTATGTGTGTGTGTGTGTGTGTGTGTTTATTTGACAGCTCCTATGGCTCCCATCGGAGCCTTGCAGCGTCCCCTTGCCGCTGTGCTCTGCCCTCTCTCCTCCACCTCCTCATCTGTAAATCTCCAGACCACACGCCAACAGATGCCCTATAAACTCCCCTCCCTCCTCCCCCACCCCACCCCCCCCCTCCTCCCTCTTCCTTTGACCGTGAGTCCTTGAGCCGGACGTCCCTCGCCTCTGACGTCTTTACGACTTGTTTAGCCGCGGGCTGTTTGCCTCCGCGATTATTTCTAATCTCTGTGCGGCCGTAAACTGCACCGCCCGGACCGAGACCAAGTCCCTCTGCACCCGCGCCGTCATTAGAGAGGATGGAGCCTCGCTCACGCTCATCCCTCAGATAGGGAAAGCTCCACCACTTTTATGTCTTTTATGTCCCAAGATAGCCAGATATACAGTGGCCGCAACACAAACAACTGTATGTTTCGGGAGCCCTGAAGGTCAATTGCAGCCGGGCGGCAGCCAGCGGTTATCGCGCGCCGTCATCACTTCAAGAGCTCTGTGTGTGTGATGTGACTGGCAACAGGGCCCATTATGTGTTCTGTGCCAGAATGAGTTCCAGGTGTAAAATGAATGTGCATGTGGATGCCCTATGATCTCCGCGGTCAGTGCCTGTTTGTGAGTCCGGTCACAGGTCAGTGGACCAGAACACACTCGGCCATGAGCGGAATCAATTGGGGAGGGGGACAAAACAGCTTTTAGATATTGATCTCCAGAGCTCCACCATATCAGAGCCTGAGAGGCGTTTCAAACAGCCATGATGTATGGATTTCCTACAACTGTACGAGCTATCTTCAGCCTGTGCATTCTCACCCCCTCCCTCCCTCCAGGTGTCCATGTGGCGACCACCGCCTCCCCCACGCCTGAGGACCAGCCGTCCTGCGACAGGGCCGAGTACGGCTGCTGCCCCGACGGCACCACACCTGCCAGCACCCCAGAGGGCGCCAACTGCCCCTGTAAGTACAACCGCCCCGCAGCCAGCTCCCTCTCCCCCAGGTGGGACAGGATACACGCAAGACACGTAAAGGGCGGAGCAGAAAGCCCACCTGTTACTGTTCCAAACGGCGACACCTCTATGCTTACCGTCACTTTGTAGCCGTAGGTTCTGCATGCGGTGGGAGTAGACATAGTATATTTTTTCCTCTTAATGGTTCCTTGGTGATGTCATGCCATCTGCCTTCAATGCCCAAATGAACAGTTTTTCAGCCTTAGACGGGTCCATGAGTCACTGCCCTGTTGTGTAAATGATCGTTTCGGCAGGTGGCTGGAAATTAAAAAATGCATATGCACAGGCAGTAAGCCTGACCTCTGTAACCCATGTTTATGGATCCGACAGTGTTTGAGAGTCTGCCTACGTTATTATCGTCTCCTTCACAATTGTCAGTGAAGTTGGGTTCGATGCAGCTGGTTTGAGTCAACATCTCACTTAAGGCCCTCAGTGTCTCAGTGTGTAAATAACCACCAGCGTCTCTATTTTTGGTTTGTCTGTCTTCCTTCGCCCTCTCCTCTTGTTATTTCTTTTAATCTCCCACCTCTCTTTCCATTCACACACACACACACACACCTTCCTCTCTTTATCGGCCCGTGCTGCTGTTCGCTATCTTCCTCTCCAGTTATATCTCACTCTTTTCTCTGCCTGAGCTCAGTCAATCTCAATCCAGTCTTGCATCAGTTCATTTCTCTGTGGAGCTGAGCGGGGAGAGAGCAGAGAGACTAGCAGGGGCCGCCGAGCGCTGTTGTAGCAATCAGTGGCTTCTACCAGTCGCTTCATAAAGATAAAGGGTGTTCTCTCTCTCTCTCTCTCTCTCTCTCTCTCTCCCTCTCTCCCTCCCTCTCCCTCTCTCTCTCTCTGTCTGCCTCCAACCCTCGGTGAAATGCTCCCCTATTTGTCCCAGTGGTGTTAGTCTGACTGATTGTGAAAGGAGGGGGATTCTCTCCGGCTCCCGTGGGATCTGCAGGTCATGACTGAGAAGGGCCCCGGCTACAAATTCGTGCACACAGTTGCATTTTCTGCCATTGCAAGGGTCCCAAATCCTCCCAATAAGGCAGCTTTGTCACTGTCACGCCATCCACAGCGTGATATGAGATATGAGGCCACCCTCGGCTCCCCTGGGGTCCGCCTTCATGCCTTCCATAGCATTTATCAGCGACCAGGATTTGAGGCCGGACGCCGTCAGACCTGAGGCCTCGCTGGGCGTTATCAGCCTGATAACGGATGTAACAGATCCACCAAAGCCTGTAAATATTTATCTCGGCCGACGGTCACGGCGCTCCAGCGATCGATACTTCGTTCAGCTCGAGTGTCGCCAATGAAAGCGGGCGCTGGCGATAGGCTGATCAGTCAGCCGGATCTCCCCCCTGCTGAAGGACGGCTCCGCCGCCACGCCGCTCATTAGGGGCGAAACGGCACGTCCTCGACCGCAGCATCCGCCTCCGCTCCCAGCGCCCGGCTTATCTTCACACGCTCCCGTCCCGTCCGTCTCCGCTCCAGCGGGACTAATTGTTCTCTGACGGCGTCTGTGCGCGGCTTATCGAGACATCGGGGTGGCAAAGTGGCTCGGAGCTGACTCCAGACCTTGTAGGTGTTTCCAGAAGCGCGTATTCTCAGACTGGCCTGGGGCCGTATTTAAGCCAGCCTGTGCCACCGTGCCCTCGGATGTTGTGGCGTGAAACGCTCCCCGCGGGTCCTCCGTATGTCCCATTCTAACAAAGCTGTGCCACCAAACCCACATCCGAGATAATGACCGCCGACTGCTCATGTGAAAGTCCCCGGCACGCTAACCTCCAGCTACTGTAAACCGCTCCATATGCCGGCCCCAGTCTGACAGATCCATTACATTTAACCGTTCCCTCCTATCTGGGAGTGCGATCGCTCCGTCCATCCCTTTATCACCCCCCCCTCCCCTCTTTATGTCCGTCACGAACACTGGGCCGGAAAATCACTCTCTCTGATGTTTGTCTTGTGTGCAGATTAAAAGTCAGATCTCCCACCCCCCCCAACCCCCCTTCCACTCCCTCCCCACCCCCCGGCCCTTTCAGACTTCTTCCCTCCCCCTTCATCTTATCGGCCCAAACCTCAGCCATTTGCCTCTACTTTATGGCCGCCGTCACATCCGAATCGATGTGTGCTGCCCGCCGAAGCACTGTAAAGGCGAGGGGAGGCGGGGTTGGGGGGGGGGGGTGGGGGGGGTGGGGGTGGAATGGGTGGCATGGGGCGGGGGGGGGGGTGTTGCTAGCGTCTGCTGTCCTTTTCATGCAGTTTTAACCAGGCTGTGTCAGTCAGCGGTCCGCCGGCATTAAGGAGACAATTACGGCTATCTTTCACGATAATCATACAAGTGCTATTCCCGTTCCCCCTGCCATTGCTCAGGCAGGGGCAGCCATGATTGATTTGGGCAATTTGTTCTGCTGATTACGAGCAGCGTGGAAGCCCGGCTTCAGCGCCTCGCATGCTCCCCTGTTCTTCACCTCGCGCACGCACGCACACACGCACACACACACACACACACACAAGAACAGCTCGTCTCTTCTCCCAGCTTTATTTCAGCGCTCTTCTCTCTGGCAGCAGTGTGAAGAAAGCGTGTAGGGAGTTGATAAATGTTGGACAACATAACCCTCAAGGTCAGACAGGGAGGCTTTCCCTTTGCTGAAGCCGGCATTTTTGAGAGCTGCACCCTTTTACTGTGTTTGTATGTGTGTGTGTGTGTCTGTGTCTGTGTGTGTGTGTGTGTGTTTTTCCTGTGTCTATTTGTGCGTCTGTCTAACTTGTTGTCTTTCTGCCCAGCCCTCCATGCCTCGGCCAGCTTTTGGGACGAGTCTCGGTCTGGTAAAACTGGCCCATTCTCCCACCTCCCCTTACTCCCCTCTCCCCTCGTCCCCTGTCACATGTGTCACAGTCCACCTCCACCTCCCCCACCACCTCCTCCTCCCCCTCCCGTGACCCTGGCCCAGTCCGGCCCTGTCCAAACCCTCATGCAACGAACACACTAACCTCCCCGCTGTCAAACGCACACGAACACACGATCCATCACTAACCCAAACCTGGCACCACCTCAGAGTCAGCTCAGTGTGAAGGCGGCGGGCAGTGAGTGATAGAGGAGGCTTTGAGCTGCGTCGTCTCAGTCCTCACGCTCTCTCCTTCTTCTTCTCCCTCTCCCTGCAGCCACCATGCGGTTCAGCGGCTTCCTGCATCTGGACCAGGTGGAGGGCCAGGAGGTCTTCTACACCCCCGAGATGGAGGATCCCAAGTCGGAGCTGTTTGGAGAGACGGCCCGCAGCATAGAGAGCGCTGTGAGTGCAGTGTCAGGGACGAGGCTTGAACGTGGTCAGATCTGCGATTTAGTATTTTGCCAGGACTGAAATTTTATCATTAAAGTGAGAGTCACACAGGCTTCCTCCAGCAATCGACTCTCAGGCCGTAAAAGCCACACTAAAGGACACTGCTCCTTGATGGAATGCACTCAGTCCAGGCTTTAAAAAGCAGCTCAGCCTAACAACCTATGGAAGCAAATGTAAATGCAACATATCGGTATACACGAGCTCTCTTTGAAGTCAGTGTTTGTCGCACGGGAGAGCAGCTCCTCCATCCACATTCATCGCGGGACAGTAAAAGCCTTCGCCTGGATCCAGACTCATCAGACTGTGCTGCGCTCCTCCAGGCAGGCTCGGGGAGGCTTCACTGCAGCTTTTACGCACTTGACACCCCAGAAGCTGCCACGTAATATTCTGCCACCCTGCACCGCAGTGATTTCTCCAGTCAGGCATCTGATAGAAAAATAACAATGATGAAAATGAAAGCGCGGGGCCGCAGTCAGGAAGGAGCACGCATCATATGGGAGGGAGAAAACACAGCCCGGCTGATATTTGATTTTTAATAAAGGGGGGATATTGGCAAACCGTTACATCAGGTGGCCCCTAGAACAGAGCACAGCGATTGAATATTTTTCTTTTATTTTTTGCTCCGTCGGAACAAAGCAAAGACCACAGCGGCTCAATAGTCAATTTCACAAACATTAATATCGAAATAAGATTTCTGATGGTTCCAGACAAGGATTTTTCCCTCCCATATCCCGCTGATTAATTAAGAATTTTCTCTGAAATTTTGGCTGCAGCTTTCGTTTCAAGCACGCCGCATTCAAGCTCGGGGGCCGAGCGAGCGTCGACGTTGCATGGGGTTGGGGGGGGGGCCTTCCAGAAACTCTTCAAGTTTAATAAGAGAAGTATATAAAAAAAAAAATGCCTCTAACAGCTCTCTGCAGGCCCGCGCTAAGACTCATTTGTCGATCGCTTGCCAAACACTTCAGAGCACCAGAAAGCGGCATCTCATGTGAGATTAATTAAGATATTTGAAAAATCAAGTCCTCATGCTGGAGTCTCTTACTTCTGGCTGGTGGAGAGGGCTGGTTGCTATGAGCCGGGGCCTGTGCCGTAATCACAGTTTAGCCGGGCCTAATTCCTGCACCGTCCGTAGTCTTTATGGAGCTGCGACCTTTTGAACGAGCGCCTCTGTTGTGGAGCCAGGGCTCCGCTCGTCTGATGAAACGGGGACGGGGCGCGCGTCTGCGAGCCTTTGTGGGCGTCTGCACACAGGGTGCACGTCTACCAGCTGTTGAATCGGTGTCACCGGCCCCCGCTGGGACCTAATCTACCACCCCGCAGCCATTTGTGTGTGTGTGTGCGCGCTCGTTAGCGCTCCCGGCGCGTGTGTTTCAGAAGCCTGGCGAGCCTCTCGACAGCAGCCGACCCTTCATCTCCCAACACACGCACGCACGCACATAAACTGCGCGGCACAAACAAGAAAGAAGCCGCGCTACGCTTCTTTTGGAGCGCAGCGCCATTAGAGTTACTGTGTGAATTAGGATATGTGAGGGAACACGAAGGAAGCGGGAGTGACATGATTTCTGGGTCAGCCCCTCCACTAGAGACTCCACAGAGCCAAGTCTTGTTTTTGGACCTGTCCACTCCGCTGCATACATAAATTAGCCGGGAGATAAACTGGACGGAGGACTCTGAGCCCTCACTGGCGAGCACGGAGTCAGCAGCTTTTTTTGCATTGGTCCTCGTCAGGCCGGTGCCTGAAAAGGTTATGATATGCGGCGGAGGCTTAATGAAAGGACAGCAAAGGCTGCAGAAACAAGTGGCAGCTCTGCGGCAGATAAGGGTTCGCTGGGTATCAGGCCCGATGCGCCCTCACTGTGTCCCCCCTCCTGAAAGCAACAGTTTTGCTAAGAAAAACGTCTTTTAGCGGACAGCGATTGGCTTCATTAAAGTTTGCCCAGTGTGTGCGAATTCAATAGATCCACCACCGCGCTGACGGGAACATTATAATGGGGGAAAGTGCCGCGTTACATGCCCAGCCTTTTAAAAGTTCCGGCGTGAAAACGGTGCCGTTTGAAGATGAAATGTAATTTGGCCTCGGGCATCTTCAGACTAACTGCTCTAATGCCACCGCTGACTCAAAAGGGTTTTCACGCGCACCCCTGGCCGCTCCTCTGGGTTGTTCCGACTGGCGCGCGGCAGGAGCGTCGCGAGTAAAAACCAATCAGGAGGACATGTCAGGCTAGCGCCGCATTTATCTGGGCTCCTCCCGAAAACGTGTCCCTATAATTAATGCCACGGCTGCGGCTAAATGTCAATTTGCGCACCCACGCCCGATAGGTTTCTCCTCGGCACCCCAATTTGAAAGGCAGTCTTTCTTCCTGCGAGATAGAGTACAGTCTCCTGGAATTGGACTCGCCGGCTATGATAGCGCGTAGCTCATTACCAGCCTCATTTATCATCTTCTCTCTCTCTCTCTCTCTCTCTCTCTCTCCCCGTTCCTCCCTTCCTCAGCTCAATGACTTGTTCAGGAAGTCGGGCGTGCACAGGGACTTCATGAGCGTACGCGTGCGTAACCTGGCGCCCAGCAACTCCATCCTGGCCTTTGTGGAGGCACACTTCAGACCAGGTAGGCGCTCTCTGGCACTGATCAGAGACGGACCCTCGGAAAGACGCGCGAGCTCCTCTCTTTGAATTTGACCGACCGTGGCAGCGCAAAACGTCCTCCTAATTGCCGGATAAACCGCACCATCGTTTTGAAGTGCTGCATCACTCTGTGATTATTTGGCCTAACTTACCTCGCAGTGATGAATTCAGAGCCTTAAACTCAAGTGCCCGAGAGTGACCTTGTTGCCAATGCAGCAGTGGAAAAGGCCAATCGGTGGTGACGCTTTTCATCCAGAGTTTCACAGTTCGTCCTTGTGCGAAGCGGTACAATAACATGAAGGAAAAAAAACAAACGGAGGATATTCTTATGCAGTCGCAGATAAAGGTTAAAATTGTGCATGATTTCCATCACCCACAAGAGAACAGGATTAGGCTTGCACATCCTTGGCTTGTTCCCCTGTACTTTCCTTATTTATATCTTTATTTTGTTTTTGCTTTGTTTTTTTTTGTGCTTTATCTTCCCAATGCCAAATGGATCCCTGGCTTGCAGCAACGCTCCCCAGTGTTGAAAAGGCACAACGTGACACGAGGTCTTTTCTGAACCCTCGGATGTTGGATTTATTTGTTGCCTCATCTGCGTCAGAGCCGTGACAGGTCCCTTAATGACCGGTCGTGGTGAGATTATCAGCTTACGCTCTGCCCCCGGTCTCTCTGAGCGTCCCCCGCGTTGTTAAAGGCTCGGCTTGTCACACTCATTACGCTTCAACACAGCCGCCGTTACCCATCGATTGATGGACAGGTGTCTTAGCACACTTTGACGACAGCCCGACGTGAGTTCCCTTAATTGATCTGACGGTGTGTTAGCGCCAACAGTCGCGGCAAACCGCCGCGCTTGCAAAGTGCCGATTCATGTGTGCGTGTGACACCACCTCAAACGGAGGTGCCCGATGGCGTAGCCCGACCCATCCCTCCATTACACATCCGCGCTCAGTCGCTCGGCTCTTTACGGGCGCCGTTTTGCATCCCTCACACCCTTCACGCAGACGCCGTAAAGCGGCGCCCCTGCATGGCCAGTAAAGCGAAACATCTGCGGCAAACGTTATGAGAGTGATTCATCTGGAAAGGGGCTGGACGGCCCGCTGGATGGAGGACAAGTGCTCTCCGGAGACCTTGTGCCTGTCACCGACAGGGCTCTCTGATATATCCGCTGAGCCACGAAAGAAACCCGAGTCCTGTTGTTTGCAGCCGAGTGCTCCTCAGAGGCCGGGGTGTAAGTGCTCGTACCTCTGGTTTATTGTAGACACGCGGTACACGGTGGAGGACATCGAGGGGGCCCTGCTGAAGCAGCTCAAAGCCTCCAAAGATACCAGCATCGCCATCAAGAAGCCCGAGGACCAGAACATCCGCTTCACCAATTACGGTAACGCGCTGTGGACTTAACAGGAGTGTGCCAGGATTAATGAAATGAAACGGGGGGTGGGGGGCT
This sequence comes from Karalla daura, assembly GCA_029224185.1. Classification (NCBI taxonomy): domain Eukaryota; kingdom Metazoa; phylum Chordata; class Actinopteri; order Chaetodontiformes; family Leiognathidae; genus Karalla; species Karalla daura. The sequence goes on along the minus strand of CM055193.1, from coordinate 22,271,588 downwards.
TGGAGTTATTCATGAGGTGATCTATCAAAGGCTTCCCAGGTCCTGGCTGGGATTCGTAACGTCTCGCTCCTCCTCTGCAGGCCTCTCCTCCGTGCCCTTCTTCACCACCACCACCACCACCACGGCCTCCATCACCACGGCCGCCCCGGTCACCACGCCCGCCCCGCCCTCCACCACCACCCGGGCCCCGCTCCCCTCCCCCTACGCGACCCGCCGGCCCCCGGCCACCACCCGCAGGCCCGCCGGCCCCAGGCGCACCACCACCGCGGCCCCGCCCCCCGCCGCCGCCACCACCACCGCAGCGGCCCCGGCCACCACGCCCGGCCGCCCCCGGGGCCACTCCCACCACAGGCCGCAGAGGCCGTGCGACTCCCACCCCTGCCTGCACGGGGGCACCTGCGAGGACGAGGGCGACGACTTCAGCTGCAAGTGTCCGGCCGGCCGAGGGGGCACCGTCTGTGAGAAGGGTGAGTTTGAGGTTTTCCCCTCGGGTCTGAGCTCGGTTCGGACTGGGCCCCGGCACACTTTACCTGCGATCCGGGAATATTGCAATTAGCGAAGCGATAATTTTGCACGGGCGGAGGAGTTTTCAGGCTCTTCACTTCGCCAATCAAAGCTTTTAGCTCGCTAACCTCAAGCGCCTTCACAAATCCATGTAGCCAAATAAATCAAGTGCCAGTTGAGTGTTTTCCGTAATGAAACTTTTTCCCCCCCTCCGCTCGACATCTTCTATTTTATCTCCACAAAGTGGCTGCACGGTGACACCTTAAGTAGCGGCGTGAGTAATGACTCTCACTTAGCACAGGGATATGTAAATGCGAGGCGACGTGGTCGCAGACGTGAAGTTATTGGCTCATTAGCAGCTCAACAAGACCACGGCAATCAGGGCGCCAGGTTGCATGCTCCCGTCTTCAGAAAGTTGAGGTGCTGCGGTGTGATTGAGTCTGATACGCGCGCACACACACACACACGCACGCACACGCCCCTCGCTCTGTGCGCCTCACTCTCCCCAGCGGTGAGCCAGACAGGTTGAGCGCCACCGCCGAGCCGCTCACTCGACCCAATCAGAGGAATCGTAAATGGAGGAGGATTCCCGTGGGAGGGCCGCTCTCATGCTTCCTCCCTCTCACCTTACTTTGGGATTTTTTTTCCATTTTTTTGGGGGGGGGGGGGGGGCGATAAGGAGCGCCCTCGCGCAGCTGCATCTTAAGATAATTGACGCTAATTGCTTCAATGAGGATTAGCCTAGCCGGTGAGAATCAGCGCGCGTCCCTGCGTTCGAGTGGCGGAATGAAATTGCACACACGCGCACGCCAATACCCCCCCCACACCCCCCACTACCCCCCCCCACCCCTACCCCCCCTCCACCCCCCCGCCAGATCAATCAAGTCATTAGAAAAGAGGGAGCTCATCAGCCGCCATTCTACTGAGAGAGACGGACAGAAAGACAGATGGATGGAGGGAGAAGGAGCCCAGCGGAGAAAATGGATGATAATAATCATAATTGTAGAGTAGCGTTAAAACAAAGGGTTCCTGTTTGTGTGTGCGTGTGTGTGTGTGTGTGTGTGCTGGATCGAGGGGCGAAGGAACAAAGCTCGGCTCCTCTTTTTCTGGAAGTAGCCCTCGGATAAACACAGAAAAGCATCCCTCCGAAAATAAAATGACAGAAAGGCTTATTTCTCTTGTCATGGTGAGCCGGTGACAGAGCGCCACCTCCTCGCCACTCACACTTAATTATGCACATTAAGCGGCTATTACGGCATAATACGGCAAGCTGTGCGCTAATGACAGGATTGGCTTGTTCTCTCCGTTCCTCCGCAGCCATCAAGTACTTCATCCCGTCGTTCGGAGGCCAGTCGTACTTGGCCTTCCAGACCATGAGCGCCTACCACACCGTGCGCATCGCCATGGAGTTCCGGGCGTCGGAGACGACCGGCATACTGCTCTACAACGGCCAGAAGGGCAAGACGGACTTCATCTCCCTGGCCCTGGTCAACGGCCGGGTGGAGCTCAGGTAAGGAGCAAACACGCACAGCAAAGGAAACGGGTCGTAAACAACAGCAGCAGGGGGAACGAATCGGGACCCCGAAGCCGCGTGACAGATTTAGCAGGTCCGGGCCGCCGAGGCGCGCTCCCAGAAGCGGGCGACGCGATCACGTCCGCAGATGGAGGGAACATATGGGCCGGTACGAGAGCAGAACGTCCAAATTTGGTGTGTCAAATTCCATCTCCAGCAACATATATACGCCACTGATGAAAGACTGCGTATGTGCTGGGCTCTGAACATATTGTATGAAGGGAAATAAATCAACGCCGTCCAAGTGCAGACAGAGAGGGAGCGGCTTATGAAATCTGTGCAGATTTGTTTATTGAGGTGCATTATGTGTTTAGTTTCACTTGATTTGCCAGTCACTTCCTAAAATCATAATATTAGGCATTTTAAGGCGACGTCGTAAATCTTCTTTATGGCACTGTGACAGTTTTTGAAGGGTTATTTATTTATTAATGAACTCAAAGGTTTCGTTTGCCTCAAATCCTTTGGAATGAAAAAACACTTCACCAGTGATGTTTCCGGATGGCAAAATAATGCCGTCGAATCACACACAGGCAATGCAAGTGCGACACCGGCCAAGGTATCCTGAATATTTATGCCCGCACTCCTCCCATAATGCACCTCTGTGGTGTCCTTCAGCTGACCATGGCCGGGTGGTAAACACCCATGAGCATTGCTCCTCTTGTAGTAAAACAATGCACTATTCCTTTATGGTCTGCTCTTGCAGAATGTGCTTTTTTAAGGCTAGTTTTCACTCCCGGGTTTTTTTATGGCTGACTGTAACCAAAAATCTCCTTCTAACATTCCTGGATCATTTTCCTGCGCATAACCTGCAGGCACGCTAAGTATTTATCTCCTCCCCAGTGGAATTGTTGCATAAAAACCACAGGGGTTTAGCCAGCGTCATGAGCCAATCGACTGTAATGCAATGCATCTGTTTCTGAGCCTTTCTTTCCTTATCTGCTACGTCTTGCGTTTCCCCGGTCCTTTTCGGTCCTGCACAACCTGGCCAGGTTGGGTTTCTCTATTCGGGGCTAAATCAATGGCAAACTAAAAGAGGTCATTAGTCACTTTGTGCTCTCAAATGGAGCTCTGCCTCAATCCCAGAAATACAGTGGTGAGATTACCACCCACGGCTCTGCAAATCCAGGGCCGGGGGAAGAGGAGCTAATTATTTGTGGCTGATAATTGCTCTCAGGTTGTCGCGAATGCTACCGTGTGCGTGGGCGCGCGCACAACTAGCAGCGCTCGTCTCACGACAACAACTCGTTAGCTGAGGTATTTAATTGACGAGGAAGCCGTGAGCGACACAGGTGAGCCTGCGCAGCCCGGGAAACCAAAGGCAGGGAAACAAAAGGCGGCTCCCTCGCACCGATGCAAGGACGTTCCTGCAACAAGCAAACAAACAAACACGCCGACAGGCTGCGTAGGAAGGATGAGAGCGGGTAAAAGGGCGGGACGAGGTCTGAAGGTGCTCTCTCTCTCTCTCTCTCTCTCTCTCTCTCTCTCTCTCTCTCTACTCCACCCCCTCCCCTCTCAGGTTCAACACGGGCTCGGGCACCAGCACGCTGGCCAGCAAGGTCCAGATCGACCAGGGCCGCTGGCATAAGCTGGAGCTGAACCGCAGCCGGCGCACCGCCTCCCTCAGCGTGGACAACGAGCCCCAAGTGGCGGGAGAGAGCCCGCACGGCACCGACGGCCTCAACCTCGACACCCACCTGTTCATCGGCGGCGTGCCCGAGGACATGAAGCCCGAGTGAGTCCTCGCATCCGCTCTCACACCAGGGAGATCTCAATGTTCAACCACATCGAGGCCCGTAAGCTCTCAGTCCAAGCCGCACCATCTCAGTGCAGCTGTGCCTGTGTTCCTCAGCGTGAAGGAGCGCACGGCGGTGGACCAGGGCCTGGTGGGCTGCATCCACAGGCTGGACGTCAACAACCGGGTGCTCAACCTGCAGGAGAACGGCGGGGACAGCCTGTACGGCAGCGGCGTGGGCGAGTGCGGCAACAACCCCTGCCTGCCCAACCCCTGCAAAAACGGAGCCACGTGCGAGGTCAAGGAGGCCGAGATGTTCCACTGCACGTGCAAAAACGGCTTCTGGGGTGAGACGCACGCTTCATTCCGCACGATCCGACAAAAGTAAAAAGAGAAAAAAAAGCAGCGCAGACTTCCCTAACACCTTGTTAAGACGATGTCCTTAGTTTTTTTCTCGCTTTGCCGTCTCTGCGGCCGTGACTTTCCTCGCAAATCCTCAGTAAGCTTGACAGCTTAATTTGAGGGCGCAGCTGACGTCCCCGGAGAGAAGGCTGGGAGTCGCTGGGTAAACACCAACAACGCTCAGATCTGAGCGTCCGGCGCCCAAGCCGGAGGTTAAACGTCGACGCGGCGCAGGAAACATGAAGACGGAGCACCAAATGCTCGGCGGCCGGCCTCCGGCCCCCCGTCTCCTCTTCCACGTCCGTTCCTCCTCTCTCCTCCTCCAGCAGATGCCAACTAACAAGCAACGCAGACAGAATATAGTTGAGGGCAGACGCCGTCAGAGCCCAGCCAAGCGTGCCCCTCGCTGGTCGTGCCGCAGAAAGTTTCAGCCCAGAGCCAAATTAATTGTCAAAGTTAACTTTTATGCGCCGATCGTAAAGGATTTTATACCCACGAGGGCGGCAGTGGTTAGTGAAACCACCTTTCAGACGACTTTTAGAAGGCGATTGCCTTGAATTTAAAATGTGGATCAATAAAGTATCGCGTTACATTATGACTGCCTCTCATAGGCGATGTGCATTTACGCTTTGTTGTCACTGAGAAGCCTGAGAGGAAGCAAAGATAACCCTCCACTCGAAAGAGGCATCGCTGTGATCAAAGTCTTGTTGGCAACATGGTGTAAAATGAATGGCGATAATGAGAATTGGACCGTCGCCTGCAGACCCGCATTCGAGTTAATTTTGTCATCATGTCGATTCCCAGAAGTGGCCAAGATTGCCGGCCTGGGAGGGAGGTAGGGAGGGACAGATCACAGGAAGCAGGAAAGAGAGGATAAATGAGCGAGGGAGAGGGGAGGACGTGTCAGCACAGCCTTGATGAATGAGGGAAGTGATGGAGTATTAGAAAGGACGGACAGGAAAAAAATAAAAGAGCTGTGCTGAGGAAGAAGCGAGTGCGGGGGGATGAAAGCAAGCCTCCGAAAATCAGGAGTGAGGGAGAAGTGGGGGGGGGGGCTAGTCCTGTGAGCTCAGCGGGGATGGGGTTCATTAAAGAGCTATCCTCACCACGGGCTCTGGCTGCGAAAGTAATGACGGGTGAATTCAGATGGGCTGTGGCAGAGGGCAAAACCATCATCCAGCAGACGCTCCTGAGCCCTTCCCACAGCCGGCGTTGGCCCAGAAACACGGCCGGCGTGGCGGGGAGGCTCTCCGCTGTTTAATCTGGACGTGTAATATTTCCAAATCCTATTAGAAAATGACCTCTATTACAGGGGAAATCCTCGCACACAACCCACAGCCCCACTCCCACTCTCTCCCCCCCCCCCCCTCCCTTTTTTTTTCTGTCTCCTCGTCCTTCCCGGACGCGGCTGAAACCCCGTGCCGTGTCTTCCAGGTCCCACGTGCTCCGACGTCCGCAACCCCTGCGTCTCCAACAGGTGCCACCCGTCCTCCCAGTGCCAGGTGCTGCCCGAGGGAGGCTACAAGTGCGAGTGTCCCATGGGCAGAGAGGGGAAGCACTGCGAGAAAGGTAGGCACATGGCTAGGGTGGCATCCTGCCACCCCGTGACCTCCGCAGCACGCTCTGTCTCTGACACCTCCTCCTCTCATGAGTCGAGAAGGGAGATCAAACACAGAAATAGAGGAGGAGGTGGGGGGGGGGCAGGTTGCAGAGCTGAGGCGGATGATTGGCCCCGTCGGGCCGTTCCCCGACGCTTGTTAACGGGAAAGCAGCATCGCAGATACGCTGGTACCCTCTCCTCCTCCTCCTCCCTTTCCTCCCCCCCCGCCTGTCCGCCCACAGGTGTTGTGTTCAAACTTTGTTGTTGCTGCTCAGCTCCACATGGCAGAACCAGGCCACGGCTGGGGAAAAGACCGGAGCGCGACTCGGCTGCTTTTGAAGTTCATCATTAGCACTTTTGGCGGCGTGGCGTTCTGAAGTCTGCCCGTACCCCCCCCCCCCCCCCCCACACCTCCACACACACACACACGCGCACACAAACTCCCCCCTTTCCCTTTCCCCCGCCTTTGTAGATGTTGTCATGGATGTTTGCAGAAATTGAAGTCGACTTCTGTAACTGTGAATGAAAGAGAATACGCGATCATGCCGCGTCCCCGGCAAAAACAGGCCCTGGGAATTTAGGGGTATAAAAAAAAAAGAGACCGAGAGGAGAGAGGGGGACAGCCTTCCTCCCAGCCCAGAGCCCCAGTTTACAGGTGATTAAAATAAATTGAAGTGAACCAAAATCGATGCCGCGCGAGCGAGAGCATCTCCCTTTCCAAAAGGCTTCTTTTTTCTTTTTTTTTTTCCCTCCTCCTCCACCGGAATCAATGAGATGACTAATCGCGTGAGTCCTGCGTGCCGGCGGTGATTTATGGGGGCGTCAGTCAGGCCGAGTGTCGGCCCCAGACAGCGGCTCTCAGATAAGGGCTGCACTGCAAAATAAAAAAAATAAATAAAAAAGAGACAGGTGTCCCGGAGCACGCGCGTCACAGGCCTGGAGGTGAATTAGTCATCATATTAAGTGTGTGTGTGTGTGTGTGTGTAAAAGCCCGCACGTTGGGGCTGAGCCACGGTTTCTGCGTCTCAGCGCCGCTCCTCCACACAGCTGCACCTCTCGCTTTGAATGGCCTCTGTCAGGCGGGGCGCCTTTACCTCGGGATCATGCAAATCGCTACCATTTAGCCGCGATAGCTGGAGCGCTTGAAAAGCAGCCAAAGGCAGGTGTTTGTGTGTGTGTGGGGGGGGGGTGTGTTAGCGCCAGAGCGCGTGTGTGTACAGCACGAGCCGCCCTCACGCCGCATAAGACCGATGAAGAGCTGATTGTTTGGGGTTGGGACTGGAAGTTTGTGTCCTAGCATTCCGGCGGTTTTCCTGCGTGTGCCAGTGAGCCGGCGTGAGTCAAATCTAAACCGAATGACCTCCGAGCTCACCTCGGCGCCGGGTGCCGCCGCTCGCTGAGGCGCTGTGGCGGAAATGGAGGGAAAAGTTCAACTCCGCCAGGTTTTCTCGGCCGCCGGGCTCGTATCGATCACGACGTCAACACAGAAGGAGAGAGTGAGGAAGCCCTGACATGGAGCGTCTCAGTTCAGCGGCTGAGTCCTCGCAAGGCGCGGGGCCGTTTTTCCCTCTCCTCCGCGGTGCGTGCCATCATCATTAGCGGCCCTCCGCACAATGGCTAATTAGCTTTCTCATCTCGGTCTGCCTTCCCCATCCCGACTCGACTCGGCTAATCCCAGCCAATTACAAACAGAGGCTTCCGTGCCGGGCGACATAGGTGTGTGTTAGTCTGCGCGTGTGTGTGCGTGCGTGTGTGTGTGTGTGTGTGAGAGCGGCTCCGTTACACATGCTTCTGAAAGACGGTGGTGTCGGCAAACAGCACCATAAACACATACCCCCGGGTGACACTTGAATGAGTTTTAGTGTCGAGCCACTTGTTAAAGGGATGGCACGGTGCCTGTCCTAATCACTCCAGACAGCCACAAACGGGACAGTCAGACACAGACCCGTCGCATAGGCATGAATCTGTAAAATAGGAGGGAAAAAAAAAGAAGCCTGCCAAAGCAGAATGGCTGCATTATTTCATGGGTCCCAGCTGTGGTGTTCAACTCTACATGTCTCCAAAGGGCCTTTGTAATACTGTGGCGGGCTGTGTAATCAGTCTGACATAAGGCTTTTTGAAAACATTTTTTTGTTTGAATTCCTGTCAAGAGAAAGTCTAAATCCCGCTGGCTATGAATATACAAATCCATCTCTTTCCATAACGCTGACAGTCCCCTCAAAGATATCCCCGCATTTCAATTCTGTCAGCAACAAAGACGGGACCTGGGGATGAGTATCGCCCTCTTTGTTTTATTTTTTTGCAGTGGCTGAGAAGAGGGGCGCTTACATGCCGCTGTTCAGCGGAGACTCTTTCTTGGAGCTGAAGGGGCTCCATCTCTACGGGCTTGACATGCGGTAAGTCCCATGTCTCTGCATGAAACACACACACACACACACACACAGGCTCGTATCACTGAGCGACGTGTCGTTTTGAGGCTCAGCTGCCCGAACCGAACTCACAGTGAAGACATGTTATCAGGGCCGGGTCATATGAAGCATCTATGACTCATTTGCATATAGACAGGGTATGGGTGCAACAGAAATCCACGTGTAGTACAAACAGCATAGTGACCCATATTGTGTGTGTGTGTGTGTGTGTGACTTTCCCATGGATGTGTCTCTGCTTGTGCTGTGCCCGCAGTCAGAAGATGAGCATGACGGTGGTGCTCATGGCCAACGACTCCAACGGCATGATCTTCTACAACGGGCAGAAATCGGACGGAAAAGGCGACTTCATCTCCCTGTCCCTCAACGACGGCATCCTGGAGTTCCGCTACGACCTGGGCAAAGGGGCCGCCACCATCAGGTTAGTGACATGCCACGCTGCAGGATGAAAGCCGAGCCGAAAAGCAGAATGAAGACGCTACGGCATGTTGTTTATGTCAGGGTGGCTTATCACATATTCACTGAGAAAATGAGACTCTCCCAAAAAGTTCAAGGGCCCAGCCGTGTGTTCTTTGGTGATGGGTGCTTGCCGGGCTCGCTGGCTCACCTTGTGTGTTTTGCCATCCAGGAGCAAGGAGCCCATCCAGCTCAACGTGTGGAACACCATCAACCTGGAGCGCGCCGACCGCAAAGGGGAGATCATGGTGAACAAGAAGGACCCGGTGAAGGGGGAGGCGCCGGTAAGAGGCCGCGGCCGGGCCCGACCCGCGCCTGGCTTTGCTCGTGGCATATTGACTGCATCTGTTTTCGCTCGCCTGCGTGCTCCCGTCATATCGTGTCCCCGCCACAACCTCAGGCTTCAGTGCTCCCTTGTTTTTGCCCCGCGTTGAGGCTTTCCCTTCCCGCTGGCTCGACCCCTCCTGGAAGCATGCTGGAAGTCTGGAGAGCTCCGAGCTTGCAGAGGGCCACTTTAACGAGCAGCCTTCGTTCTGGAGCCCCTGTAATTACACTATGGAGTGAAACGGACAGGAGCTGCCCCGCGGCCTGCTACCGTACTGCAGGGGAAGTCCTGAACCGCTGAAAGCAAACGCAGTGGTTACTGATGCTGTATCGTGCCTTTTATGCATGCGGCTTATGAGGTGGGTGTCTGGGGAGATGGAGCCAGATAGAGAGCGTAATGAAACTCCTCAGCCCCACGTGTGGACCAGTGTAGCAGGTACACGCTTCCAAATGAAGGCGGTCTAATGGTTTGATAAGCCTGTAAGTCATCCAATTACATTAAACAGCCTAATTTGTGATTGTTAACAGGCACCACGCGCTCCGTCAACTCGGTCTTTCTCCTCTGAGATGCCGCGCCGTCCTCCCTCTTTTTTTTTCTCCCTGGCCATTCTGTCCTCCCCCCGCTGCCTCCTATCGTCCGTATGGTAATTATGTTTTACTCCAGCGACAGAGGCAGAAAATCTTATTAAAAGTGGAGAGCAAGTGAAAGCAGAGCTGGGGGTGTGGTGGGGGGAGAGGTGGGTTGAGTTGTTGTGAGGGATGAGCTGAGACTAGTTATGGGGCTCAGTACAGAGAGCCCATCCAGAGGCTGTCAGCTAATTCTCTCCAGCTCCTGCTCAAAGGAGGAAGGAGGAGGAGGGGGAGCCGTGGCTCGGCTTTGCTCCGAGAGGTCCATACCATATCAAAGGTGGTCGCACTGGCACACGCATGGATCGGCAGCGCTCATCATATCAAAGACGGCTCAGGCTGCCGGCCATGATGAGGCACACACTGGACTTTGAAAGGCACATAGGTAGGGCGAGGAGCAGACAGGGATCACCTGGCACTGAATGGCAGCACTCTGTAAATGAGGTTGGGTTAAGTGGCACTATTCACCGTCTCCGTGAAGTTTTTTTTTTTCCTTTTCTTTTCATCTTTTTTTTTTTTTTAGTGGCCCCAGCTGCTTCATGCATTCCCTTTGTAGATTTGCTGTTTCATTTGCATTCACTCTCCTGAGTGTAAACACGCACACACACACACACACACACACACACACGGAGGCTTGCGCAGCTTTGTGTCCGTTTGTGTGTGTGTGTGTGTGTATGTGTGTGCGTGCATTTAATAGTGTGAAGGTGCATGCGGAAAAGATTGTGCTCGTCGCCTTTCTCGCACCCTTATCCGATGTACTGACCTCACTTGTCTGCCCACTCACAGTTGTGCCCAACGTATGTGTACAGGCGTGTGTGTGCATGTGTTTTGTTGGGCTTTTTGCACTTGCCTAGCTCTGCATGCCTCTCCGTGCACAGTAGACACTAGCCTTCCCTAATAACTCTCTTCCTCCCTATTTTCTTTTCTTCTCTATGACGTGCTGTCTGGAAATAAGAAATCACGCAAGGTAATGAGACAAGTCCCGGTCACACCTTAGCCCGTGTTTCATTTGACTAGTTCACTGTGTCCTCTCACCCCCCCGCCCCTCCCCCATCTCTCCACCACGCAACAACAGCACGCCGGTGCCTCTGCGGAGCCGCGGGTGGCCTCAGGCGTGCCAGCTCCGCGGGAAAAAAAACGTAGGAGCCATTTCATGAGCCGCTCTCAAAGCGGCGGAGACGCTCCCGAAGAACGCGGTTTGGCTTTCACCTCGGTCCATCTGTCGCGGGGGCGGGAGAGGGTGGGAAGAGGCGCATGGGAAGCGGGAAAGGAGGAGGCAGTCGTTTCTCTGACGGCCATTGTTTTGTTTTTTTGTAGTTTGTTTTATGTTTCATTTTTTTCCGAGCGACAAAGCGAGGTCTTGGTGGGCCCCCGGCGTAGGCGTGGGACGCGACGCCAGGGCCGCGTGGCGCCGCGGCGAGCGAGAGCGAAGGCAGGGGAGGGAGCGCGCCGTGGGAGAGGCTGAGGTGCCGAGCCAAGCCAGGCTGTTCTTTTTGTCATCTGCTCGCACTTTGTTTTTGGAAACCGGCGCCGTCCGCCATTATATCACAGTCGCTCACTCTTTCACCCACTCACTCGCCCATAACAACACGAGCGGCGCTCGCTCGCCCGAGCACAGATCCACTCCATGAGTGGCTCTCCCCCTCTCTCTCTCTCTCTCTCTCTCTCTCTCTCTCTCTCTCTGTCTCACCAGGTGCAGATTAGTGTTTGAAACACATCAGCACACGACGCACCGCCTCATTGCATGCACTCTCACTTTAGAGTCTTAGCAGAGTCATTTATCCGGGCTCCATGCGCTCCCCGGGGGAGCTGCAATCCATCCCAAACTAGATCCAGAGCCGCAGGTCGAGCCCGACGGTTCAGTAGGCATATGCGGCGCTCACCTGCTCCGCAGGTGACTGTTCGGAGTTCTGAGGGCGACAGAAAGCGCCCGAGGTGCCTCTGGCCCGCAGTCGCCGCGTCCTCCCGCCTGAGCCCGGAGGCACGGGCCACCGCCGGGGCTGCCAGCTGTGGCCAAGGTGCCCGCCCCGTCGCTGTTGGAAGCGGCTCAGGGTGCAGTGACACAGCCCCGGGCCCGAGCCAAGCACCGCTGCCTCCCGCCCTCCAAATCCCAGCCTAAATAAAAGCCAGGCCGGTGCCAGCTTGCCTCCACAAAGAGTGTTTATTTGGCCCCTTCCATCATTTTTCCAGCAATTAACTCCACTTTAGCCCTCTGGCAATTACTGCTCTACATAAAATAAAGATCATTAATTCCTTCCTCCTGAAGTGGGCCGCCTCCTCCATGCAGAGAGGAGGAAGCGGCACCTTGCTAATACAGAGCAATTGTCCCAAAGGTTTTGTGGAAAGACTTGAGTTTCATCGCCGTTTGCCGCGCAAATAAATTGCAATTAATGTGTCTCCACACTCAGCCGTTTGAAAGGTCGGTGCTTATGATCAGCCATTCATTAGAGTTGTCTGTAGAGAACTATCTATATCTCAAGTCTAGCCTGTGCCCTGATTTCCCTTTGTAGTCTCTTTTTATGCCTCCCAGATAGAGGATAATTGACCACTCTCTCCGTGAGACATAGAAATCAATTATGTTGTAATGTATCAAGAGTATTGACTTGGAAAGAAGGGAAGGAAGTGCAGTTAAAGCGTCCGCCAACTACAATATGGATAAATCCCCCTTTTTTTTACGAGGCGATCCATATGAATGTGACATGTCTGCAAATGCGCTTTATTAATCTCGCTCTTTATGTCCCGGCGAGCGGCGCACAACTTATTTTGTGCTCCCCGGGCACAAACACCGCTCGCTAAAGTAGAACCGTAAAGCATTGTGTCCTCAAAGACCTGCGAGGGCCGCGGACGGGGGGGTCCGCTCGGACGTTCCCGTAGAGCGCGTCGTGAACGGGAAGCCAGCTCTGGCTCCTCAGCTAACGCCTGCCCCTGTCCTGTCTCATCAGAACATGCACCGAGATCTTAACCTCAAAGAGTCTCTTTTTGTCGGCGGAGCCCCCAATTACAGCCGGCTGGCGAGGAGCGCTGCGCTCACCCAGGGCTTCAAGGGAACCATTCAGAAGGTGAGTGTTAAGTTAACCAACCTCTGTTTCCAGGAGGAGTGTGTGTTTCCAGCTCTGCCGCCCGGGCCTAGACACACACACACACACACACACACACACACACACACATATATAAATTACTCTAATGAATTGGGGTCCTTGTGCCCTCGGTTATACAGTAGCAAATTTGCACCATAAGTTATTAGCTGTCCGGCTGTCACGCTGCAGCTCCTCATATTAGTAATTTTCCATTCTAAGCAGGCACTGTGACGGGCAGCGACTCTGCTCATTTGGATTAGCCTGCACTAATAATAGAATGCATATTTTGAAGTTACTCTCTTTCACTACTCTCAGATCTATCCCTGACAGCCTTCCAGATTTTTTTTTTCCTCTCCGCTTTCCAGCAAAAAGCTCATCTCTAAGTGCCAAATATAGCCCAGTAGAACAAAGGCAGGATGTTACTGTTTGTGCAAACTTGTCATTAGTTCTCCACTGCAAACTTTCCCCTGACAGTTGCGGGCGAATCAAACACTAAATGTGGCGTTTGTCTTAGTTGGCCTGCGGAGAATAGTTAATTATGAGGGAGACGGGATGTACTCCCAGCTTGATGTCACTGTTTAACATGTGTGTCGTATCAATATCCAACTTCTGAGACCGTTTCCTGTGCGGAAACCGCCCGGGATGCAAATCTAGAGGAGGGGAAAGGCAAACGTAAAAAAGAGCAGCCCGCGGTATCACAGCGCTGTGGCAGTTGTTTGCTTGGAGGACGTGTTGAGATAAATTGTTTTAATGATCATTCAGCAGAGCACACACAGCCCCACAACTCGATGCCTTCCCTTGGACTGCAACCAGGGCCGTGAACAAATGATTATCTTCAAGTGCTTTGCGAGGGAGGGAAAAATGAAATCAGATGGATGTGACAACAAAAGCGGCCAAACAGAGGTTAAGAGACTTAGAGGCACGACGATGCTCATCATGGTAATCCGCCGAGGGGAAATAAAAAACAATCAGCATTAAGAGCATTATGGAGACGCAGGTTTGTGAAAATGCATTCTAAGGCGCGATCATGCTGATTTAGCCGTCTAAGCGCGCAGACTCGTCAGCCAAGGATGAGAGAATAGAGCAATTTCATCTCATCTGCGAAAGGGACAGATTCAAAATGAGCCACTGTCCTGAGGATTTAACAGCGGTTTAACCGCGGCCTCGTTGTGCTACACCGCATTTACCGTACATGTACACAGCATCACGTATTTAACGCTACCCCTGCCTCCAACCCTGAGGGAAAGCAACCAAACAGTGACACTCCCCAAAGCGCACAACGCTGCTGATTATCCAAGGCCGACTTCTTGAGGCTCTCGCTGGGCTGGCCTGGTAGAGGGTGATGTCACATATCTCTGTGCGGTAATCAGAGTCTGAATCCAAGCGCGACGACAGCTGTGGGCTTGTTTGCCTGGATTACCAGGCAACACACAACACAAGCCGAATGAGGAGTAGCCCGGCTCTTAAAGTAAACCCAAGTTCGTTGCCTCCCAGCCCTCAGTGCTGCTCTTTTAATGATTTTTTTGTTGCTGGGGGAGGGGGGGGGGGGGGTTATTGAAGGAATTTGGGTCAGGCAAAAGACAGACAAAAAATAAAGGGGTCAAAATGAAGGCTGAAGAGCCCGAGATGTTCAAATCCGTGGTCAGAGCCGCTTGTTTACTGTGCTGTACTCGTACTCATTGAGCCCACTGACGTCCTGCCCCCAGATCATCCTGATGGGCACCCCCATCCTCCGGGAGGAGAACGCCCTGCGCTCCAAGAACTTGGCCATGTTCCAGGAGCACCCATGCTCCCAGGAGCCCTGCCACAACGGGGGCCGCTGCAACCCCCAGCTGGACTCCTTCGAGTGCGTGTGCCTCAGCGGCTTCTCCGGGCCCCATTGTCAGAACAGTGAGTAGCAGCCGCCCTCGCAGCCTCACCGTCCTGAAGACATTGTTACCTTCACCACGACCTACGTCTACGTGCAGATCCAGTGGGCGGGGAGTGTAGGGACTGCTTTGCTCTGGGAGGCACGAGGCTTCACGGACAATGTCCGACATGTGACGTCTCTTTTGAGTTACTGCTGTTCCGTATCGATCTCAAGCTAAAGCAGCCGTTACGGACATGATGAAACGTGCCAAAGGCATATGCATGAAAGGCTCTTTCTCCGGAGTTGCACGTGCCTTTCATCATCTCCCTGTCGCTCTGCCAGACATATACCCACTCCGGCCCGATCTGTCTCGCGCTCTCCGCCGGCTCCATCCACCATTAACCTTGTGCGCGTGGCCGGCCCGGCCCCTCTCACGTTAATTAAAACTACAAATGCGCCAACGGCTCCCCTCCTGCCCCACTTTGCTCACGCTCCATTGCCCCGAGCTCTGTGATCGCCGGAGCCGGGGTCTCATTGATCGCTGTGATCTCATCCTCTGAACCGTCCTTCCCTCCCTCCCTCCCTCCCTCCCTCCCTCCCTCCCTCCACAGCCATCTACGAGAAATCCGCGGGGGAGACCGAGGCCATCGCCTTCGACGGGCGGACGTTCATCGAGTACCACAACGCCGTTACAAGGAGGTAAGGGAGAGGACAAGGGGGGAGGGGGAGGGGCGAGCTCATCCTCAGCATTCAGCTTCATCCACCATCCCGGCCGTGATAGCCATTAGCCAGATGACCTCTCCGTCGATCCATCTCCACCCCGCGTAAGCCGCGATGACATTGTCGATGATATCATCAGCGCCGGGGCTCCAGGGTGAACTTAAAACGTTCCCGCTCCACTTTCTGACAGGATTTCACTAATTAGCGAGACGCTTTAACAATCCCAGCGTCGCCCTGAGCGCGCTCGGCTCGGCTGGGCTCGGCTGGGCTCAGCTCAGCTCAGCTCGGCTCTGCGGTCTGCGGCTCGACACTCACTGGACAATAAGACAAGTTTTCGTCTCTATTTTCAGCTCCTGTTTGTCCGTTCCTCACAAAGCCGGCGCGGAAAGACACGTCACATGCAATTTTACACATCCTGTAATGGGGGTACAGGCCGATGACGCAAAGTGTAAAAATGCTTTCTGGAGCAGTTGTAGCGGGGAAAAAAAGAGAAAGAAATCCTGTCCCTTTAGGCAGCTGATGAGATGTTTTTTTACTCTTCCACCCATCTTCAAGGCTGGCAAGAGCGTGCCTCCAGGTTGGCACAAACAGAAATGTTTATGTGATGAACCTGAAAAGACATCAAACATATGGCTCTGTCTTCATCTCACAGCTCCCCTTGCAAACGCTCAGAAGTGTGAAAACCGGGCCACACTCTGCAGCTCATCACACAAGTCGCTCACTCCGAAACAGCTGGCTGGAAAACTGTTGTGTGTGCGCGCGTTTCCGTGTGCGCGTGTCTGTGTGTGCGTCTTGTGATCCGAGCGATCCAGTTTGTCCCGCTCTGTCAGCCCGGCCACCCTTTGTCTTTGTCCTCATGACGTCTTGTCTCACATAAATGTCTCTCCTTTTCACCCAAGCCAACTGACCAATGAGATCCCAGAGTAAGTAGTCTTTGTGATGGGCTGTTTGCCCAGCTTCGAATCAAGCCCGACTAACAGCACCAAGACTAAGCCATTTTTGATAGTTAACCCGATCAGAGAGATTAAAGCACATCCGGTTTCCTGCCACATTCTCCACGCAGCAATCATCGTTACCCGTAAAGTCAGATTTTACATTCACGCCCCACATGTGTGATTTAATTTGACAGATTTCATTCTCGTGAACACATTCTGCAACGTCATTAGACCCCCTTCTTTCTTTCCAGCACAAAGGGAAGCATGAATGTGTGCATGATAAGCATTGTGCCCAAGCCTCAGAGGAAATGAATTGCTGTATTAAGAATGTGCAATATTTTCTGCATGGTTGTAACTCCTTCATATATAAAATGAATTGCCATGCACTCTATCTTGAATGGCAATATCTGTTATATGGGAAATGAATGAGATCCCTTGAAAACTGCAAGAGCGGGATGCTAAATACCCCTTAACCCAGATTGTGGGCCTGCAGACTTACTGTTGGTTATTAAGGTTTTTTTTTCCCTTCCTGCTCATTAGCTTGGTAAGTAACCTCTCGTGAAAAAAAAAAAATCCCACAAAGCGGCAAAGTAGATTTCAGCTCAAATTAAGCCGACTGGAGTCAGCCCAGAGTTCCAGTCCATGCCGGGGCTTCTGTCATTTCGCTTTTGCCAGATCTGTAACTGTAATTGTGAATAATTACAGAGCCGGCCGTGCAGAGACAGTGACGTGTTAATCACAGATTTGTCTCCCTTTGTAGACGAGACCTCCAGTTGAGATCCCTCCGCAGTGTGTAGCCATGGGCATCAATCTCACTTAGCAGGAGAGGACAGTGGTCCTTGGAGCCAGACTGTCAAAAGTTTAATGGACGTCACGTTTGCTGAGGAGCGTGAATCCCAAGCAAACTGCCCCGGTGCAGCGCTCCGATGGCACGCCCATCAGTCCAGCGCCATTTGATTCTGTGAAAGAAACCGCCGCGTTCCTCCGGTGGCCATTTAAGAGGCGTGTGAGGCCAGAGTGTCAGACTCTCACCTTGGGTTAATGTCTCTGTTACTATTTACAGCAGCCTTGGTCGGCTCTGCTCTCACCTCCTCCGCCCGTATCTGAATGCTCGGGTCGATTTGCTCGAACCCCATTATTCCTCTGACAAATCATATCTGCCTGTGGCTCTCCATTGGTGTTACGGCACTTGACCCCATTTTTTGACAATCGCCCGATTTTTCTCATGCCCCTCTGCCATTAATAGAAGGGCCTCGTTGAATAATGGCACGCTACGCTTAGCGTAGCCCGTGCACTGGCGTGGAGCCTGGCCGCGAATGCATTTAATCTCGATGCTCGCGATGAAAGAAAGAAAATGCCTCATCCCAGGGCATTTTGGTGCATTAGTCATCCGTCTCGATCCGTTTAGTTTTCAAGAAGCTCCCTAGATGGTTGTGGTGTAATGGAGGCGAAGCGGCGCACTTCCTTCCTCGCACAACTGTTGCTATCGACTGTTGCCGACATGGTCGATGAGGTAGTCGAGCAGATGGGTTATGCTTTTTGCAGCTGCGGGTCTACCACAGACCTGCGTGAGTCTCCCACCAGGCTCACACCATCCCTCCCTCCTCCCCTCCTCCCCTCCTTCCTTCTCCTTCTCTCTCCCTCTGGCCTCTTGCGCTTACACTGCATGCCGTTGACTCTCTCCCCCTGCTCCCTTAAGTCCCGAGTCCCTGGAGAACCCATCCGACCAGAGGTGAGTGTCTCTAAAGCTTCTAGACTTTGGGTGCTATCCGCTCGCTGGCCCCCTCGCTCGCCCCCCCCCCCCCCCCCCTCCTCATCATCCTCTCTCTCTCTGTCTCTCTCTCTCTCTCCAGGCAGCCCCTCTCACGCCGCCTCTCACAGGGCTGAATCCTCCTCTGCGGAGACGACATTGTTTCCATTATTGAGGCAGAGTCGCCAATACAAATCACAAAGAGCCTCTGCTTACGCTTCAATTCATCCTGAAGTTGGGAGCTCTGATAACGGCACAAAGCTCGGCAGAGCTAGCGCCTCCCGTGGCGTTCTATTATTCTAACCACTACTGCCACCTAGAGCTTAAACGGAGAACAGCACCCCGGTAGTGAATCTGAATGCGTATGAAGAGCAGATAAAATCCCCCCATTTACAAATAGAAACAGCAACGCTCCAAAAATCTATGGAGTCAGTGGTGTATATGAGATGTAGAGTGCTGTGCGTCGGCGTTGTTTTATTCATGATATGTTCAGCACTTTTAATAACCTTGACCTTATCACTGACAAGCCGCTCCGATGGAGATTTATTGGGCCCTGTAAGCTCTTTGAGGGTTTGCCAGGAGAGGGTTCACCGAGCTGTATTTGTGCTTTCTCTCTCTCTCTCTCTCTCTCTCTCTCTGAAGAAAAAAAAAAGAAAGAAACGATGCTACTAAATCATAGTTGTTGTTCCTGTTTACCTCAGCACATTCAGTTAATCAACGGGGTCAAAATCTTTAGATGTAAGCATGTTTATGAAGGAGTCCTTTCAAATCTGATGCTGGAGGTGAAGCAGCAGAGGCATCTCTGGCCTGAAGAAAGACTCAGAGAAACTGAGAAAACTGTTCTTCTTACAGAGTAAGAAGTGAGACGCCGCCGTGCACTCTGCCCCCGTCCCCTCCCATTTCCTGTCTCGTTTGTACATCTATGAGCCTCTCTGCTTGCTATGTGACTGTCTGTCTCGTCTCCAGCTCTGCACTGCCGCTCATTTTGTTGCTCCACATGTCATTGGGTCTTTGTCTTCTGTGTCCTCACCTTGTCTCTGTCTCTGTGTTTGAACACCTCTGAAGAAGGCCGACGTAGATCCAGATGTGCAGACATTTGCCCCGATGCCGATAGATGACATCCCCACACATATACACATATACACATATACATAGTCATTCACACACATGCACATTGAAGGTACGATCCTCCGGATGTCTGCTTCGTCTGTGCTGGACTCACAAAAAGAAAGTGACTTTGTGAGGCTGTTTTGTACGCAGGGATGAATGTGATGGTGTTTGTGAGTATTCCTGTACCGTAGCACAGCGTATATCTGTCACAGAGCGGTGGCAGGGGCGCTTATAGGGAGCTGGCTGTCCCCTCTTCTCTGCAAGAGAATCAGCCTGCAGCTACAGTAGGCAAGAGAATGAAGATCAAACAGCTGCCTAAAACACACACACACACGCACACACACACACGCACACGCGCTTTACACAGAGCGACACAGGAAGCACTGAGCAGCAATGGATCTGGCTCAGTAGGACGGAGGAAAGCTAATAGCAAAAGAGCCCCCCTGCTACTCCCTATACTCAGTCTGCATCCTTAAAGAACAATCTCTGTAAGTGTTTTAGTTTGAGGCTGTGGAGCTGGAGCGATGCAGCCCTCTGGCTCCACGCGTCACCATGCAGAGCTCCGTGGGCAACGTGCCTCTGAGACAGCCCAACAGACCCCAGCGCCTCCTCCGCAAAGTCCAAACGGCAGCTAGCCGCAGTCAGCCGCGGCCCGGGACCAGAGCCCGCGCACACCGCTAGCTCCAAAGGCTAATGAAGCTTCTTTTCCCGTTCCCCCTCCCCAGCGAGAAGGCTCTGCTGGTGAACAAGTTTGAGCTGAGCATCCGGACGGAGGCCACCCAGGGCCTGGTGCTGTGGAGCGGGAAGGGCGTGGAGCGCTCCGACTACATCGCCCTGGCCATCGTGGACGGACACGTCCAGATGATGTACGACCTGGGCTCCAAGCCCGTGGTGCTGCGCTCGTCTGTGCGCGTCGACACCAACCGCTGGATACGCATCAAGGCCAGCAGGTAAGGCTGCAGGGAGGAGTGCTCGACCAGGCCTCACCTGTGGCTATGGAGGCATGACTTCTGCACTGAGACATCTGAGAAGAGTCAGATTTAGGCTTCAATGAACTCTTCCTTATTATTATTCCGGAATAGTGGCTAGAGCAGGCAAACCAGCTATGTATGTGTGTGTGGTTGTGTGTGTATATACATATATATACATATATATATATATATATATGCATATATATATATGGTGTTTAATCGTGTTGACATGCACACAGGATGTACGTAAATGTAAAATGTGCACATTGCACACAATAGGACAGGATCTGCTTACATGCATGGATAATCACTTCTATGTGGAGGAGAACGCTGGCACACAGTGCGGCTACATTAAAGGCTCCCTGCGTGAGGAACGTATGAACCGCCTGATCTCTGAAAACGACCCACTTAACACCTTCCACGTGATCCCGGCTTTATCGCGGCCCAACATTCGGCGGATGGTGCGCGCGGCGGGGTAATTAGATTGGTTTCATCATGCGGGCCGAGTCTAATCGATGCCGGGGAAGCCGCCGCATCCGTTTCGAGCGGGGATTTGGCCAAATCTAATCCCCGGGTTTACAGGGAGTTTTCTGGGAGATGACATCATTTGGCCGTTGATGATGATGGGGGGGGGGGGGGCGCCGCTGTCGGAGGCTCACTTCAGGGGCTGGAAATTAGCCCTCGTCGCCGCAGCCCTCGAGTGCGCGCTAATGAACGGCGCTCCGGCAGCATCTGCTAGCGGGGAGACGGGCGCATCCAGAGCGCCGCCTGGCAAAGGCAGTTACCGGGTGGGGGGCGTCTCGATGCTCGCCATTAGACGCGGCATGGCTGTGAATCAGAGGGACCCCCAGCTGCATGTCTCACTCTCTCCTGTCTGTCTGTCTGTCTCTTCTCAGGGCGCTCCGAGACGGCTCTCTACAGGTGGGCAACGAGGCGCCGGTGACGGGGTCGTCGCCCCTGGCGGCCACGCAGCTGGACACAGACGGAGCACTCTGGTTGGGTAGGTGTCCGAGCATGTTTGGGAGGGGTGGGGGGAGCGGGGGGCGCCAGGCCATTTCAGACTCAAAAATGTGTCTACGTGCGCCATACATCAAGGCGGGGCGGTTCTGCACTGCTTTTTTTGTTCATCCCAGCAGCTGGTAGAGGGATGCCAAAAAAAAAGAGGAATGAACTCATTGGCAATGCAGAGGATAAGCAAAGTCCCCGGCAGTGGGGGTAAAAAAAAAAAAAAAAATGTCCAAACCTATTCCGGTATTGAGTTGAGAAATGAAAGGCTATCTGACAAATTCAAAACTCGCCCGCTTCCCCTGAATTGAAAATGACCAAAGTCGGCCCCGTTATCTACCTCCAGTTCAATTTGGTCTGAACTCGGCTCCGAGAAATCGCTTTTGAGGGAACACACAAGGCGGCGCGGCGGGATTGAACATTCTGCGGGGATGGCGTTGGCGACGGCGGGCGGGAAATAAAGTCAGACACCTGCTTTGAAATGCTGAACGGGCTACACGTATACAAGCGCACACACACACACACACGCACACACACAGACACAGGGGTGCAGCGAGGCAGGCAGCGCCGTGGAACAGGTGCTGAGCGAGCCCTGCAGCAAGAATACATAATCCCCGCGCAGCCCTCCCATCGAGGGGCCCTCTCCTCCACACATCCCCTTTTCACCGTTCATCATTAATTCATCTGTAGCTCGCATGGAATTAGCCCCGTCCGTCCGTCCGTCCGTGACTCGGAGGAGCGCGGGCCGATTGAAGGGGGCGGGATCAGGGGTGCGAGCTCTCCGCCCGAAAAGAAACGGTACGTGCTGGAGCGTCAGACACACAGGTGGTCGGTCCGCCCCCCGGCCCGGAGCGAAGGCCGGAGAAAGTTTGACTGGCGGCGATTTATTGAGAGGGACGCTAGCGATCGCTTTGTGCGGACAGGCTCAGAAGGCTGCACTCAAAGCACCATCACCAGGAACAAGCGCGGGGAGCCGCTCAGACAGCAATTATGTCGCAGAGGCTCCGCCAAAAGATGTTATGAAAGTTGTTTAAAAAAAAAAAAAGAGAGAGAGAGAGAGCGAGGGGAAGGTCCAAATTGATTTGGAACAGAAGAGAAAGAGCGAAGCGGAATGGAAAGCACAAAGGGACGAAACACTCGCTCTGATGTCCCAAATCCGTGGATGTTAAGAAGTGTCTGACTTTAAAAGTACTGCAGCCGACGGGACGGGAAGCCTGAGCGGATCGTTCAGAGCCAGCTCACGAGGGCCTGGAAGGGTCATTGTGCCGGATAAAGCTTTTCCCCCGCTATGTTGTCGCCTTTCCCTCCCTGCGCCCGCTCGGTTGTGAATGCACGTCGCAGGTCGTGTGGGCACGTGATTACGAGCGAGCGCAGCAAGCGAGTCGTAGGAAGAGCTGCCACAGCTCTGTTGCCTGACGGACAGGTGACGTCTGGGGAGCCCAGCAGCGCTCAGCGCTGGAAGGATATTAGGGCCGTCCATAATTCCACTCTCCGTCGCCGCTTTTCTTTCTTTTTTTTTCGTTTTCGTATTCGTTTTTCCCAGCGCTCTCGGCACCACGTCAAGAGGAGGAGAGGAGCGTCCCCCCCCGTCTTGCCTTAACTTCCTGTGGCACGCTGTCTGCCTCGCTCCCCTTTGATCAGCCGACCGTCTGACGAATCAGCCTGTCGCGTCGATCGGCTCGTGTCATCAGGCGGAAGGAACAAAAAAGAAAATCAAAGACGCGTAGCTGCATCGGTGGCGGAAACGCCGCTTCTCCACCCGGGCGTTTCCAGCTCCCGGGCTTTTGATGCTGCTTTTCCCAGGTCCGATTTATCATGAAATCCAAAGCTTTGTCTGCGTGTTTGAACCTCGAGAGGGGCGCTCCGCTCCTGTTTAGCATGACGTCTGGTGGCTGCGCTCATCTCGGGTCAGGGGTGGGGGGGGTGGGGGGCGCTACTCCACCCAAGATGTCTCGTCTGCTGGAGCTCTGGAGGGGATAGCTCTGCGAGGGAGACTGAGACTGAGTTTGAAAGGGCCGCGAGTGTCTCGCCCCCGCTCGACTCATTCAAGCTAGCATAGTGAAGCGGTTGGCTTTAAGAGGTTACTGAGGCAGAAACTGCTAAGAGAGCTCCCCCAGACTCACACATTCTGGGCTGGTGCAAAACTATTAGATCATTTACAAAAGGTAAAAAAAAAGAGTTTGACATACAATTACCTCTAGGTCCATCTCGTCTTCATCGTTTTTTATTATAATTGCAAAACAGATGACAACAGCCTGCGGGCTAAAACCAAAGCCCCCCGTGATAAAACAAAGGAGATGAAAGAGTACCAAGGGTCTTTAATGTTGAATCTTTAACTGCAGTCAGAACCCTCTGCCTAAACGTTCCCCGGTCTCTACCTGTTCCTGTTAAAAGATCTGTGATCTGCTATCTCTGTTTATGGCAAAACCTACACGTTATGTATCGATATGTCAGCGTGCTTCTCCCCCAGGGAGGGTTTCTCCAGGGGTCGGTAAGGTGTCGCTCTGTGTCTGACGGCCCGTCTGTCCCTGTCTCTGTGTGTCCAGGCGGCCTGGAGGAGCTGGCCGTGGCCCGCCGGTTGCCCAAGGCCTACAGCACGGGCTTCGTGGGCTGCGTCATGGATGTGGTGGTGGACGGCGTGGAACTCCACCTGGTGGAGGACGCCCTGAACAGCCCCAAAATACTACACTGTTCCGCCGCCAAATAACGGCAGAGACAAAACGTCGAGAGAAATAAGAAGAAAATCAAAAGAAAAAAAGAAACCCTCCCACCCAGTCCCTCCATAGCGCCCATGTCTCCTGCTGTAATTATTTTCTATTTTTGTATACTTTTCATCGCTTTTTATATGGAAAGAATTAATATGTCATTTTGATTTTTTTTTTCTTTTGGTTTTATATGTTTTGTTCTCTTTTTTTTTTTTTTCTTGGTTGGTTTTAATCTGCACCTCCGTTCACACGACACACTTTCTTTTTCCTTATCTGCTCCGGCCCTTCATCCTTTTCGAACGAAGAAAAAAAGAAATAAAAAGCGGGCATCTCTTTGAAAAGGAGATATGTTATTCTTGTCAGCTTTGTTGTTTTAAAACAAACGCCAACTTATAAGAAAAAAAAAGAAAGAAAGAGAGAAAGACAGAGAGAAAGAAAAAAAAAAAGCCCGCTCTTGTTCCTTGCTCATTTACTTGAACACTTTTGGACCTCGCTGACGATCTCTGGTTACTGCCTTGTCTTGGTGCCATATCTCTCGCCCACATTCCCCCCGCCCCCCTCCCAAAGCCCCCCACCCCCAAGCTCGGCCCAAACACACCATCCGTACGCAGACATACATTCCCCCGGCAGAGCCGGACGCGTCCGGCCTGGCGCCATTCCGGCCCCCGGTACGGCCCACCGCGTTTTCCTAACGGGACTTTTCAGATATCAAGTCAAGCTGCTAACAAGTGAGAAAGTACACAGTCGAAACTGCTCTATCAAAGCCCGCCCCCCCATCTCACAGCGCTACCACGGAAAAAAATGCAAAACAAGAAAGAAAGAAGCAAAACTCTCCGCTCGATCCGAATCCCGTCAGAGCCTTTAGTTTTGAAATGTGACTCACTAACCCCAGCGAGCTAACGAGACGGGGAGAGGAGAGAGAGAGAGGGAGAGTCTGCATTCACAATCACTCGCATATCATTAGTCATAAGTCAAGACATGAATCATAGACATGAATAAATGTTATAAATATAGAGTATATAAATAATACCTGAGACTGTGAATATGTAAGATGGGTTCTCCCAGGAGAATTGTGCTTCTCATGTACTATTGTGCGTTCTGTTTTACAATCAGCGGATGAACTAACGATGACCACTATAAAATGCATGCACTTCTGCAGTGTTGGTTTGAATCTGGTTTGTGTTTGTTTGTTTTGTTTTGGGTTTTTTTTATTCCCAATTTGTTCTAAGGGTGAAAAAAAAAAACGTTATGATTTGGAGAAAAGAAAAAGTTGCCGTTTGGGAGTTTCTTTTTTTATCGTTTCGCAATGACTGTAAAAAGGCACCCCCCCCCGCCCCTCTTATTTCCACTGATGTCATTTCAGGAACTACAGAGCTCAGAATGCGTTTTCTATTCTTTCATTCCCTGTATATTTTGTTTTGTTTGTTTACTCTTAAAGGGGAAGGGGGTATTTCTTATTTTCCTCGGAAGCGGTTAGTGTTGCAGGACCTTGAGAGCTGTTGCCATATCTGACCTTAAGGAGGTGCTGAAAGCAAAGCCCCAAGACGAAGGACAGACACAAAGGAGGCGCGGAGGAGGAGATTTTTATCGCGGGAGCGGCCCGCCACTCTTGGGAATGTCTCGTCAGACAACTGTCAGTCGCCAACACAGACAAACAAAACAAACAAACAACAACAAAAAAAAAAGCTTCAGAAAAACTGCGCCCGGGTCTTGTTTTCTCCCCGCGCTCCGTCGGCGGAGCGTTCCTGGAGGAGTCCGTGTTCGGCTGTTGAGGGGGAGCGACTGTGACGTTGTTGTGACCTTTTTGAAGCCATAGCAGCCGCAAAAGTGGGAGAGGATGCATAATCCTACAGTACTCGCAAATTGACATAGTAAGGCATGGGTTTGTATCACTAGTGCAAATTCTGTAACTTTCAGTGAACTGATGCAACGTGGAGTCGTCCTCGCCGAACCACAATAAGCTGCGACGGCCGACCTAAAGACTCTTTTGTTTTGATATGAGAAACTTGGCAATATCCTAAAGACAAAAATCATGCCTGTCCGTGGTTGAGTATCAAATGGTCTTGTTCTGGGTTTATTTTTTATTTTCATTTTCCTCGCTTGAGTTCTTAATTCTGTTCTCCTTCTTGAAATCATCGACAGCCTGTTTTTGTACAGCCCTGCAATTTTTAAGTGTAAATTTAGAAAACATGTGATCTGTGGAGGTTTATGTTTTTAGTAATATACACTGGAACCATTTGTCTCATTTGTCTGTTGGCCCACACGGCGATACGCTTACATACATGGGGGAAGCTACAAGAAGCTACAAACGCGTTGTGTGTGTGTGTGTGTGAGAACAAGCTCTGAGTGTCCACAGCGGACCGGGAAACCCCGTCCTGGCCTCCCCAAACATTTCTGTTCCAGCACTCACTGTTCACCCTAGACCGGTCCGCCATCGCCAAACTGCTCGTCGAATTTGATCCGCTCTGTTGGGAACGTCGGGAAGGTTAAAGGAGAGTTCCGTGTATATCTGGGTTTGGACGTGAGAACAATAGACAGCCGCAGGCTGGTTTGGGTGGAAACTTTGAATTGCCTTAAAAACTGGTCACCTCTACTCAGAGCTGGTGACAAAGACGTCATCCATATAACCGTCTCCTTATTTTAGCCAGTGTATTAGCCTCATCCCCATAATGTAAATGAGTAATAATAATAATAATAATGACGATGATGATTATATTAGTAATAATGCTCATACACAAAAAAAACCCCAGGGGGCCTCTGCAAATGTCTCCTCTGGCTTTTTACAAAAAAAAAAAAATCTTCTATTTACTGTTTTTGAATCTATTTTCTGTTCCTTATTTATGTCTACATGTGGATTACCATCCATGTCTGGCCTCTGTAAACTACTGTCTGACTACGCAAACCTCCTCAAAGGGCAGTGCACCAAGTAAGAGTGGCATGACCTGAACATTACTAACTTTATGACCTTTGTCTTGTGTTCCTACCACCATGAAATAAAATGTCAACCAAATGGAGCCCCCCGTTGTCCGCCGTCTTGATTTCCACTGCCACGTTGACGTCTCTGTCCAGGGCGAGGCTCACGTCATATCGTCAGATAAGATCAGACACGTTCACGTGTGAGTTCGTCCCGCAAAGCGGCCCCAGCCGGGTCTGAGTCTCAGCCCTGATCCAGCCAGCGCTCCAGTGAGTATTTACAGCGCGTGTGTATTAATGGCTTGAAATAAACTGCCGCGCCCAGGGCCTGAACATTAAAACTCGTTCTTGATGATGGAGAGCGCAGATGGAATTTGAATTGGATTTGAACTCGTGAGCCATTTACTAGCTCTTTCTGGGGAAGGTGAGCGATGGGGGACCAGTCTCCAGAAAGCGGGACTCAGCCGAGAGGCTAATTAACGGGGCCTTCGCGTTCGCGCTGACAAGCTGCGCTCGTCAGATAGTATTGAATATCATCCGCCTGATCTGTGGAGAGATCCTGTGTTGGACATGTTATCGTAAAAGCAGCCGGAGAGTGCGCAGTCACTTTTGACCAAGGCTTCAACATCTCCCCACAGTAGCTTTTGGCTTCTTCTCAATCAATTCAGTTTAAAGTGCAAGTTCATAACAACGCTATCTCAAGACAACACAGGTAAACGAAACAAAATGAATTAGAATGAACAAGAATGTAGCCGTCGTCCTCTGTAGCTTTTATATGCATAATACCTACACAAATGAATGAAGAAAAGACATATTGAGAGTAGGGTAATGAAAGAGCAAATTAAGATAGCAGAGCCCCTCCTCAGGTAGTTTCTCCATCATTCCAGGTTCAGACCTGCATCTTATGAATCCACTCGCACGTCGGTTCACTGCTACTTCCCAGGGACCTGGCTATATCGGCGCAATCACGAGCTCTGCGGTCTGCCGTAATGAGAGGCTTCTGCTCACATCTTTTGATTAAAACGTCCAAGACAAACAGTGGTTTTCCAAATCAAAGGCAATTTAAAGCCAGCGCGCCCGTGCACATGCCAATATAGAGAATTTCAGGCCGCGCTGATATTTACTTCTTAGAATTCAAACCACCTCCAGCAGTCTCTTGGTGCCCTCCCGCTAATTGAGTGCCCGCGATTCGAAAGAAGATGAAACAAAGCGCTGCTTCATACAGCATTCAGTGCATCCCACATCTGTCCTCATGGTTTTCGTTAAGCCCGAGATATAATGAGTTACATTTATTCCTCGCTAATGACAAAAAAGGACGCCGCATCTCGCGTCGCTTTGATTAGAACTATGAAATGGTGGAGATGAAATAGTTTCACCCGGTGAGGGACTCTTTGGGAAAAAGATCGTTTTCAAGTTAACAAGTCTAAGTATTTCTATTAACGGACCAAATCGAAACAAAAATCCAACACCCGCACGTAGAGGCACATATTAACCCAGGAGAGCTGGGGGGGTTCAGGATGAATCAGATGCATCTCAGAGGAGCCACTGTCTCGCTCAGATAGGTGGATAAAATGATGAGGCGCTGCCATTTTGAGGAAGCTTTAGTGTGGCGTCCATGTTGTGCAGTTTGTAGCTGCTCAGCAGCAACTTCCATATATGAAGCGTTGGTTTCCAGCACAGCGAAATGTTTCACTGGAAACATTCAGGCCAGTGTTGCGAGACCTTCCTCAACGCCTGCACAACAACTCTCAAACCTTCTCTTAAATTCCTCCACAGTCCGAGCAGTCAAGGACATGCACTTCACTACTAGTTTACAGAGGTCTCGGACTGCATAACGATAGTTCTAGTTTGCTCGCGTTGAGGAATGCAGTTTTTTCAAAGGTCAAAGTGGTTTTATGAATAATGCATATTCAGGCCATCTGTGGGTGAATTTAAATCAGATCTTCCAACCTGAGGCAAGCACGAGGCCAAGAGTCCAAACGGTAGTCCATGAGAGTCTGCAGAGATGGAGGAAACTATTCTTAGAGAGCCACTGAATGACTCTCTGCAACTCTAAAGGCTGTTTGACGGTTACTTTTCTGAAATGAGAGGACTCGCCCTCACCACACTACATTTTAGCCTCTTTTGTGAGATAAAATTCCACTTCCACAGCTTTTTATGTCCACATGGTAATAAAAGTTCTTTCTCTCGGACAAGGCTCAGGCTGTCCAGCTGCATGACCCTCAGTATAAGTCCTCTTTGTTTCCCGTTCCAGATTTTTTTCAGTCTCTGGACAGGCAGATTTGCAAGTCTCAAGGCAAAAGGGGTCAAAGGCCACAAGCCTTTAGAAGCTGCCACCTCGGGGTAGATGGGACATCCTGGTTTCCAATCCCCTGGGTGGAGGACTGGGCTTTGTGCTGCTGGCTCTTTTTTGTCCTTCCTAGACTCAACAGGACATGAGTGTGCAAGGTGATAAAAAGCGAACGCTTCAGTTCAGGAATCCTGCCACGTCTTTACATCTCTAGTTTTTACCACTGCTATAATTCTACCACATCTATATATTTTTTTAAATTGCAGTTACCATGCAGAAAAAAACAACAGTTTTTGTTTGAGAAGTATGGACATACTTTTTTCTTTGTCTCCAGGCTTCACTCAAACCCCTCTCATCTCTGAAAGTAAAACTTAAACCGCATATTTGAAAATGTGTTTCCCTGGCAGTGCTAGAGCTAGAGGTATTATACCAAGGTTATTGTGCCATTAGAGCTGAGAAAGCGTTTAAAATGGCAACAATTACATTGTTTGCAGTCAGGACTATTGGTAATCTCGTGCCCAACCCAACGCCCCCAAGACACACTCAAACACATAAACACAGCTCTTATTGACCTTTTTCTGAGACACAAAGCTAGTGAGCTAATTTACCTCAGTGATCTCCTAAACTCTGTGCCTAAAGGGGCAGCGCAAAAAAAAAAATCTGTTGCTATAAAGACATAAAGGCATGGAAAGGGCATCCCAGCCACCCAATAAATGGTAATGACTTTGTTTTCGCAGCCCTTGCTCCATCACTCTCATTTAGCATTAAAGACTAAATGTGCATTCAACGTTATTCCAATATTCCGCTCCCCCTCGCCCGCTTCATCAAGCTCCACTGTGTATCGATCACAGGGCAATGTCCTCCCATTGTGCGACAGGATCATTTTAACTGCTCACCAGACCCAAACAATAAACCCTGTGTTCAAACACATCCATCCAGCCTTCAGCACATTGCCTTTGGCAGGAGGAGGAAGAAAAAAAAAACCCAAAAACATCTGCTCCGAGAGCACAAATTCCACAGAGAGGAGAAATTCCCTCTCCATCATCTTAGTGTTTGTCTGTAAGCTGCAGCAGCACACTGGGTCAAACAGTGGAAAAGCAAATCCATAGATGTGAGGCCTGTGAGCTCACAGACAATTGCATAAGCCCATCCATCCCCCGGTAGATTAACCTCCACTGATAACCACAGGCTGGTGACGTCAATGCAGCTCTGCCTCGGCCCCCACCCCCACCACCATCACCAGCGGCACCACTCTCAGCGCTGGGAGCCCGTCCCGTCATGACTCTATGACACAGGAGGAGGTGTGTGTATATACGTATATATATAGACCTGCCTTATCTCTGACAAGACAATGGCTGAGCTTTACAATAGCAAAACACTGCACCGGTTAATTAGGCTGCAACAGGGCTGAAAGCCTTCATTTTCCACGACTTTATGCCTAAAGCATAAAGATACATGTAGGGCTGTGGGGTATGGGGGCAGTTTGTCTATTGTTTTAGTTAAAAGCTTTAATGTTAATGTTGTCAGAAAAACAATAACACAACTATCAATGACAAAATAAGGGTCCAGATCATTTTAATCAACTGGCTGCAGTCATGCATCAGCGTGCACCTGTCCTCTGCTTCTGGGCATGTGTTCATTTATTCAATGATCTTGTTTTATATCCTGAACTTTGCTGGTTTCACACTCGTCAAGTTAGCTTGGTTTAGCCAGAGCGCGACAGGAAGCTGAGACAGTGACGCTTCATCCACGTAAAAGTTGACGCTGAACAAAAAGCAACTCGGCTTAGCGAGACTTTCTATGATGGCCTAAGCGGCAAAATGTTCTATCATTACGATAGCACAGATGGCAGGTATTTACATGTCCAAATCCGTCAATCTATTTTTATCACCTATTTATTGGTGTCTTAAACACTGTCTTGTTACAGATGCTTTACTGCAGCTGCCACACTTGTAACTTTCCCTCTGTTGGACGGTGGATCAATAAAAACAATACAATACTGTGGACAATGTTCAGTCCACAAGCGAGGCCTTTGTTTTGAAGGTATCAACCGGATGCAATGCTCAGTGGGTGTGTGCGTCAGTGTGCGTGTGCGTGCGTGCGAGCGTGTGCGCGTGTTTGAGTGTGTGTGTGTGCAGGTTGAGCAGACTTGTCAGTGGTGAGAGGGACGCAGCAGAGGAGCCAGGGACCGCAGAGGACAGTGGACACGCAGCTTCACACATTGCTATGTCTCGCAGGTAAACCGCCGCGCTGTCATCGCGCAGATGGCACATCTTTATGAGCCGGAGAGAGAGAGAGACAGAGAGAGAGAGGGAGAAAAGAAGCCCACTAACTTCGCCGGAATAACGCTGTTGTGTGCTCAGATGCTCCCCTCAGATGTCCGCTCCGATCGAGCGGGTCAACTTGTTTCTGGGAGCGTGCGAGTGAAGTGCGCACCCCGGAGGAGCGACGTTTTCATACAAAGATCGCGTTGCGTCAGTGCCAAAGTTGAGCGTGGACGCCTCTGCTCCGTTCCGACGCTTTGCGTCAGGTTCTTGTTGTTGTTGTTGCTGTTGTTGTTGTTGTTGCTGTTGCGTGCTGCTCGGGTATGTTTTTTAGTGCGCGGTTTTGATTGATCCGTGAGGGCTGCGCGGACGGCTCCGGGGCGGCCGCCTCCACCTGCGCTGTACTTTGACACCTCAGCCCGGCGTCTCTACTACCCGCAGATCTAGTGCTGAGCCAGGGGGGGGCTTTGTCCGCCTCGGGACCCTCGCTTTGTTTGGCTGAGTGCAACGGCGCAGGAAATTGTCTTATAGCTTCCTGAGAGTCCAACGCGCACGCACAGTCTCATGGTAAACTTGGCTGAGGGGAGAGAGACGTTCAACAGGCACCCCCAGAAGCCCTCCGGAACTTGTGTTGCAGAGCAGAAAATGACCGGAGTGTGTATGAAGTTAGAGGCTGGGGCTGGAAAATCGGAATCTGCGTAATCCCGATATAAATATAGTAAATGATGGCCAAGTTCTAGGAATAGCAACACAATCGAGATGTTTGGCTCACCTCTTTCAACCAAGGACAGCGCCTGGCCTCACTCTCTATGTGCTCTGCTCAGAAATGTGAAGATGTGTGCATCTATCCTTCCTGAACCCTGGCCACCACTCCACTTACCATTGACCACATGTATTGTATGTGTAGACATGCTGTGATTGGCGGATGACCCTGAATCATTGACCAGATCAGTAGGTGAGGACTTAAGAGCCACAGGAGACTGAGAATGAATGGATGCCTTTACTGTATGTCATCATTTTTTAGTTTGTTCACATATTTCAACATCAACAAAACAGACTTATAACAGACAAGTCTTACTATTTCGTATTAACAAAATGTGAGTAGGACTGATGAATGGAAAGGCGAAAGGGTTGTTTAGTGTTTGTGTATGTGTGTGTGTGTGTGTGTTGGGTGGGGGGGGGTGGGGGGGGGGATTGTCTGACACTGTGCCACCTGTTTCTGGCCCCATCATGACTTGGAGTGTGCAGGAGTGCTGCAACTGTGTGGCCTGGAGCAGATTTCTGTGCAAGGTGACCTCTGAAACGTTGACTCCAGCACTTGGCTTCTCTCTTGACCATGGTGTCTGTTGTGGACTCAGGGAAATTTGCAGCGTTGGCGATCAGAGTTTACAGTTGATACAGGTAGTCTACCTCGATATGGGTGGAAGAGATGGCGAGCGCAGCCATGTGACTGCGGCGTCCTGGAGGCCTTTGCTAGGTCAAGTTGCAGTGGGGATGTAATGAGGCCAAGCTACAGATTTTGGTCATAATCCAATCTCACAAAACACAAAGGCATTTATTTTTCCTCTGACAGAACAAAGACAGTTTAATTCTGATATTTGGCACAATATCATTTTTTCGCAATAGAGACTAGCTGGATATGGCTTACCGTTCTGCATCAAAGGGAGTCTGGAAACAGTGGAGCTGCCAGATGGCTGCTGCGTTCAAAGAAAACTCAACTTTCTGCAACCTTTACGCCTTTTTCCCCCCCTAACACACATTTCCATAACCTTGATGACTGCAGTGATTAGCAGCTCCTAGGGAAAACTGACAGTGTGCACATTTCACAATATCTGTTCTCCGTAGTGCTACTCTATGTGGCTCAGCGTTGTATAAAACCATGGAGTAAAATTCACATCTTTGTCAACCTGCTGCTGGGGCTGTTACACCTCCAGATTATTGCAAGTGTATGTGACGGGTTAGACCGCTGGTCCAGCTGATTAATAAATAAAAACTGCGCTGCTTGTATTTAGGAGGGCCAATTGAACTCATTTCTTAGATAAAACTAACTGTTTTTATGATAAGATGTCAGTTATGTTGCCAAGAACAGGCAAAGATAGTTTATGTCTTATAGTTCGGAGAGCAAATTTGATAATTTGCTTCAAAATAGATCAACATGTACTTAAGTGATTCTTTTCAGATGGATTCAGTGGTCAGTGGGGCTTTTATTTCCACTTCTGCTTGCTGTATGGCGCTCGGCGCGTTGGATTAAAGACTTTGGCTAAAAGCTGTAGATTCCATTGGAAAAAATGCGTCTGGCGGTGCCCTCTGGAGAAGTGTTTTCACAACTGATAACAATACTGGCAAAGCCGATGAAAATGAGGACTATCACTGCCATCATCACCCAGTCACCGGGACTCAGCTCCCAGCCACGTATCCATTTCAAAGGTATCTGCGCGGCCCCCAACATTTACAATAAACACTCGTGAGTTGACAGAGGGCAGAGCGCCGGCTTGCCCCGGGGGCCAAAGACACCAGCGGCCCGAGATCGGGGATGGAGGAAAACAGGCAGGGGGAGTTAAAAGTTGTTTTCATCGCCGGCCGTTTCCACGGTTTGTCACCGGCCGGGAGAGAGCATGACTGTGGCGGTGTGGCGCGTCGCGTGCTTCCTGAGCTGCCACGCCACAGGGGAACAACGCTGCGTGCCATCTAGGCCCGATCCGCCCCTCGCTCTGGGAGGGGGGGGGGGGGTGTAGTTCGTCACGTCTAATGGGGAGTGCTGCAGCTTCCGCATATTATACTTTATTGTGTTTCCAGAGCGTGTCTTTGGAGTTGTGCATAGGCGGGAACCGCTTGTACCGCTTGTATCTCATTGTGCTTGCATGTCCACGTTGCGATGACGCGGCCCCGGCATGGGGCCGTGGGCACAGAGAAGGCAGCGATGACGCAGAGCCACTTTCCAGCTCCCTCCGTGCCGCATGACAACATTTCCACTATATTGGAAAGCACCTCTGCTCCCCTTTTGTTTCAAGAGGAGACCTCATCTGTCACTGAAACTCATTTGACCAGCTGAGAACAGTGAGTCAGTTCTTTCGATAAGCCGACAGGAAAACAACAGCCCGTGTGGAGGAATAAGATAGCACTGCCAACGTTTCCAGGAGTGCGCCAACTTGGTTTTTTTTTCTTTTCTTTCCTTTTTTTTTTCGTTTCAGACACAAGTTTCGCATTTTAGTGAGGTGCAGAACAATGGCCTGTATGGGATCAAACGGCATTGCAAAGCGAGGCTGGGTGTGATCGGGTTTGACTGTCACACCAGCGGTTCTTCAAAAGGAAAAGGGGGCAGACTGGAAAAGAGGAACAACATGGTTGGCTGTTAACTAATACTGAGTATCACTTAGTACAGATCAATGCCCCTGTGAATACCGTTGCCTTGTGTGTCATAGAAAGAGGTACTTTGCCTTGAACTAGTTTGTAGACTGATTTTCCGATCACTGCAGTGCTGGGACACTTTCTGGGGAGTTCGGTCTTAATATCTATTCCCAGTCTGTGGATCTTAAACAGAAACGAAATTTAAACTTGTATTACTTTTGCATTTGGTTTTATAATGAGATTGCGATCATGAGGGTTTTCTCATAATCGATGGGAGCTGGATTAATGAAGCACATCCGTAATGCAGTGTCCTCTATTAACAGTCAAATCTGCATTCCTCAAGATGACGGTTTTGTGTGATTATTGAGAGAGTGTATTAACATTTTTGTAAAAAAAAAATTGCAAATATGACATCTGAGAAAAAACATTAAACATTAGCGCACTGTATTTTACGTTATTTAATCCAAATTGGAAAAGGGATTATTCCATTATTCTAATCTTGTGCTCTGATAGATTCTGCAGAGTTTTTGCACAGAGGCCAGAATTGCAAAGAGCGACATTTTCAAATACCCGTGTTAAGTGGAGAAAATGTGCTGTGTCAAAATGATAAGTTTCTGAGCAATTACTCTTTATCTGCACTTTGTTTCTTAATCTGTGCTTTGCTGTTTTGGGAAAGTCGGGTGTGTATTAACCAGTTTCTGTTTTCCAGAAGTTTGACCTCCATGTTGTCATTTTGAAAAAAACGTTGGATGTGTCTGCAGAAAAGCCCTCTGTAGCAGTTATTTATTAACCAATAATGCCCGCAGCCACTTCTACCCAGTGTTTGACGAGTTCTCCTCGCTGCATGTGAATACAAAGAGCCACAAACTCTGGATCCTCTGTGCAGTTCGGCGATTTGCATGATTAAAGAGCGCCCTGAAAGCTTTCCACCATTTGTCACATCACTGCGAACATTTCTGTTAATCAGTCAGCCAGACTGTCGGTTTCTGGTTGAAAACAGACTGTGTACACTTGCGCGCTGATTGGTTAAGTCAGCCATTTAGCGGTGGGGGCTGTGCACTTTTTGCACCTCATGTAAATACCCGGGATCATCAGCCGCGCTAAAAATATCTGCCACATTACCAAAATCCACACCCCGGGGCTTGTCTGTGACCGATATAGCCCCGGCAGAAGCTTTCATGCAGCGCTGCAGCTACTAACTATATCACCTTTTTGTCAGCGTGCCTAGACGGGGGGGCTTTAAATAGCCGACCGGGGCTATATTGAACTTGAGACATTATGTAAGAGGATAGAGCGGTGGCTGGATGCACACTGGGCCTGTTTCCCCCTCCACCAGCCCGGAGCCTAACCTGCAGCTCCCAGCTGCCTCCGTCTCTCCCACTGCACGTCCACTCTATTCTCCTCCGCCCTGCCGACGTCTCGCCAGAAAACCAGGCTATTTCCAGTCCCCGTCTACTGTCTGTCCCCCCCGTCCCTGCCCAAGGCCAGATGCAGGGAAACGGGGCGCCTGGTGGTTGTCAAAGAGAATCCTATTCTTGGAAAGCCCTGAGTCACTGCCGCTACTGCAGTCAAGATCCGAGGAGGGGGGGGGGGGGGGGGGGGTGGAGGGAGGGGGGGGGGGGGGGGGTGAGCGTATGGACGTGGAAGTATAGGACGGCTACGCTCCTCGGTCTGTTTCAAAATCCTCTTAAATTGACAGTGACCCAAAGCTACAGTTCCTCCATAAGAAATCCCGTCAGCTGGATACGAAGGGCTCTGCTTAACGTCGGCTCATCCATTAATCACGCAACTTTCCCCCGTCGATCCGCACGCTGCTGCACATGCAGATGATTGGCTCCGACACGGAGCGAATCGTCGACCCGCCGGCTCATTAAAAGCCGACACTATTCAATATTGGTCAAGTTTACTCCCACCTCAAGCAGCAAAGAGGTCTCCATGATCGATGCGTTCGTCTTCTTCCTTTTTATTAGAAGTGGGTTAAACTGTGTGCTTGCACACGCCGGCACAAATTTGCAAGCCTCAGGGTTAATTACACACGTAGGATTTCCTTTTTAATCGGCATCCTAAAGGCATGTGGCTTACGCTCATTTATTAAATCTACATTTGCATTCGCATAAAACACTTCTGTTAAAATGTACGCAAACATTGATTGTGTCAGCAGCTCTGCTCATAGATCTACTCTACTTGGTACCAGAGCCGTGTCACTCCTTTCCAGTAAACAGGTTTTTTTTGCTAGAAGCGGTTCTCGGCGAGTGACGGTGAAGGTTAATCATTAAGGGAGCATACGTACTGAAAGAGAAAGGACAGACACATTCTGTCCTGTGCCCAAGCAGCGCACAGACAAGAAGTAGTAGTTTCACTATGCCGCATCTCAAAACGGTTTCTGAGAAAACGCATCCAGAGCTTTGATGTCAGGATTACACGTGACATTTCCATAAAAAGGAATTTCATAATTAAAAACAAGACGTCCCGTTTGATCTGCCTTGCATTAAAACGCAAAGCGCTGGAGTTGTCAAATCAAAGAGCTATAAGAAGTGGGTGGTCCCCACCGTATTTTAAAACATAGTTGAAAGACACAGTTTAACATTAGCTCTATCAGTTTAGCTCTTAATAGATCCGTGTCCGTGCAGCACATTAATTTAATACAGAATATATCGTCAGTCCAGATCGGTGCTGCAGCCCCTCCCTCCCGTTTCCACAGTGGGCACCAGGTAAACATGATGTCAAACAGTCAGATCATCAGCTGGGCCATCGTCCAGCTTCCTGTTTTCAGCGGTGAAGTAGAAGGCAGGACTTGGTATTGGTCGACTCACATCACCCTGTTATCTCTGTGAGCTCAGTGGAAAGCATGACACAACCACATCCCGGTCAGGTAATGACCAATTGCCCCTCAGTGCCATCGGTGGCTTAACAATTCCAGCACATCTTCCAGCTACAAATGATCTGATTTGACTTGTGGAGGTTGCCTCAGTAGAACTTTGTATGGAGTGCAGACGCCAATTAAGGGGTCTTGATTTACAGCACCACGCAGTCCGGGCTCATATCAGCTTGATATTTTTAGCCAAGCTGGTGCTGTGGCTTCAGAGATGTCAGTCAGTCAGTCAGTCAGTCCAGTGACCAGACTGACACCATCAGATGGATTACTTTGAAATTTGGTACAGACATTCGTGCCCCCCTCAGTATGAACTGTGACGGCTAAATAAAGACGTGTTGCTGAAAATGATGAATAACCTCTCTTATGCTGAGTTAAAAGGTCAGATCAATAACGCTAAAGCCAAAATGTAGACTAGAAGGGGCGGTAAAGTGGTTCCAAACGGAGGTCATTGTAAGGTCACTCTGCAGCCGTTTTTGTCTCCCTTCCCTGCCTCTATTTTCCAACTCATCATGTGAAGCTTCCTGACCCAGCCCTGCATAGTTAATAGTCTAATGGCATAGTGCTGAATTGGCTGGATTCTGGGGGTTTAGCTTGGCCAGGCCTAACTATGATCCGGTGTAACTACGCCACACGCGATTAGGTGTAATCTCCAGGCACGGGCAACACAGCTGTTGCATTTAGCCTCCGACAAGATAGCGGGGACCTTGCAGCCCTGTTAGACCTGGCACTCTGATCTGGCCTGGCCTGGCCTGGCCCCCTCAGCTCTGCGTTACATCCAGAGAAAGCTCTTTTAGCCGCAGGATGACAGGACGGGCCTTGGAGCGGGGCCAGCAGACAGCCGCCGTCCTCCTCGGGCACCAAAGGGGAGGAGGAGGGCGAGAAGGTGAGGAGCAGAGGGCGGCTGGGCCGCTCTGCCACCGCCTGTCACATTCATGAGAGGTGGGAAAGGAGGAAAGGCAGGGGACGACTGATAGCACCGACGGCTGCTGCTATCAGGCCTGCTCACGCTCATCCAAATCCCAGATTAAAAGGCCCCCGCCCCCTGGCTCTCTCTCTCTGTCTCTTTCTCTCTCCTACATAGCACCCCCCCTCACGTCTCTGTCGTTTCTCCCACTGTCTCTGTCTCACTCTATCTAACCCAGTAACACTTTTACAAGCACCCCCCCAACACACCCTCCCACTTGCGTCTCTATATCTCCCTCGCTCCCTCCCGCCCTCTCTTGTGTAACAGTGCCCAGTGCTGGATTACTTAGGTCTGAGGCTGCTGAGGCAAGGGGCTGTGGCAGGCTTCGACCAGAATGGTGAGGTAGGGCTCAAACCACCCCGTCCAGCTTCACCCTCTTCCTCTCCTGCTTTCTGACCACCTGCACACTCCCCGTAACTCATTGGTCTCACGTTGCTTTGGTTTGCTTTGTTCACTTGCACAGAAGCCAACTCTGAAGGAGAGCGAGTGAACTTGGGGGACCGGGTGTGCACCGTGTATCGTTCACACGCGCCGGTGCGTTTGCCCGTGTCGGTGTCGCTGTGAAGCTGGGTGTTGCAGGACGCCCGGGTCCGAAGGGGCAAGGAGTTAGCGCTAGTTGCGAAGCAACTGATTGTCCCGTGTGTGTGTTTGCGTATGCAGCGGCAGGTGCCCCAGGCTGCATGCAACTGTAAATGTGACAACGTGAATAGATGTGAAGGAGCTGCAGCCTTTGTGCATTCGAAGCAGCGGTCCAGCATATAGTCCCTGGGCTGCAGCCACCATCTATTGTTACGATAATTTGTCGAGTGACAGCAGTGCAGTGATGAGGGATTAGATATGGATTAGTGACATAAGGCACCCTCCTCCCTCCGGTGTTATTATTTTTCGGTATGAATCTGTGTAGGATTAAAAACAATGCCACAAGTAATCTGTCCACCAGCTGACAGCCATGACCTGTCGGTGGCTCCCCCAGTGCGGTGAGGGAGATGTCGAGGTGTCGAGATGTTGAGTTTTACCAGGAGAGACGGACTGTGACACGTGCGAAAACATGTCAATCAGGGGTGAGACGGAAACTGCCAGCATGTGTCTGGAGGCGCAAATAAAATAATATTCACATGTAGCTCCTCGCAAAACAAGAGCTGCTGCAATTGGATGGAATCATAATGAAAAATGTCCCCATGTCTCTACAATAGCTTAAAACAGACAAAGGAAACACTGCAGTGCCTTCCTCATTTTTAAATGAGGCCTATGCTAATATTACCCTCATTGTTATGTGATGGTAAAGTCCATGGACTGGACCTTTAAATGAAGCGTTTAGCCGAAAGCATGTCAACAAAGGCTCTATTACATGACCCGGCGGTGGGGTTGCTCATCATGGCAGTCTCTGCCTTTGTAAATACAAATGAAACCAATAAATGTCCTCATAACGGCAGCATTGCTAATGTTTATACAGATGTAGGGACGTGTCGCCCTGCTTGCATCTGGTACAATGAATATGAGCAAAGATGGATGCAGTGGCGTGACCGCGCTGAGCAGTAGGAACACGCTGCAGCCCAGGCAGGAGCGAGCCAATAAGGGAGTGAGTGAGTCACTGCAAAACCTAATGTGGCATAATAATCATTTCAACTCGATTATCTCGTTGGGAGCCAAAATCGTAATTGAAAATAAAATTAGACAAATTGTCCGGCGCTGCCTTCTGATGTCTTCGCCGTGCTGTTTTCGCTTTGTCTCGTCTTGGACTGCGCTTTGGGGGGGCGAGATGCACTCGGCCGCACACGTCCCGGGTCTCCCATTGTTTCACTTTGAATGTTGTGGGTAGCACATGCGACTCTCTCTCTTTCCATCTCTTTGAGTCATTTCCTGTCTGCTTACCCGCCGCGTCAGGCTCGACCGGGCAGCCCGGCTTCCTGCTTTCCACAAATGTTACCAGCGTCCCAGCGAGGGTATTGTCCAATTCACCCCACCGCTTTTACACGTTTTCATCCCTAATCCCCTTGTAGCCGGTTACAATTTATTATTTGTAAGGTTCTCTGTGTAATCTGCTCCCGTGGCTGCTGTGGGATAAGTGGGCGTCTGGTCTGGTGCAGCCGGGGTCAGATGTCTGGTCTGCCACGCTCTGTCTGCTGTGGGCTGTGTGAGTCCCGGCCCTCACCTCGCCCTCACTTTCCCCAGTCAGCACTCCGCTGCTGCCTCTGCGTCTGATTCGATTGCTCTTCCAGAGTCGGAGGATGCTCAGCGCCGCGTGGTCCATGGTCTGGATCCTAATGAGCGGCTTGATCGTCCCCACCTGTACAGTCCCAGCCTTGTGTTTTCTCTCAGTGCCACGCCGACAGCAGATCAGACCGCTCTGCGATTGACAGGCACCGCGTGCCTGGGATTCGTCCGCCCGGGCGCCAAACGGTGACAGTTTTGTCATCTCCGAAATCGCGCGCGTTTGACATTTTCATTTAGCGCCCCAGAAAGCAATTTCGAGCCTTTTCAATTTGGTTCGAGCAAATGTCACTCATGTTTCATTTGATCTGGATTGTCGAGTCCTTCTCGGAGGAGCGGAAACTCACGCACAGACGGTTAAGGATGTCAGGCCGAGATATTATGTTGCACAGTGATTATATTTATGTTGTTGTGGTTTCACTGATGTCGGAGGGCGGCGGAGAAATGAATAGGAAGCGTTGCGTCACCTAACATGGTGTGAGATCCAGGCTTTAGCACCAACAGCAGCATACTGGCTCTTATTTCTATCTGGCTGTCACGGGTTTGTGTCGTACAGTGCGCAGAAACAGAATCGCCTAACTGCTCGCCCACCGTTGGAGCTTCTCAGATATTATCTTCTCGGCGTGAGCTCCACGAAGGCACTCTTGTGTCACCCTCTGCCTACTCTCCACCGGGTCACATTAATCAATAATAAGCCTTTGTAAAGGTTCGGGGGCGGTAGCGAAAGGCTGCAATTCATGATCTGAAAACGCACCATTTCCATGACTCACTCGGCCTATACGTTCGGCACGTTTAAAAAAAAACGTCCTCTCCTCGTTGAATCATGCACACTTACAGAGGTCAGGAGCAGTGGAGAAGGTTATTTTTAGAGTATTTAAATGATCTGTGGGCTAAATTCTAGTCATTCATCGTGTGTTATTATTATTTCCATGTCTAAGCACCAGATATAGATGCAGAAATCAGCCCACTGGAAATGTTTGAATGAGAGTCTAGAGGTTATTCGGATAACCGCTTGTCAATTGCTGAACCCATGTGCGCAGGCACAGAATGTATATGACACACAGCAATATCCAGTTTCTTCACATCTGTGTAATTCATCTCTGCAAATACCGTATAAATGTTTAAAATGTGGGGGGGGGGGTTTGTCATTCATCAAATAATTGCAGCTTTTGCCCAGTAAAAGGGAGTCAAGTTTCTTGTGACAAACAATCCAAACCATCAAATACTTTATTCACAACAGGAAACGGAACGCTGGCAATTGCTTGGTCGTTTTGCTCTGAGTGACTGACTGAAAAAACTCATTTTCAAAATCATTATGAATCCATTTTCTATGAATCGACCAAAGGGTTACACCAATTTACCATATTCGACAAATGGCGCGTGAATTACCAAATGGCTTTTTATGCGGCCCATTTCTCAACACAATTAAATGAAGCACCGACAAAACACACAGCCCATGTCCCCGAACATTGTACGTCCTCACTAATAGACTAATGCAGTTTCATGTCATGTTGCTTGGAAGCCACCACCCCCCCCTCCACCCCACCACCCTTCCTTTCTTGACACACAAACGAGGCCCTGGGTACCTAATGGTGCGGCGGATTAGCCCGCAGTGGCACCCAGTAGTTAGGGAGGTTTAACCCAATGATCCCTGCTTAAACGTGAGCTCTAAATCCACACGGCTGACGTGCAGCCATTCACTGCGGCTGCACCTACTCACCGGCTCGCTCAGATTAATGTAGTCCTCCACTCATTAAACACCGTTTTTTTACTCCAGCGCCAGTGGATCGGATGCACCGGGTCCACGTCTTGCGACTGCTTGTTAATAATGCATACACTTTGGGTGGGATAAGTGGCAGACACTCAGACAAACACTCCAGCGAAGAGAGCACGCAGCCCAGATAAGTCGGTGAGC
Source organism: Karalla daura (assembly GCA_029224185.1). Taxonomy (NCBI): domain Eukaryota; kingdom Metazoa; phylum Chordata; class Actinopteri; order Chaetodontiformes; family Leiognathidae; genus Karalla; species Karalla daura. The sequence goes on along the minus strand of CM055193.1, from coordinate 22,229,042 downwards.
ATGTCTGAGAAGTGGACGGGATAAATGTTTGCCTAAAGTGTTGTGTAAGACGGGAAGTAACGTGTAATGATTATCTCTTGCTTCTAAACGCCGCAAACCTGACCACCCCTCCCTCTCAGCAGTTCTATTCCCCGATTCACCAACAGGTGCTACCTTGTTGCTTAAATTGAGGAAAAAGGCCGCAGTATTGACTTCAGATGTAGCCATAGATTATGCCGATATTTACTAGCTGGGTTTCTTCGCTGTCTTGGCAGGTGGTTCCACCCCAACATCACTGGAATTGACGCAGAGCAGCTCCTGTTGACGCGGGGCGTCCACGGCAGTTTCTTGGCCCGGCCCAGCAAGAGCAACCCAGGGGATTTTACCCTGTCTGTTCGGTAAGTCCTCGTGTGCAGCTCATTACCTGGTGTGCTGGTGTAGCTGGGAGCTTGTTTTTGCCTCATACGTCTGCCTGGATATGTGTAAACAAAACACTGCGAGCAAAAGCTAGGTGGATGGATTCTCACCAAACATGGCGAGTGTCTCCAGGTGGCTAACTTTCTGGACAAACTGAAAGATTCTGTTAAAACATCCCAAATGCTGTGTACCGTACCATAAAAACATATTGGTGTTCAACACTGGATACACTTGATTTCAAATCATTTGCAGTATTTACAGAAAACAGCCCTCTCACAAATCAGCCGAGCTGGTTGTTACACACAGACCTCGTGTTGTTAAATGCAAGATTTGACATAACAGTGCATCAATGTGAGAGCTGGTCCATGCATTGGTAGCACTCAACAAGAAAACGCATAAAATGTGTTGCACAGTCAGAGGTCGTCAGACGTGCTCAATTGTAGAAAATAGTCCCTCCAGGAAAACAGTAAGAAGAACTGTGTAAAGACATATTTCCTTTAATCTCTTTAATTGAGCCCTGCTGTGTAACAGGGCCTTTCTGGTAAATAGGACTCAGCACTACGTGCTATGGTGATTAGAGATAAGGGAACAAACTGAGAGAGGAGAAGAGAGAGCGTGGCTCTTCCTTGGCAACGGAAGCTTTTAAGAGATACATCAGTGGGCCAAGTGTTTGGACCAAAGCCCAAATGCATTTGTTACTCTGTGACTGCAGCCACAGCAGGCATGACAGCAAAAAGTAGACCCATGCTGCCTGCCTGCCTGCCTGCCTGCCTGCGTGTATGTGTGTGTGTGTGTGTTTGTATGTGTGAGAGAGAGAGAGAGAGAGGGAGAGTTGCTGTATGGGAAGAAACAAAGGCAGAAAGAGGAAAAGGAAACTGCAGTTGCACAGGCAGTAGCTTTTAAATAATGCTTCAGCGTGAGGGACCTGTTGGAGCTCTGACCTTCACTGCCTGTAGCACAGTGACTGTGTGTGTGCATACGTGCGTGCGTGCGTGCGTGCGCGTGTGTGTGATGCACTGCGTCGTAAATCACGCAGGCCACAGGAAGGTTGGTGGGCTGACTCGCAGCCACAGTTTGCGGTCTTGACAGGCTCGACACACATACCCACACACACACGGGGGTCAAGTGGCCAGTGCGCACAAACGTCAGCACCTGCTTGAGGAGGGAGCTGGGTCACATTGAGCGAAGAGGAAGGAGGGGGCGAGCAGCCACTGGCGCTTTACGCTGCGCCTCCCCTGAAAGAAGAAATAGCACAGTCTCCGTTGCACTAGTGAGAACTTCGACTCATAAGTGAAGAGATGTCGCTGACAGGCGTGCCTCACACATCCCCACTTGGCCTGCTAGCAGTGGTAATGGTGCTAAGGCTAATGGCTAAAGCTAAATAGCCGAGGCTACTGTTGTTGCTCTGTCAGAATACCAACTTGTGGCCCCCCCTTTGCACATACTTGACTTTAGAAATGTTCCAGCATATATTAGCCTTATCCTGTTGCTTTACAACCGCACATGTATCCATATTTGAGAACAGAAACTATTCTCTCTCATTTAACCTGAACGGGCTCACATGCACACAAGATTGTGACCTTAAAACCTTCAAAATGGCAGAAGGGCAACATGGCTTAGCAGCCCAATTACTGTGTTTTTGCTTGTGTGTCCTCCCCCACACAGTATCCTGCTTCTCAGGAAATGGAGTCAAAGATAGTGACAAAAGTCAATCAACACCTGTACCTATTTGTGACTTTGCCTCCCTGCTGCAGCACACAAGTCCTGTCAACGTAGTGCTGAGGTGAATACCTAAGTTCTTTAATGCTCTGAATCTAATGTCCGGAAGAGATCCCACCCCCCGCTTTTTTCCAGTTTATTCTGCACCAAATGCAGTTAGTAAAGTGTGAAACATAATGGAATATCCTGAAGATAAGTACTTAATTATCCGGTATCTATAGAGGATATTCTTGGGCAGCATATCCAGCTACCTAACTCCATCTCACTGTCTCCTCACACTCACGCACAGAGGGTCTTATCAGAGCAGAGGAGAGGCTAATTAGCCAGTCATTAGCTTGGTTTCATCTTACCAGGGCCATTATAAGCGAGCTAGTCACTGCTCAGATTGGAACAGACGCTCGGGGAGTCCGCCATCCCTGTCTCTCTCCGTCTTGCCTCCTCTCTGGGCTGCACCTCTTCCTCCGTACATCTGCTGCACGAAGAGAGGGAGTGCTCAGGGAGAGGCGCCGCCGAAACGCATAAAGGCTGAAGTCTGTGCTGCTAATGAGGGGCTTTTTGACGACTTTGAAAATGTAATCAATTCAGAATTTCATAAAACTCAAATGGGGCAAAAAAAAAAAAGTTTGAAAAGGAAAAAGTTTAGCCATTATTTATATCCAAGTTCAGCTCTGTGAGGAAAGCAGTCTGTTCAAGTTCTCTCATTTCTCATGCTCTTTATGCACTCAAAAGACCCGGAGGAGGAATTTTAAGGGCAATCTTAGCAGAGTTTCGTAGGGCACATTACTACAGGGAGCAAATGGATTTTCTCTACATTATATAATGTGTGCCTGGGTTTGCTTAAATATATTTCCACTGCAGCCAGGCTATTTATTGTAACAGAACAATCGTTGTGATGGATGTCAAGTCAATCTATGAATGTTAACAATGTTAAAACTACATTTTCTACAAGTTTTAATTTCCAGCATAGTTCAACAGTTTCCCTGTGTGTGCTTTTTACTCTTTTTTTATCGGAAAAAGCCAAAAGCTGTACTTGAATGTCAAGACTGCACACAAAATAACAACAACACAACAATTAAGTCTGTATAGGGCAAATGTTTGCATTCCCTGAGATGTACAAACACAGTTGGCCTATTACACGGACTGCTGACAATATCCAGCAGCTGAACGACGGCTGCTGTTGGGAAGTGGTCAGGTTAAACACTGAAATGACATACATCAGCTCTTCTTATTAGCAGTGCTAGCTACCATACCCTAGTTGCTTTTAGCAGTAAAGCCAACAACACTATCTTTTTATGATATGTAATTGAAGCGTTTGACAAAGGTTAATTGTAGAGAAACGCTCCACTTCCAGTGGACATAGGTGGGGAGCGTGTGCAGACTGTGTTATGCTCAATGTGTGCCGAGTGTTTGGATATACTCAGGACAACATCACAAGACAATATCCACTGTGATATTTCCTCAGGTTTTTAGAGTTTTTGAGTCAGGACATCTTGTCCTCCCCGGTATGAAACGGAAGATGTTCTGGTTGCCTGAATCATTACCAGACACATCGCACATTCCTGACATTTCAGACTTGGGATGAGTGTGAGAAAATACGTAGTTCAAAAACATTTCTGCTTTTTACCCAGCAATGCATCGGCTGTGTGCCGGGCTCTTCCACACCTCCTGATTAGGGCAAACTCTTGAGACACTGAGTGGGCTGCAGTGAAATCACATTTGTAATTCTGTGTCAGATGTGAACATGCCTACTTCTGGTTAGAGGCCGATGCAAGAGTCTGAAGGGATTTAAAAGAGGAATTGAAATAGAGACTATTATCACCCTCATTTTTATAAATGGACTGCATTCTGTGAAAGAGGATATAAATATATATGTGTGTACTTTCTCAATTAATTGACGGGTTGTCTGTTTTTTTAAAAAGACACAAAAGAGTGGAAAGTGTTGGTTTGTTTCGCAAAAGCCAAAACAAGTTCTAATGAGATAAAAAAAGAAGTTCAAAATAAGTGGAATTTTGTGTCTGAAGGACTAAAGAATCATGGAAAATCTCCACATTTATGAAGCATAGATTTTCTTAATTGAAAACTGAAACTGAAAATCCTTCTCAAAACATTTTAAATTCTTACATTTATTAACATACTTTTAAAATGGTTGTTTATTGTTTTATTAGTATACATGTATACATATATAATCATACCGTGATCATGTTTAATACATCATCATTATCATAAAAGCATATGCATAATTTGGTCATCTCTGGTGTCAGCATTGTTTTTGTTTAGTCATTGTTTTACATTGATGAGTTTTGTGCCTTCTAAATAATATCTATATTTCATTTCTATATTTTGCATTTAGATTAGAAATAGTCATATTCTGTGTTTTTGTGATTATTATGTGGAACAAAGAGCAGATTAATCTGCCTTGTTATCAGTAAATCCAGCTAATTGCTTTTCAGAACGATATCGCACTGTTATTCCAGACATGCTATTTTCAGCTGAAATAATCACCCGTGATGTTGGTGAGAACATGAACACGAAATTAAAACAGAGAACTTGTGCCCATTCAGAGGGAACTACATCTACTTCTGGTAGATTAAAAAGTTCCTGCTTTTCACCTTTCTACCTCTCTGCCTAACCAAACGTGATAAAGCAGGGAGGAGCGATAGGGTGCAGGACTCTCGGGATGCTCACAGATATTAGCTTCTTAATTATAAATATTTTCTGGTTTCTCTATTCCTCTAAGACAGCCAGCAAATCATCCCATCAAGAACGTATAATGATCGAGAGGACGAATTAAAGTAATCAGTGGTTATAGTCCTAACAGGCAGATGATCTTAACACCTTCGCCTCTGCTTTCTCTCTAATTGCCTCAACGCTACAAAGGCTAAGCTGGTGTTTAGTTTTCTAATAAATTCTGATTCTTCTGCCCAGGTGGCTTTGTTGTGAATGTGGTGGACAGGGTACTTCTCCTCTCCTGTTAATTTTTCTCTCTCTTCTCTCTGCACTGACTGTGCCAAAAGTTTTTCAGCGAGGGTCTGATTCAGTAGGCCGACATTGCCTCTTTACATTTTGTCACCGTGAATGTTAGATCGATATCACATTTTCTGTGACGAATGTGTGAATAGTGAACTGGCTTCTTGCCACATGTATAAGCCAGAAAAGCATGACTGACAAACAAACAACAAAAAATAATTCTGGCCCTGCAGTAGACCCGACCAGGGTGAACTCCACCTTGGCCCGGTGTCAGAGCAATTGCATTTTAAAGCTATATAATCATTATAATACATTTTTGATGGCGCTGGCGAGGCATGAATAATACATTTTTGTGAATTTTTGTAACATTTTGTCCCCAGGTAAGCCTTGGACACCCCAAGCTGACTGGCATTGTTTAATACGTGGCGACAATTCGGAGGTTTTAAACCCATGAACCATGACATTTATTTATATTTTTACAATATGTGTTTGGACGGCTAAAAACAATGTTGAAACAACATTACAGTTCATCCTATTGCTGTGTATAATGCTACGCAGTGAAGTGAACTGCGGGCCTGGACATATTTTGTGTAAAACAATAAAAAAAGGGAGTTGCATTTTGGACAGGATGGAAGCCCTGCTGAGGCAAAAGTACCACTCACAGAGCTATTTCTGGCCATGTCGCCAGTTTCTCACTGTCTTTTGCATAAACAGTTTCAAAGTCATATGTCAAGTATGAAATTGGACAATAGTGAGCCTCCACTGAGCAGATGCAATGCTGACCTTGGCTGCGCGTTAAGAACTCTGCCATATTTTAATAGATGTCTAAATGTTATCAGTGTCTGAGTGAGGGTGGGGCAGGGAAGTGAATGAAAGTCTAATGGGACATGTTTGGCTCATTCCAGAGTTAATGGTGTTAAACTCTGGGAGAAAAGGGGGATTTGGCCCGAGAGTTGAAGAGGGGACTTCAACAGGGCCCATAGACCTGTGGCAACCTGCCAACAGCCACTAATAGAGCTGTAAAGCAATTACTAGGAAGTACTGGCAGGGATGGAGAGATGGAGGGAGAGAGAACGAGATGGAACAGAGCACAAGAATGAAGGATTTACAGTATGTTGAATGGATAGGGAGGATGAGGGGAGAGGGTGCGAAAAGAATGTGAAATTCATGAGGACAGCAAAAAAAGTGATGGCGGAAATAAGATTTGTGCCATATGATACGACCATTAGCTGATAATCAGTTTGGAGAGAGAAAGAGAGTATTGTATCCCAGCACGCCCATCAGATAGTGCTGACAGCCTGGCCAGTCCCAGCCCACCCCCACCCCCCACACCACCCCCCGTGCTCCCCAAAACTCTGTTATATGTGAGCCTAAATATGTTTACAGAACCTTTTGTATATCTCTGCTGAAGAAACATGCCGGACAAATTCACTGGAAATAGAACGGGGAAGCGAGCCCATAGAAGCATCGAGCTGTTGAGCTGCATCTCATTCCTCACTTGCTCCCAGGCAGATATGTGTGTGCGCCTGTGTGCGTGTGTGAGTGTGTGCGAGCGTGTGCTTGCGTGCGTACGTGCGTGTGTGTGAGTTGTGTTTTCAGATTTGTGTGCACCTATTCAAACCAGTCAGAGCACTTTGAATATGCAAAGTGGCACCAAATGTTTTCTGGCTTATCAGTCTTTGAGCTCGGCGGCTGCATTTCTGTTATATTGTTCTGCAATCACGATACAGCTTCCCTCCGAATGCATTCAGTACGAAAACTACAGAGTATTAAAACAAGGGATCATCCCTTGTGAGAAGATTTGTGTTGTTCTGTTTATAGAAGTCAAGTGAAAAAAATTCTACGTTTGATAAGATGGATCGGTATTTTCAAATCACTATGGCTTTGTAGCTTTCCCTTGCATTGTGTAGCAAGAAAATAGCTTGTGGCTTGTTTCATTATTACACTTTTGACAGTTAGACCATAACACACAGTGTCTTATACGCCTATATATATATATTTCTTTATCTCTCTGAGAGTAAGTTTGTGTTGTAGCATTATCAACATGCCGAGGAAACATCCTGAGGTAGATTAGAATATTGCAGTGAGCCTCGGACTTCTGTAAAATGTGTGTGAGACTGAACAGATGTTTTGATAAACTGGACAGTTTACAGCTTATATACATTTTGGTTTCTGTGAGTGTGCGTGGGTGACAACGTTTGGTCGCGTTTGCACGCACGTATTCTGTTTGAACATGTGTGTGGGCGGTTGTTTGTGTGTATGTGTTCACTTCTGAAAGGCCTTCGGGGTGAAAGTGAAGACGAGAAAACAACCCAGTGTGCCTCAGGATCCAGTCCACCTCTGTTTACACGCTCTGTAACTAAGTGGGACTGAACTCTGACATGTCCCTCTCTGCAGGCGAAACGATGAGGTGACCCACATTAAGATCCAGAACTCGGGGGACTACTACGACCTGTACGGCGGCGAGAAGTTCGCCACGCTCGCCGAGCTGGTGCAGTACTACACCGAGCAGCAGGACCTCCTGCGCGAGAGGAACGGCCATGTCATCGAGCTCAAATACCCGCTCAACTGCAAGGACCCCACCTCCGAGAGGTACGGGCAAACTCACTGATGACACCCACACATGGGAATCAGATCACATTTGCATGGAGCACAAATGCTACGGGGATCGACGCAGATGTACTTAACGTATCTCAGGGTCAGCTCGGTATGTTAAAGGCTCAGCCTGTCGGCATCCTCTCCTAGCGCGTATGAGTATGTGTTACAGTGTTTTATTTGCCTGTGATTGGACTATATATCGTCGAGGCTCTCCCTCCTCCCTCTCCGCGCTGTTATTCACACAGCGCTACCTGCTACACAGCGGGCGAGTGGGCGTGTTGATGACATTAGATGGAGTGTAGCCGCTCTGTCCTCCCTCCGGCTTGTCTCACATCACTTCCCACTCTCCTGTTGCCATTACAGCTCCAAATACACGCAGTATTAATACCAATGCGAAAGCTGTGGCGGTAACCGGGGGGGATCTTTATCCCAGTCCTGCTCAGGCCATCCTGGTGTAGCCCCTTGCTTGAGACAAACAGGGTATTTAAAAAGACGAAAACATGTCAGACATGGACATGGTAGTGTCATGTGTGAATATGATCGCCATTATGTTCCAGGGAGGGCTACTCCAGAGGGTTGGTGGTCCAACTGCCAAAAAGACATAAAACACTGACGTATTTTATTGTGATCAAAAAAATTGTTTGTGCGCCCCCCCCCCCTCCTCCTCCTTACACGCGCTCATTAACAGGGCGTCTTAGCAGAAATACCCTTACGGGCCAGATTTATTATTTCATCATTATTTTTATGGCTTGATTGGATTAGTCTGCTGCCTGTGTGTGTTTGCCTTGCCAGCGCTGACAATTATATTCATTAAAAAAGTTTATTTAATAACAGACTAATCCATTCCCATGAATCAACTTCATTCAGGCTGCGGATTCCGCTCAGATACTGTTTGTTTCTCCGGGTGATGACATCATCGATTGGAACATTCAAAGCCCCGTCTGAAGTTTACAGTGGATTTTCATCGGATCGGAGATGTAAACAAGAAGTGCCTCCCGCCGCTAGAAAGGAGAGGAGAGGAATTAATGAGTGCGAGGGGACCGGGGCAGGGTAAATCATAACAAAGTGGTGCGCCGTAAAGCTGAATTACCGGGCTGAGGACGCTCCGAGACAGTAAGCACGCAGCGGCTCTCAGAGCACTGATCGGCGCAGCTTGGGACGACTCTTCGGTCCAAAGAGAGCAATTTGCGGCAGGCAGACTTTAGAGTCGCCCCAGCGGCAGACCCCTGGAGAGGCGTAACTGATATCATTACGGGGAGGAGCAACAGGAAGGGGGATCGGCCATTAGTCCACCGACTGTGTACCAACACACATCTGTGTTTACCCCTACCGTTTGCAGGGAGGATGCGTTATTCTGTACACACGCACTCCCACGCGTTGAATCCAGATGCGCCGTGCATCCGCGTGCGTAAATAGTGGAACGCTGCCAAGCGCGGCTTCAAACGGACGAAGTGGGTGGCGCCGCCGTTGTTGTTGTTGTTTATGAGCAGCGGGCATCCATCCTCGCGCAGGTTGGGGCGTAGCTCCAGCGCTCCAGCACACCTACACGCCTTCGCCGGAGTGGAGGCCTTAAGCAGCTGCTGCTGGCGCTGATGCCAGGAATCCATGCATTCACCCCACACCCTTGCCTTCTCTGAAAGCCGCGCTTATATAAGCATTTCTGAAAAAAAAAAGAAAAGCAAAGAAAAAAGAAGTGCGCCTCCTCGATGTTTAGCCACGTGTGTACATTTTCATGTTCCACGCGTTTCAATAAAAGTGCCTTCTCGTTTCCTATTCGGGTCGGAGAGCTTGCAAATCTACGGTTTTGGTTTGTGTGGTTTTTCCGTTCTATATGCGTTGCGTCTCTCGTCGGCGCGGCCTACATGTTCGGGCTCACCGCACAGGGAAGAAAAAAAACATGCTCACATGCACGCTTTTCATCTCAGCGACGGCAGAGTGTAGTGTGAAGAGACACTTTCACTCTCGAGTGGGAGAGGGAACCGTGGTCCTTATAGACAGACGTTATGCTGAACACTATAGGATTTTTTCGCCCCCCCCCTGCGAGAGAGGAGGCGGCGTATCTGCCAAGTCTTAGCCTCGGCCCTTGTTGCTCGTCTCGAGACGGCACCGGGCCCGAGGCTGGGCTTCGCAACCTGCGCAGGAGTCGGAGAAGCACTGAGGCAGTGGGACGCCGCATGCAGACAGCCTGAAATGATAAATGCTGATGTTCTGCCTTCTTGATCCCGTCTTGCCCGCTGCTTGCGTCTTTTTGATGTTGTTGTTGTTGTTGTTGCGACTGCTCTCTCGCTGTTAGCGATTCCTTTAATACACACAGCCAGCCAACATGTTCCTAGTAAATGCGTTTCGAGCCTGAAACTCCTGAATGTCATGTAAAGCGGCTTTGACAATGCACCAAATGACCATGCAAAAACGGTGTTGCTGCAGAGAATGAACTCCTGTACCTGGAGCTGATTTGATCTTTGCAGAGCGTTCAGTCTAAACTTTAACGGCCCTGCTGCGACTCGACGGCCTTGCTTCACTCTCTCGCCCCTCTTGGCTTCAGAGGGCAGCTGTTCTCACTGAAGCAGATACAATGACGATGATGTCTGCCCCTCTGCTGGAAGTAACAATCAGCAACTCTTTGCCATCGCCGTCATAACCTGAATGGGGTAGGAGATGGTGTGCGCTCAAAACGTGTTTCTGCTGCCCCCAAGTGCAGGCTTAAAGCTAATATTGGGAGCGGAAGAATGAAGCTCATCTGCACACGCAAGGAAGTTATGATTGCTACACTGCAGCACGACATGCTGTCACCCAATACAACGATTATTTTGTGATATATGTTGCTTGTTTGCAAATGTATGGGAGAAGCTTTTTTCACAGGCTGGGATGTCCTTCTCTCTTTCTCCCCAGGTGGTACCACGGGCACCTGTCCGGGCGAGATGCAGAGAAGCTGCTCACAGACAAGGGCAAAGCCGGCAGCTTCCTGGTGCGGGAGAGCCAGAGCAAGCCTGGCGACTTTGTCCTCTCGGTCCTCACCAACGAGGAGAAGCATGAGAACGTGGACCGCAAGACCAAGGTCACCCACGTTATGATTCGCTATCAGGTGAGGTAACGCCGTCCAGGTCCCGTCCCTGAAATGTACACGTGCAGTCGTAACTTGCAAAGAGAGTCTTGAGGTTGAGCATGGCCTGCAGGGGGGGCCACAGGGGTCCATCCCTGGTCCTCGATTGCTTATAGTATGCGTAGCTAACGTTATTCTTCCCAATCAATGTCTGGCTGTCCACTTTTTGCTGATGAAAGGGTTTTATATGAAGAAGAATCCCCAGCCCGGGATCTAACTCGGCCTCAGTCTGCCTTTGATGCTTTCTCTATGACTTTATAATCTAGTTTTAAATGCAGGAAAGACTTGAGTGCCTGCTACGCTCCACCTCCATCAGTGACTCCAACGATCCTCCCATTAAAACTTTAAAACACCACTCCGATTGGTCTTTTTTTCTTTTTTGCTGTTGCAGCAGATTAACATTTAAGTTTCATATTTGACATTGTGCTGAAAAATTAAAAACCAGACTAGGCTTCTTGTGTAGGGTTAAGGGAGGTCTTTGCCTAACACTTAATTGCGAATGACAAATTCCCTGTTTGGGCAGGAATAAATGGCCGTGTTATATTATTCATCGAGAAAGCTGTGCCGTCCCAAGCTAAACTGCCTCCCGTCTGACTTCAATCTAGTAACTTGGGTGCACCCCCGCGTTCCCCTCGGACATTTTAAAGCCTTATATAAGCACATCACGATTCACTTTGGCCCTGGAGCAGCTCATCACACCCGCTGTGGATGGAGTATAACCAGCCATGTCTTCCCTCCAGCAGGACAGCAAATACGATGTGGGCGGTGGTGAGAGGTTCGACACCCTGGCCGACCTGGTGGACCACTACAAGAAAAACCCCATGGTGGAGAAGAGTGGCATCGTGGTGCACCTCAAACAGGTATTGAAGAGAAAACGATCGAAAGGGTGCTTGCATGCTTGAAAACGTTGTTTGTCGTCTAATCCGATGTCTCTCTCAATGACAGCCTTTTAACGCCACACGGATAAATGCAGCCAATATTGAGAACCGGGTACGAGAGCTCAACAAAGTAGCAGACAACTCTGAGAAACCCAAGCAAGGATTCTGGGAAGAATTTGAGGTATGTAACCCCGAACTGCAAACCACCGCCAACCTTCTTCTTTCAATACTGAGAATTTATACCTCGAATGATTTTGTTGTCGGCTGGAATTCCAGTCCTTTCAAGAGCACCATGCACTTTTCAGTGCGGCTCTCAAATGTGAAGGGCTCTGATGAATTACTTGTATGAGCACTCGTCTTCACCCGGACGAGGTTTTCAATGGCTGTTGTACAACCCCGCACCTCGCGAAACAGATTTTCGCATTTAGAGCACATAGTATTTTCCTCCTCAGAGTAATTCATCACATTAATGTCATCTGTAATGTCATGTGGGGGGCCAGTCGTCCCACGATTTGAGGTCCCCTAGCCGCGTTAGCTGCATCTTTCTTCTCCTGGTGAATCATTTGTCACATATTAGCGCTGCTCGGACCTTTGAGTCGACCTGGCGATATGCCCTCGAGTTGCTGCTTTGTCATTTTCATGCCATTGACACATCATAATAATGTGTGCAACAGGCCTTGGTGATAAATGTCAGTGTCTGGTTGTTGGTTGGGCTGCTTCAAGGCTAGTTAGCATCGAGATTATGAACATTTTTCAAATCTGAATGATATATTAATACATTTATCCTGTCATAGTATATGCAGACAAGTGGAGCTGCTGTTGTTACTTGACATATTCTGTTCTCTAGGTGATACGGATCTGCAATGCTGACTTGAAGGAAGTCCTAAAGAATCATTTCTGGATGTCCAAAAACTTCTCTCTCATCTGCAACCTGGCAGCTTTCAGATTATTGCAGGGTGACCCCTGCAGCATTAATGGCCCACTGCATGATTTTGGTGAATTCACCACCTGTTGTTCAGTACAATAGTGCGAAAGCATTGGCAGGAATATGTGTTGTGTCAGGGTGTCTAAAGCTCCACAGGGAGCCTCTAAGTAACGATTTAATCTACGTCTTCCTGATGAGACCAAATAACCCTGGACTCTGCGGTCGCTTCAAAGTGGATATTCTTTTGTTCAGAACTTCCCGAAAGTCTTTCTAATGGCTTTTGCCTCATTTCCATGTCGTTCTCCGTCTTTTCTTTTGTTGTCAACTCTCAGGTACTTCAACAGCAGGAGTGCAAACTGCTGTATCCCCGGAAAGAAGGCCAGAAGCCAGAAAACAAGAGCAAAAACAGATACAAGAATATCCTCCCCTGTAAGTCTCGCAGCAACCTGCCATTTCCTGTCTCTCCAGCTTCCTGTGGAAAGAATGACACAAATAGACAAGCAAACGACGTTAGAGGCCTTGGCAGAGTGTGAAGATCTCGCTTTGATAGCTCATAGCTTATCAACCGACTTTACGCCTGAAATAGAACGTCTCGGGGAATTTGTGGACATTGTGCACCGGTGACAGTTTGACTTTGTGTTTTCAGTCGACACAACTCGAGTTGAAATCAGAGAAGCGGATCCAGATGTTCCCGGCTCAGACTACATCAATGCCAACTACATCAGAGTAAGTCTGTCCGGTACAGTGCAATTAAACAAGGCAGCAGCGACACAGAAAATCCAGTTTAACTTGGCTTCATGTTCATCTGTGGCTCAAAGAATGAACCACATATGAATACATTTTACCTGTTATCAGTCAAAGCAGGATTGCCACTTTGATCAGCATGACTTAAATACCACATTCCCTGTTGTAATGTGCGACTGTCCGTGCTGTGCAGAGCACTCATGAGGAGGGGTCCCACATGGACCCGGGTAAGGTCTTCATCGCCACCCAGGGGTGCCTGCAGAACACTGTGGTTGACTTCTGGAAGATGGTGTACCAGGAGAACACGCACGTCATCGTCATGACCACAAAGGAGGTGGAGCGAGGACGGGTGAGAGAGAGAGAGAGAGGCCTGTTAACTGTTGACTTGAATCGTTTCTGTGTGGCCCCCTTTCCAAAGGCGTTGCTTTTTTTCCCCTTCCAGCCTCTTTTTTTCCTTCTTTCGGCATTTTATCCGTAATGGTCTCTGTTTCACTCTTTGAACTGATTCATGTTGATGTTATGATGGAGCACCACATCCAGTACTATTAATCTCAAAAATGGGGCACCACATGATAAAAGATTTAAATAAAAAAAACAGAAATAAAAGAGTTTTGACTCAGTGGTACTCTATCGAGTGCTGGTTTTGACCTTTGCAAATCTGAAATGCTTTCGCGGCGTGTCAACCATTTTGTTCCTGCCTTTTTGGTTGAAAGACAGTACTTGATGGCATTAGCTGATTCTAGAGTGGCGTGGAGATGTGTAGTAGGGATAATGGGTTTGTGTGTGTGTGTGTGTGTGTGAGGCGTGGGGGAGGGGGAGGGAGAGGGAGATGCCCGACAAGGATAGTATGACAGTTAAGCTGATTGGAAAGCTGCTTGAGACGAGGCCTTCTTTCGATTGTCTAATACCCAGCAACCCTCCCTCTGCTCTCTACGTCTCTCCCTCTGCTCGCCCCCCCCCCACAGAACAAATGCGTGCGTTACTGGCCCGACCTGCAGGGAGCCAAGGAGTTTGGGAAGGTGCTGGTAAGAAACGTGGACGAGCGGCCGGCGCAAGACTACATCCTGAGGAAGCTGGAGGTGACCCGACTGGACCGGGTAGGGAAAGCTGTGTACTCAATCAGAGCTGACCCACTGACCTGGGGTCAGATTATCTAACCCCTTGCACGCGCGCGCACACACACACATATGCACAAAATCCCACGGCACATGCTTACACGATGGTTGACAGCGTGGCTCTCTGGAAAAATGCACCTTAAGGAAGGAAACGCACACAGTGTTTAAGCTTTCTAGTTATCTGCCATTGAAACCCAAAATACAAAAAAGTCAGTGACCTCAAAGTTCTGCTTTTATGATGATTCTAGGAACTGGACAGTGCAATTACAGAATTACAGAAGTTTAAAAGCAATATGGGACTGGATTCAGATGTTTCAGATGTCGCAACACTTGTGTTGTGAGTGAAAATTGGAAATGAAAAGTTGGCTATTCATATTTTATTAATAATTCACTGAAAAGTTTAAACAGGAGGATTTTTGAAGACTGTCCTAGTCATATCATACTCAAATGATCAAATTCCAATTCATTAAACCTGAACTCTATTCTAGTAAACTCTACAGAGTTGTGAACTGAATTTGTTCTCATCTTTTCATGCAAATATCTTTATTCTGTTACACACTGAAATACTGGAAAATAGCAATTGGAAATGTCCAATCCAATGCTTGTACTGGCTTTGCCGAATGTTTGGGAACCAGACATCTAATGAGGACTGTGTTATTGTGTGCTATTGACATATATAGAATAGACATCAGAACACTAGCTATGTGCTAGCATGATCAAATGTGGAAATAGCCCCGCCAGAGACACTTGTTCAACTTGAGCCGCTCGTCCTGCAGAAGGAGCCTCCGCGGCACATCTGGCACTACCAGTACCTGAGCTGGCCAGACCACGGGGTGCCCAACGAGCCCGGCGGGGTCCTCTGGTTCCTGGAGGAGGTCAACCGCACCCAGAGTACCATTCCAGACACTGGACCTATCGTGGTGCACTGCAGGTACAACCGGCAGGGGCAGGGGACACACACACACACACACACACACACACACATACACACAAACACCCAACGTGGAGCTCAGAGTTGAGAACGAAGTGGGCCATGAGTTAATGATTGCCGGTCAAGAGCATGAAGGGGTGACTTTAGACAGGCCCAGGCATGCTGTCAGACAGCCTGGCCTTGTTCGTTTTTTATGGCTTGTTGTGTTTTCCTGTCTGCAAGCCTTTGCTGAATTTGAAGAAAAACACTTTTGAAAAATAGCCTGACGCCTGCCTCCACAGGATCACTCGTAATATACAAAAATCCATCCATACCCCGAGATGAAGCGATCAATAGCCTTGAAACGATAAATAATGAAAACACATTATAAAACAGATAGATAAATGAAACACATAACAACTAGTGCATTCATAGTAACAACTGGAGATGGGGGGCCTTTGAAACGATGTGGTTAAAGTGGTTAAATATCGCTGTTATGATAATCTGACTGAGCTCCGTGTGTGGCCACTTTGTGTTTGCATTTTTTATTCCCTGACTTAGCTTTCTTCCAGGTGACAGGTTTCCTGACACCATTATGCGAGTAGGATGTCATGCTTGTCTAAATTGGCCACTTGGGCGCGCCATAATTAAAGTTCAGAAACGTTAGCCTGCTCATTGCGTTCCACGGATCCTCGCAGATCCAGACCCTCGTCAGATTTGTGCCCGGAGCGCGGCGGCCCCCCCCGCTCCTTGTCGGAGACGTCATTATCAGCGCACGAATACACAGATGCTGTGTTTGCCCACAGTGACTGTGAGATAAAGCTCTGCCCTTGTCAGTCAACTATGAGTCCGCAGGCCCCGTACACATCGATCTGTTTTACCTGCGAAGGATGTCGGCATGACAACCTGCAGCACTCAGTGCACATAGTCGTGCTGCCAGGATGTGCCCCTTCGGCTCAATATACACAAGCCCACAGTTTAAATATGTGCTTTGATCTATAACGTGGACCAATGCTTATTTATGATACTCTGAGGATCAAAGTTGGGTGGAAAAAGCAGAGTTTATCCCAATTCCTATCTGCCATATGAATAAACGCTTTGATATTTGACGTCATCACGAAAGCGCTGCACTTTCCGCGCGCATTTTCCCTCACAACGTCTCCATTATATGTGGATTCTGTTTGGAAGTTGAGCAGATTATGGCGTGACTTCAAAATGCAGACTGTTCACTGTACACTACCACACACTGGTGAGCTGAGCCGGGTTTCTGTGGGGGATCTCACAGCATTTCCTCTGCGATGAATTCCAGCTTGCTCTATTGCCGTTGGCAAGTGAATTCACAACTTCAGACTTTCATCTCCCACTCCCTTCGTCATCCTCGGCGGAAAATGTAGCTCCTTGGAGCGGAGTGCGCGCACGTTGTGTGACTCTCCTCCGTGTTGTCCCCGCAGCGCAGGCATCGGCAGGACGGGCACCATCATCATCGTCGACATCCTCATTGACATCATCAACCGCCAGGGTAGGGGAGTCAGACGTGACGCTGCGCTTTTCAAGTCGGTGTCATCAGCCCGCATCTCTGCTAACCTCTGCATGTATATGCATGTGTGTGTGTGTGTGTGTGTTTTGCAGGCCTGGATTGTGACATCGACATCCCTAAGACCATCCAGAGGGTGCGGCAGCAGCGGTCCGGCATGGTGCAGACGGAGGCCCAGTATAAGTTCATCTACATGGCTGTGCAGCAGTACATAGACACGGCTCAGAAGAGGCTGGAGGAGGAGCAGGTGCTGACATAGCGTCAAAAATATATCACATATTGCTGTTTAGCGGGGGAAATGGCAGCTGTAAAGCGTTAATGGGGTGTGTTTGAGCTCACAGCCGCCCTGTGTTAACGTTGTGACAGCCGGAGCAGGGATGCAGATGTCGGCCCGGTGGCTCTCTGAGCAGACCACCATCTGGGACTGTTCCAAGTTAATTGCGGGTCGCGGGCTCGTATCAAGCCGTGGGGGTGCTCCTGTCATCCTGACTGAATCTGTGTTGTCGCTCTGCAGAGGAATAAGATGAAGGAGAGGGAATATTCCAATATCAAATACCCGCAGATGACCAACTCCAGGTCCAAGTCGAACATGGTGTCCTCGCGCTCCTCCTCTGTGTGAGTGGAACACGCTGATACACGGAGACTCAGAAGCCCGGCGCCACGCGGGTTCCGTGATCGTTTCCTCTCTTGTTTTTTCGGGCAGGATGACAAATGACGATTCGTCGAGCGTGTACGAGAACATAAACTTCAAAAGCCCTCAGACTTCGTTCAGCAGCAACACCAGGAGGTAAAGCCACCGCCGCGGACCGGCATCGTCTCTCCGTCTGCCTCTCTGTGAGTACCTCGCACGCTTTCGCATGTCACTCGTGTACCGTGGGTGGCCAAATGTGTTCGGTGTGAAGTTGCCGTGTAGGTCGGGTTCCAGGCTGCATTTGGATCGATGCATTTATCTGCTGCTCAGACGTACATGTAACACATATTGATCCGTGGGGCCAGATGGTGCAGGGCGAGAGATGACTAGTGAAAGAAGACTGTGGCCGATTTGAAATGAGAAGAACTCAAGGTTCTGTTAAAACTTCGATATCGATAGAGGGAGAGAAAGAGTTCAGCTTGTCTCCTTTATAATGGTTGAAATTATAGGGTGGCCATGAGCGGCTCCGCACACTCAGAAGAAAAAGCCCAACTCTCCTGGAAGCAACAAAAGGTTTAATTTAGCTCCAATTTATAATCAGACTCAATTCTCACAGGCTCATTCTTCTCATTCTCGTAGTCATCATTAATAAAGCCCAGAGAAAAGCCAGCCAGTTCTACAGGAGGACTGACTCGGGGTCAACAGCACACGACGTACATTTTAATCAATAGTAAAAGGTGCCAAAATACACCTTTTTTAGTCAGCTCTTTGTCTCCTGAATGCTGAAATTGCAGCCCTTAGCAATCAAAGCTGCAGGGCTTGGTGTTTGTCTTGTTTATGCCAAGTGAAAACTTGGCATAAAGAGATAAAGATGTTCAGATAGATACAAAACTTTTCATCTATGTGAGGTCTGTATTTAACTAAATAGTTATTGCCTTTCTGAAAGCCAAGGGACTTTTAGCACATTGTACAGTCCAGTCCAGAGATAACAGAAAGACACATTCAAATACTGGTAATACTGTCCTGGCTGACTTGTTATCATGTCCTAGGCAGACAGGCGTGATAAGCCTGGCAGGTGCGGGGCTCTCAGAGCTGCCTTTAGCTCCATATCCTGAGGTCCATCAGACGGCAGGTCCGACTGATTCAAAGCGACTGCAGTCTTTAACTCCACTTGTCTGCCTGTCTCTCCCTGTCTGCCTCAGTCTCAGCGGAGATGTCGCTTCTTCAGAGCCTGGGCGCCCCCCCCCCCTGGAGGAGGGGTGGAGGTGGGGGGGTGCTACTGCTCCCACTGCACCCACAGCCGCCGGAGCCTGTCTGTGGTGACCCCCCTCCCCTCCTCCTGCCTCCTGCTGCCTGGAGTCCAGCCTTCCTCACCCTGCAGAGGAAGACTCTACAGCGTTGCACTCTCACTCAGGACCCTCGTCCTCCTCCTCTTCCTCGTCGTCCTCCTCCTCCCCTCTCTCTCTCTCTTTCTCTCTCCAGCCTCTGCCCCCCCCCCCCCCCCCCCGGCCACTGCAAGTGCCTTTGTCACAGGACGTGTCTGTACTCAAGCCCCCCCCACCCAGCCCTCCCGAACCTGCCATTCCGTCTCTGCTGTCACTACTCCTCCCGAGAGGAGCGGGCTTTCCTCGGCACGACGGGTCACCCCCGACAACAACATGGCGTCTGGCCCAGCCTGAACTCAACACTGTGCAGGATCCGAGGAGAGGTCAAAGCTAAGCCGTTTGTCTGCCCGTTGCCAGAAATCACTCTCCTTACGATTCCCCGTCCCTTCTCTCCCTCTCTCTCTCTGTCTCTCTCCCCCTCTCTCTCGCTGCCTGTCGTTTGCACTCAGACGTGAGACTGTTTTTTCGCAGCGCTGTCTCTCCTCCAGCTGTGGCGGTTATTAATGCGGCCGCCGACCGATAGCCAGGACACTTGCGTAACTCACAGGACCCCGAGGCGCAGGGGAGGTCAGGCCGGCTGTCTTTTACCACACGTTTCAATTTCAGGTGTAAAAGTGGCCCCACGTTCACTAGAAACTCAATCAATTGTAGGTTATTTTTAGCTGTTTTCCCTGGAATCGAAAGGTTTCGTTATTTTTCAGTGTTTTGTTGATACTGTGGCTGTCATGCTTATGTAATATATGAGATGTTGATTTTTTTTTTCAAATACACACATATATATATTTATAAAAGAGCATTATACGGTGAAAGAGGTCATATTTAAGCGCAGGTGTCCAAGCAGCATCCAAATGGTGAGTCAGGAACGGAAGGGATGAGCGGTTTGATGGAAAGCGGGCGACGGGACAGGATTCCTGAATGGGTGTCAGGAGAGGAGCTGGGCGGGCCGGCACGTCTGACCCCTGGATCCGACCGGCCACCCTCGTTAATCAGCAGGTCTGATGCAGCTCAACATCTGTTGGAGGAGATCGTCACAAGGAGACACGGGAGAGGGTGGGGGGGGGCTGCGGGCGATTACAGTGGGCCAGATGGCCATCTGCCCGAGATTGAAGAATAGATTTGTCTCCGAAAAGTAATTTAGAAGATGGCCGTAATCCAGGCTTGATGATAGCGGGGCGAGTAAGCTGGTGTCATTGATGTGATAAGGAAGACGGCGATGCCGCCGAGCACCGGGCCCCGTGCGCTGTCTGGCAGATTGTTCACTATTTTTAGCCTCCAGGATCAGCCCCAAAATATCCCACCCCCCCCATACGAGAGCGGGGACCTTGGCGGAGTTTGACCTTGACAGCTTTAACGGTCTCAATAAAGAAGGAAGAGAAAAAAAAAGTCCGCCACAGTGGGGAGGTGATCACTCGTGCTCAGTCTTCCTTTCCATCGTTTTGATCTCAAGGCTTCGAACGGGCGTCGCCTGTGCTCAGACCATTCCTCCATTCCTCCAGCAGCAGAGCAGAGGCGGCGGCCGCGTCACAGGCTCTGGCCGGCTGGACTCGCCGCCTTGTTTTCCTCAGGCATTAATTGGCCAGTTCTCACAGCGGCGGCCCGTGCTCCCTCCAGAAGCACAGCTCGGTCTAATCGGGATGTGCCGGGGTGACGGGCCCCCCTCACTGCACCAGAACCAACTGTAATTTCGTACTGTTGACATGGTGGGTGGTGCTAAAGCAACAATATATCCTGCTGCAGCCACGCCGCCCAGCTCTGTCTTATTAAGGTCTCAGTACCCCGAGCTGAAGCTTTGAAGCTTGTCTGTCAGCGTGGGGCTTTTTCTCTCCGAGCACACACTGCTGCCAAGATATTTTAATGGTTGATTCTTTCTATGGATACAATAAAGTTTTATTAAAAAAAGACTGTTGCCGAAGGTCTGTGTCTGCCGGAAATGTGCTGCCACTCGCCATCTATGTACTTCAGTTGAATTTGAATGTGTGAAGCCATCTTCTTTTCCTCCCTTTCGTCCTCCTCCTGTCTGAACTGTGATCACTGTTCAATGAATGCGTGCTGAATTCTCTGGCCGCTCCCGTGTTTCTGAACCACCCTGCGCTGTGGATAATTTCGATTGTTATTGTATTTTACTTTGCCTCCTTGCGTCAGATTTGTTTTTTGTTTTTTTTAATGACATGGTGAAACATTCAATACTTGAAAGTGTGAAACCGCCGAATCTGTTCGGCCTCAGGCTGCGTGCGTGTGTGTGTGTGTGTGTGTTTGTTTTTCATCTTCTTACACTTCTCTCATTTTGCCGATGCGTTTCAAATTATGTTTGTAAATTGATTGTTTCATCCACTCTTGCTTTTTTTCTTTTTTTTTTTGTATTGTGTCTGAATTATTCTTATTTTTATTGGTGTAATTCCACCATCCGGAGGGAGGTCGGTTCTGGCTCCGGGGTGAATCGGTCTCCGTGGAGGAATGCTGTAGTAACACGGTATTTTCTTTCTGCTTGTCCGCTCACACTTTTACTTGAACACGATGTTTGATGTGTACTTTGTCTCGGCTCCTTGTCCCCCCGCGCGGCCGCCGCAGGGCCGCGCTGAGCAGCGAGGGCTGCCCGGCTCTTCGGCGGAGGCCGTCCTCTCCCCGCACTCTTCCCGCCCAGGTGCCTCTCTCTGCTCTACAGGCTGCAACTGCTGAAGCAACGGGCTGCCACAAACCACAATGGCACCACAATGGTTTATTATCTTATAGTTCAATAAATAAATAAAAAAAAAGAATCCACGATGGCACTATGTGAAGCTACACATGAACTCTGCGTGTTTCTCTTGTGAATCGGGGGAGGTTTCTATTGGGGGGGGGGGGGGGGTTAACAAGCAGACTTTCTGTGGGTTGGACTGTTTTGCCTTCGCGCGCAGACCTTGGAGTGTGGAGCACAACCAGGCTTTAATGAGCGCGTTCAACCACTCTGCGCGTCTCTTCAGTCGGCAAAGTGCTCCGAAGCATTTACCGCCGGTGCTCAGGAATAAATAATGAACATATCCGTGTTAATATTAAAACGTGAGGCAGGAAGAGAGCAATTTCAAAGACCAAGAGCATTTCGTGGCTGAGGTCATGGCAGAAATTCGGCTCGATTTTTTTTTTCCCTGCTGGCAAGCAGGCAAGCAGGCAACCAGAAAAATTAGGTCCAAATTGATGCCGTTTTAAGTGTTATTTTCAGAATTTCAAGGCATGAAAGCATAAAAGCTTGAATAAAACAGCTGAACGTAGCTCCCATCCACGAGGAAGGACGACTTGATGTAAGCCTTTTCTTTAGTTCTGAGAGCATAAACGCCCACAGAGTAAAACCTCCATTAGAGAGAAGCTTTTATTCAAATGTTTTATTTAAACACTATTATTTTTGTATCTTTCTTTTACCCTTTCATGCGGAGAAGGGCACGCGCGAGGTGGTGCGACGTTCACCCTGTTGACTGGCTGTTTACAGGGCGCCTCGGGAGGTTGCTCTTTTATCAAGCCTGCCCTTTAATTAATGCTTAACTTGAGTCTTATCAGACGAGGAGGTTTTAGTGACCTGCTCGGAAACCCCGTCAGCCCAGCTCTTCCCCGTGTGACGCGGCAAATCCAGGAATACTTCAAGGCGACTTCCTGTCGGGACGAAGCGGGGCTTTGCCTTTACGGCCCTGTGTTTAAAGTTCGAGGAGGGAGGAAATGACAAACAGCAGCTGGCGAGCGGTTTTGTTTCGCGACTCAACCCTGAAACTGAAACTTCCATTCAATTTGCATTGGGGCGCGTCAGAGCTCCGTTGGCTTAGCGGGATTTACTACACCTGCTGTTCGCACCAAATAAAGAAGCATCTGACGGTGCAGTAAATTCACTTTTTAAACATGTAGGGAAATTGTATGGACACCAAAACACCCCAAACAACTGATATGAATCATAATTATGACGCTGTCAGGCACAAATGCTGTTGTTTCTCCACAAGAACGAGCCGAGGGGATATTTCTCTTTTTTTTTTATTACAGCTTTGTAAACAGGGACTTATCAAAACACACAAATCAAATGTACAATCTCCGAAGTTTCAGTTCTTAGTTGGCACATTTGGATTACATTCATTTTTCCGTTAAACCTCTTTTTTTGGTTCTATAAACTTGACTATTTGTTGTTCTTCAGCCAACCAAATATTTGCAAAGCGAAATTCGCATTTCACATATAAATGTCAGCATTTTCAACTTTCAACTGTTTGGCCTGAATACAATAGAAATTCAGAGCCATGGATGCATGTTAACAGCAGTTGTCAACACGAAATGATAACTGTTGATACAGTAGGACCAAGAAGCCTCAAAGGTCTTTTGAATCTCAAACTACAGCCGTTGATTTAAGTGCAAAAGGTGTTTGTATCGCTGAAGGAATTTCTTCGTCAGTCTCTATACCTCTCACATCACTTTCAGCCACACAAGGAACGGCTCAGCGATGCTTTGTAGAGTTAAAGCCTCGCTCTATGTAGTTGTAAATTAAGAGGTCGACGAATTTCAAAAGAGTCTGATGATACGTGATGCAATAAGTCAAAGCTCCGTAGAAAAGTGAAGCAGCCCATTCGTCTCGGTCCATTTGTGTGCCCGGCCACAGGGGGGCGCTAAAGGTAGAACTCCAGGAAGCGGGTCACAATGTGGCCGTAATGTCTGAGGTTCTGCTGCGGTTTCGACATCTGAGGCGCTAACAGCTGTGTTTGTCGATGAATAAAAAGTGCAGTTACACGCAAAATAATGATATCATCGGACATTTACAAACACATCATCATTCTGGCTCGTATACAACAGTATGTACAGGTGGGGCGGAGTCCTCGCGAGCCGGAGCTTAGATCCTGAGGGTGATGGCGGTTGAGGCGGCGGTGGGGGTGGGCATGGGGTTGTGTCGGACGCAGCGCATGTTCCCCGTGCTGAACACGCACTGCAGCGGCCACAGCACCACCACGATGAGCAGCACCATCAGCACGACGAAGAGCAGCATCCTCTTCCAGTCGGCCAGCCGCTCTAAGCGGCTCAGAGTCCTGCGCCGTGACTGGGCCGGGGCGGCCGCCCTCTTGGCGGCGCCGATGTCGATGCACACGCAGAGGGTGGTGGGACTGTCGGGGGCGCTGTCCTGCCCGCTGGTCTTGTAGCAGAGCTTCTGGCCGTCCAGCCACACGGGCTCCTCCTGCTGCTGGTGCGTGGGCAGCTTGCAGAGCACCTCGCGGCTGGTGGTCAGCGCCGGGGGCCCCTCCTCGGGCAGCATGGTGGGGTGGCGGCAGAAGGGGCAGGAGAGGCGGGGGCTGGCGCCGTTGCCGTCCTGGTCCACCACCGAGACGGCCATGAGGCGGGAGAGGCACTCCAGGCAGAAGGTGTGGGTGCACTCCAGCAGCTTGGGCGTCTTGAAGACGTTATCGTAGGTGTTGTAGCAGATGGAGCACTCCGGCTGGCCCGCCACCGACACCCTCTTGTGCCGCTCTGAGGCATTAGAGTCCTGCGGGGCCACCTGTGTGTGCCAAATCTGTGGTGTGGGCTCCATGTTTAGCGCTCTGGGCCTACACACTGCTCAGACAGGTCCCCTGTGGCCTCTCTGGCCTGCTTCAATTTGTGGGAATTCTGAAACAAAAAATCAATAAAAAGTAGAGATTAGTGATTATAAAGTACTGAATGGAGTATTTTTTGAGGGATCGAGAAACAGTATTCAGAAATCTGTGTAAGCAATTTTCCTTTCAGTCGTCCACTACTATAATTCCACATACAGGTAAACACTGATCTGGCACCAGACAGAGCACAATGACTACACATCTGACAGGATTTTGGTTAGTCAATCATGGGTGTTTTCAAAGATGGGTCAAATGTGTTCCCAAAGTGGCAAACACAAACAGATGACTCATATGGGTGATATACAGGGGCAGGATACAACATGTCCAATGTCCACCCCTTGTGTGTAGGCAGGGCATCAGTGCACAGTGCAGAGCACAGTGCAGACTGTGCTGCTGTGTTGGCGGACTGTGTTCTCTGTCAAAGATTCTCACTAAACGGCTATAACCCAATCAAGGCTTTTCTCCCTGGTCCGGAGCTGCTGACACAGGCTGTAGTGCATCATCTGCATTCTAGATAGGAATCCCATATATTATTAACATCTACTCAGGAAAATAAGCCTGAGTTGGTTGGATGCATGGATGACAGACACGTGTTGGTGTTCTTTGGCTTGTGTGTGACCAGCATACAGTGTAAACTTTATGGTGTTCTCAGCCCCAGAGTAAACAATGTGACTGATGACGAAAGACCCATGGTAGACGATGCATTGCCTCATCTGCTTCACCTTCAAATATTTCTATATCAATATGTTGTCTGACCGATGGAGCAAGCAGACTTTGGTAAGTGAACCCCAGTGCATAGTGGACTCTCGTGCTGGCCTGTTAGCCATTCCAGTTCATTAAGGTGAGGTTCATTGCCCCCGCTGACCTTTATCGTTGAACTCCCCAGTGACAGAGACACTTACGACCCCTCCATTTCATTTTCACATCCATGTGGCCCTTCATTGAGCGGGCAGCTGGCGTATATTGGTAACCAGCAGTGCAGCAAGCCAGCAGATGGTACGGGGAGTCCTTGGGCACCTCATGCACCACAGATGCAGACAGTGATGACAGACTGTTTTGGGTGACCTGCTGTATATAGGTCTATGGATGAACACAGGCTGCTTTGTTAATGGGACTCCTTGAGCATGTGTGTTCAAAGTGGTATTCCAGACGCAGTGGCTGGAGCTAATAGAGCAGGTAATGGGTCACCGCCGGTCACCCAGACCACTGAGACCTAAATTGCTTTTCCCCTCTGAGTCTGGTGTCCTTGTCTCATATTGTTAAAGATAATTATAATATTATGTGGTAATAACCTGCCTGCTGGTGTTGTGGGCAGGGTCTTAAAGGTCCCTAATGTGAAGAAGACGTGTGTCTGCATATGTGTGTGTGTGTGTGTGTGTGTGTGTGTGTGTGTGAGGGATGAAGGATGGGCAGAGCACAGGTGTGCTGCTGTCTGTGCCTCGGGGCGGCTCCCGCTCCAGCTCTCTCATCCACACAAAGTCTCTGCTTGTTCTCGGCCTAATCGCTCCATCTACCCTTGAAATTCCTGCATTGCCAACTCTCTCCCCTCTGTCGCTACAGACTTTAGACATGCCCTACTGGGGATGAGGACACATTTTGTTGTTGTTGTTGTTTGTTGTTGTTGTATGATTACACGTGTCCTCCCTAATCACTGACCAAGACTCAAGACAGATCGAGACAGGCGGCTGTCGCTCAGATTGAAATTCTGGTCTCAGGTGTGGTCATTTGCTGGAGCCTCCTGCATGAAAAATCTTTCAACATGAGGTTTAAGTGGACCGTGACGGACTGCTTTAATTAACCCAACCTCCAGAAGAAAATGCCCGCTTCCAGCTGAAAAGTCCTTTGAACGGTCAAATGTTTATACTCTGGTTTCTGAATGAAACTGCTTGTGTGTGTTCAGTGTGGCACTCATATTTGACGAATGGAAGCAAAATCAATAAAAATCTGGAATAATAACCATGAAATGGAGCTATTTCAATATTTGAATTTTCGTCAATCATCTCCAAAGTAAAATATACCAGCGCTTAACTTCTTCACTGAAAACCTCCTGATTGCATTCAAGTCAAACAATTTGCGCTGGAACTCAGTTTGCATTAACGGCATTAGTCTTTATATGGCAGTATAGCACAAAGTGCCCATTTTGGTTCGTATTAGATTAATCAGCCTCACATCATTCACAGGTCACACAGATCAAGCTCAAGGTCTAAGAGACGAGAAAGAGTTTTCCAGAGCCCAGGGCTATGGAACCTGCTCACTGAGCAGGCACGTAAGTAAATAGCAACCGACTGAAAACTGAGCAATATAAGTCTCACATTGTCAAAAGCCAATGAGCTGAGAGCTGCACTGGCAGTGACCTCAGGCTGTTGAACTTCTTATGACCAGTCATTAACAAGACAGCAGGTAATATATAACATTCAGTATGGCAGCCAATGATAAAAGCATCAAAAGGACTTCAGTGTGTTTACAGCCTCGGTCTTTGACCTTTGTGTTATGTTTTCATAAAATCCATGAGATAACATTTAAACTCATGAAGTCAGAATGTATCATTGAGTGGATCAGCATTTTAGGTGATTTAGTTACACATTTAGCCTCTGACTTTGTTAAAGGTTGATAGATTGGTCTGCAGGAGTGCCCTGTGCGTGTCCCATAGCTCTCAATCTAAAATTATAGTCTCATTTCCAAAAATTCTTTTCAAAGACGAGGAGTGAAAAGTCTGAGTGTGTGACCTGGATTCCTGAATTGAGAGATGTTTTGATGTCTGAACTGCATTTGGCTGATTACCTCAACTACATGCTCAAATTAAATCCACTTCTGTTTGAAATCAATACAACCTGCTCTTGGCCCATTTTCTGTGATTATACCATGTTCAACCTTCTATTACTAAGGCTGCTGCAGCTGAAGTCACACGTTCACATTTCCAGGCGGAGTACAAGTAATTGCCCTTCAACCACTATTTACACAACAACAGACTTTTACGTTTGCTGAAAAAATGCATTGAAGCATTGCTGAGACCAAAAATGTCCAGAGTCCATGTGCAGGGTGGGTAACCTGTAAAGCTTGGGGGCAAAGCCAAGGGTTGCACACTGTATGGCAAAGTCAAACATTAACTCAGACTCGGTCAATGCCATACCCCAAATTATCAACTTCTAACAGGACCCTTGATTATCTTTGCACAGTAAACTGCTCTGAGCCTAAGTTTATGGTCCCTGCCTTCTATCAGCGGCCCATGCTTCTTTGCCAAGTCCCACTGACCCATTATTAGTTTACAAGTCACCCTTTGTATGTCACGAGACCTAATTTGGTTCTCAGCTCAACCGGAGCCTTTGTCTCAAGTTTTATGTAAATAAACTGCACTTTTCCTTCCTCAGCCTCTCTGTGCGAGACTGGCCCGTGTGCACCTCCTGCTGCACAGCCATCAGCCACAATGCTGCTCTACCTGTTCTCGGTTTGAAAGGCAAATGAAACTCGATCAACCTGCTGTTTGAACTGGGGCCGGTTGTGCTGATGGAGCGGTGGGGGAGTGTGTGTAGGGGGGGCTGCTACAGACGGTTTAACACAAACTGAGTCTGTCTGAGGCAAAACAGACCTGGGCATGCACACAGGGCCCATGTGTACACACAGCAGACAATGCAGGGAGGGGTAATAATGACAGTACTAACTGCTAGTAACATTATTGCACTGGTGCAGCTGCTACTTTTGTTCTGCATTTGCTCATTCTTTTAATTTTCTTTGTATATGAGGAAGAAAAAGGGAGAAGTGATATACTGTATAGAGACACATGGATGTGTCTCTGAGCCCAGTGGCTCATGCAACCCAGTCCCTGCTCTATCATATATGCTTCAAAATGATCCAAATTAATCCAAGAGATTGGAGAGGAATGCTAAAACAAAAGCATTAGCTGCAGCAGAGCTTTTTTTCACTTTGGTAATAACAATAACAAGTCACTAGAAAAGGAACACAAACCAAGCACAGCTGGTGGAGGCAGCATGTAAAGTTTCAGCTTACCTGTGAACTGAGGAGGATGTTCTCTGTGTCAGAAGGTCTTTGTCTGCTCACTCCCTTTGTGCTGGAAAAAGCATTTTCTCTGGAGTCAAAGTCAACGGGCTCCTGAGACACCCGGTGAGGGTGAACTGGTGCCTGTGCTCAGGATCAGGTCCTCCTCTGGACTGGACTGACTGCTCTGCTGGAGTCACAGGTGTATCGCCCTGTGTGTGGCTTTGTGGGTGTGTGTGTGTACTCAGAGGCTGTGGAGTAGTGTGAGTGCATGGAGCAGTGGGAGCTCTGGGTCCTCCTTCCCCTGCATCCGTTGGTCGATATCTCCTACCCGGCACTGTCAGGTCCCCTTTTAACACTTTATGCAAATGACAGTGGCCTGGCCTTGAGCTGCGGTCTGGAGGAGGAGGTGGAGGAAGAAGAGGAGGAGGGGGGAAGAGAAGGGGGGGGCGGGGGGATCTTGAGAATTCGTAGAGAGCAACAACAGAGAGAGAGAGAGAGAGTCAACAGACCGCTCCTGCATGTCTCATTCTATGGTAAAATCGTCCTGTTTTCCACCACACCCATTTTTACCAGCCCTCACCGTCTTCCCCTCCTCCTCTCTCGCAAAAAGCAAATACACC
Source organism: Karalla daura (assembly GCA_029224185.1). Taxonomy (NCBI): domain Eukaryota; kingdom Metazoa; phylum Chordata; class Actinopteri; order Chaetodontiformes; family Leiognathidae; genus Karalla; species Karalla daura. The sequence goes on along the minus strand of CM055193.1, from coordinate 22,199,939 downwards.
TCACCTTCAGTCTGATGCACAAACACAGATCCTGTAATTAACCGTGATCAATCCTACACCTGACTGCTGCTGTTCATTTCTTGTCAACAGCTAAAAAAAAAAAAAAAAAACACACACACAGAATCTTTACTTTTCTTCCCAAAAGTGACCAGATGCAAACAGGGGTGAGTCAGAGCATGTGCTGTGGACATAAAACACAAAGGACACAAACACAAGACTCAGCGTGCTGTGCCTGGGCACAGCAGCTCGTCTAAAGGGTTCATTTCCATGTCGCTGGTGATAAGCCAACAGGTGGCTGCGCGGGCCAAGCTTCCCACCACTGTTCAGCCTGTTGCCCCACTTCTTCACCGCATCTCTCGCACTGATGCAGGTGACTGTGTCACAGCAGCCAGGGCCACAGCAGCAGCTTGATGATACAAGCGTGAGCATTTTCAAAAGCCTTTGTGGGTTTTGTCGCCACAGTAATTGTGTTTCATTTGGTTTCGGATAATGAGATCAGTGGAAAGGTGTGTGTGTGTTTTTTTTTACCCTATCGGCCTTGTGTAAACACTGAGTCAGTCTCCAAACCAAGAAATGAACTGAAAACAAATGGAGACTTGAAAGACACTCGTTCGATATTTTATTCATTCACTGGTTTGATTTTATAGAAATGACTGATGAGCCAACGTCATTAGCAATAGCATGTCTCTGCCACAACATACGCCTTACTGACTTGGTTATTTAGTAACCCAAACACAAATACTGCCGTATCATATCAGCAGAGTAATTTATTGGGTCTTGAGCCGTGAGTGCTGTAAGGAAGGAGGAGGGGAGCCCAAAGCCATTTTATTTTTTCTTCCTGGAACACATGAATCTGGCCTCACGATAAGTGAGCCAGTGATTTAGTAGGTAGCTGGATGAAACTGACCATCTCCGGTAAGTTACGTGCAGGGCGGAGGGCTGGGCAACGCTGCTGCTGATTGTTGTTTGTCAGGGAAGGACACACGTGAGCTGGGAGGCTATAAAGTGACACAGTGTTGAGTGCACGTCCGCATCAGTCACACCAACACTGTCGCTAAACTGGCCGCACAGACGCCCGTGCCCCTGATAGTTTTCAGGCTGAATCTTACTATGTTGCATTTGTTGGAGTGTGTTGAACATGGACTGTAGGGACTGTAGGGACTTTAGAGTTTGGCCCATCACTTACAATAAACTCTTTTAATTTTCACTGATCCACAGAGTGCCCCATAATGAGGATGTTTTGATCTTCTTACAACAAAGTTAATCGACTGGTGAAGATTTTTCTTCTCCATTAGCATCATCCATCCTCTATCTGTCCTGCCTTGTTCTGAACTGTATCAAAGGGCTGTGCTGGAGCCAAACTCCAGCTCGCATAGGATGGAGGCAAAGAGTGTGCAGGGCTCACACATATTACACTTTCGCATTCAATCAAGGGAGAAAACTGGAGAGAACATGCAAACATTGCAGAGAAATGCTCCGGACCAGGATTCCTACTGGAGATCTTTTTTGTTGCAATGTATGAGGGACCACACACAGGGACACACATCTCACTATCCACCAAGCTACTGTGTGGGCCTTTAAGCATCATCTGACAGAATACTTGCTTGAGAAGCTGAAAAACAAAGGATCCATCGTTACTGTGAGTATTCTGGCTCACTGACTGCGCCTCCTCTAATGCGGAGAGCCTACCAGTCAAGCTATGTCAAGACCACCTCAGTTTTCAAAGGTCAGTTTCCTCAGTTTCCAGATGTTGCCATGCATCTGAAATCCACAGGAAGATGGAGTGACTGGTTTTGATCTGTCAGATCTAATTGACCTTTTGTGAACATGCTAACTTCCACATGTTCATACCAAATCCGAAAGATCAAATGATTGTGAGGATAATTCATTTTATCTTTTCTGGGATATGGATAAATAAATCATCAACTTCAAAAGAACTTGAGTGTATTTTGTATTAGAACACTCCAACTCAGAGGCATGACTACGAGTCCAGATGTCCTCTGACCCTCTCCAGCACTGACCCAAGGACAAAGAGAGCATTTGAGGCCATTTTGTCTACAACACAGCAAGGCCATAAAGAAATTGATTGGTTCAAGGCTAGAGGTGGACATTCAGCAGAGGTGAAGTGGGGACATTGCTGGGACATGATGGGTGAATTTGACTTTTAGGTCATCATAATGCCTCTACTGAGAAGGGTATCGATCAAGTCATCAGCATTGTGTTAGGATTCAATTTAAGAGTTTAGGGGCTTTTAAAGTCCGAGTTCAAGTCTGTTATGACAACAATAACAACAACAACAGCAATATTAATGACTGCACTGCTGTGTTTTACATTTTTGTACCTGTATGTCCTTGCAAGGTTTTGTGAGGTGACGAGTTGAGAAAGGGACTCTGATGAACTGGTGACCTTAATAATAAGTCCAGATGCCATAAATACTAAGGCTGAGATACAGCACGTGAGACTGTGGCAGATAAGTATGGATAATTATGCCTTATAAACTTGGGGGCTAAAGTAAAGAAGATGCTGCCATTCTGTCCCAAACATTCAGGAGACCTAGTAGTTTAAACAAGAGTCTCTCTCATGTGAGACGTACTGTAGTGTGAAAAATCTAAACACTAATAAACTACACCATAAACACAGGCGACTGTATATGAAGTGGCTGGTGCCAGCCACACTCATCTCCTACACCAGATCAAAGGAGGCGTGACAGATTAGGTTCAAAAGGGCAACAAAACAAAGCAGGTAAACACAAGAACTATTGATTTACAAGGTATATCTTGGAGTTCCTGTAAACCAGTCGGGCTCATTAACTTATCTTTATAGCCCATCTGCAAAGCGGTCACGTTCTTCAAATCATGTGTGACTCTCCCTCTCTCAGAATTCTTGCCATGTCATGCTTTGAGGAAGAGGAGGATCTATCCTGTGTTCCTTATTACAGTCTCGGTGTCATTATCGTTAAGAAAGTGACAAACATTGACCAGTCTGCATTGTTTCTGTGGAAACTCATTTGGGGCTGGATGGCCATCACGAGTAACCTTTGCTCCGATGCCTTAAAATAGCTTCCCGTAACAAACATCCCACTTTTAAACCCCAGCAAGAGATTGTTATTTATCAAACCTGCCGACCTTCACTCACAACACAGGTTTTTATGGTTTTATTCATGAGTCTATATCATCCGTACTTGGCAAATGACAGGCTGTAAAAACAAAAAAAAAACAAAACACATACACTCCCTATCCCACGCTCTCACTCAGAGAAGCGATGAAAATACAAGTTGGACGAGGAAACAATGTCTGAGGAAATGCAGGGAGGAGGAAGTTTTGAATTAAAAACAAATAGAGCAACAAAAGGTTATCACTGGAAACCACTCCAGTCTGTATGGAAGCATGTGAGCACTGATTTAAACATGCACTAAAAATCTGAATTATTTCAACCGATTATGAAAATCATTTCAAATCAGCGAGAATTGGACATCTATTTTCACAAAGAGCACCATTCCCCTCGGCCACGGCCCCTCCAGGCAAGGACAGGTCATAATTAGCTTGAAGCCATTTGCTGCATTTTAAACATGCATCCTCTGGACAATATATACCTCTGCCACTCCAGGTGATACTGTGCTCACATTGTTCATGCCACAAACAGGAATAAGGAAGGAAGGAAGGTGGCTGTGGTTGAAGTATCTTTGAAACAGATACAATTCACAAGAAGCAGTGTCCCATGAAGCTGAATGGGCTGGGTGAAAAAAAAGGGAAAACTTCATCTTTTGTTTATTTAAAGTGCCAGTTCAGAACAAAATTGTCTCAGGGCACTTTACATGAACAAGCAAACAACACATACAGAGCAACGCCCAATAAAACTAAACAGAACCCACGGGGTAAAGACCCGGTAGAACCAGGCTCAGAGATGATGGTCACCTGCCAACCGGTTGGGTAGTGATACAATATAAGTTGCAGTCGACTGAGGAAGCATATATAGGGTGAATAAGATTGAACCGAGAACAGATCCTCGAGGGACCCTATGACTGACTTTGATATGGAGAGACTGATTATTATTGACATGTGCAAACTGATATCTGTCTGATAGATAGGACTGGAACCGGTCTAAAGCAGTGCCTTTGATTCAAAGTAAAATTTCCAGTCTCTCCAGTAAGATCTGGTGGTGGACAGCATCAAAATCAGCACTAAGGTCTAACAAGACAAGTGCTGAGACAAGACTTCAGTCTGATGCCATTAACAGGTCACTAGTAACTTTAACCAGTGTATTATCAGTGCTGTGATTTACTCCAAACCTGACTGGAATATCTCAAATAGACATGTTGCTAAGGTATCCACGAAGCTGGGTAGCAATGGATTCTTGAGAAGAGATTTGATAATAGAAACTTTGAAGCTTAGCAGAATGTAGTTTATCGACAAAGACACATTAACCGTGTCTAAAAAGGAGGCATCGATAATAAAGGGAAGACTTCTTTAAATAGCCTAGTGGGAGGAGACAACAGAGGTGAGTTGATGGAAGTCAAAAGGAGCAGATGAATTAAGGGACATGTCACGTTTACCTGCTGACTCCTGTCGAGCTTTATCTGAAGACAGATATGAAGCAGTTAATGGCAGGAGGTTAGGAAGGGTTTGTCTGATAGGGATGGTTGTGACATTAAAGTCTCTCATGACCTCACAGCTACTGAGGAGTCAGTCTGTATTACAGCGCTGAACAAGAACCTGGGGTTTTTCTTATTTTCCTCAATTAATGACTCAGGATTACATTACACAGTCTCCCCATATAAACCTAAAACAGGTTGTGAACAAAAAATAAATAAATAATACAATATAAAGCAGCATTTTGAGTGTTTTTAATTCATATTTGAATTCTGCATATATGATACCATTAACGTGAAATTTATTGGTTGAAAGCTAGAGGTGGACATTCAGCAGAGGTGAAGTGGGGGCAGTGATGAGGGATGGTAGGGGTCGTTGACTTCTAGGTCATCACAAGGCCCCAAACTCAAGCTCTACTGAGAGGGGCCTGGATAAAGCCAACACTACTGTATATCATTAGATGTAGGAATTTTGTTCAAGTCTTGAGTCCTACTGTCCTCTAGCCACATCTGTTGCGTCTCACCTGATGTTTTCGGGTAAAACTGATGGACAGCTGTTCGAATCAGACGGACCGGACTCATCACTGCTTGAGTAAAAAGACCGGCACATCTACTCAGTGGTTCTCTCCACTTCTGCGAATAACCATCAGTGTGTCAGAGGGAGGAGTGTAGAGGTGGAGCCCAGACAGAGCAGTCTCGTCAGAATGGCAGAAACTCTTTTATCACCTGTGATGTTGCTTTTCTTTGTTTCTCTGTGTCTCGTGAAAAGCAACAGTGATTCTCAGGATTTCTACGAAACAAATCACAACCTTGGGCCTTGTCAAGGTTGAATGATGTGATGATGTTAGTTTGTCACAGTTCGTTACTGAGGTTTTTGGCAGCTGTTGACTCAACAATGCGAGATCATTGTCATGCAAGGGATCAGCGCGGACATTGGTCAAAGTTACCCTTTTTTTCTTCTATATTCTCAGAATATAGAAGAGTTGCTTTTTGATTTATTAGCCTTGACTTGAGCGGCTGCAAGTCCACAGATGGGCATTGTAATTTATCACGTCTCTCATAACGTGAGGCTGCGGTCATTCATCAAGGCGAGTGAAATGAAGCTGTTTGTTTCAGAACCGATCTTGGCACATTGGAAATGGGTGCGAATTTTCATCCCGTCCCAGTGACAAGCCGCTGACGTTCTCTGTCTTTGTCACTGTCCACAACGCCGGAGAGTGTTCCCCAACCTCTGGGGCCTCCATGCTGTTTAATTAGCAGCTAAATGTTGCGCGCTTTAAACACTTTAAGTCGGACTCCGCGGATCTAAAGGTTAAGTAAATATTTAATGACGGTAGCGATTCTCCCTCTAACCGCCGTGCTCTTGAATGCACCACTTAACGCCACTGATATTCTGTTGTGTCTCGGCAGAATTATGTGCAAACACATTAAATATAAGAGGCAGATGCACTCGCAGAGAAAAGTTCCCCTAACGACCTGGCCGGAAAGCTCATTCCCGCCGTTCTACTGTGGATATGCAGACATGGGGAGACAGTGCCCCCATGTGGCCGGACCGGGGCCTGCTAGTACGGTGCCTGCTAGTACGGTGCCTGGCTGCTCTCGTATCTCGTCAAACTGCAGTCAAAGAGCAGCGGAGGAAGTTGTGTCTGAGAGGCCGGGACCGGGAGGGGGGAAGAGATAGTGTCCTCCGAGAGGAACCTGTTCCGCCACAAGTCAGGATCCCGGCTCTGGCGGGGTGTGGCGCTCGATCAGCACACAGGATCCTCTGCGGGGAGATCGGTGTCGGCTTTACTATCCAGGTGATTGTTCACTCCGGTCAGAGGTTCCTCATTTTCTACGCTATTGTATTCGAAGAGGTCACCGGCAATGCAGCGGACATGGCGTGTCTGTTCCGGATTTTGAACAAGCAGAACAATATGATGAGGTTAAGCACCAACCGTCCAAGTGTGTTCAGTTTCATTTTCCGTAGGAAAAATAACAGAGGAGCTGCTTGCTCTAAATGCAATTTCTTGCTCGAGACAGTTAGTCAAAACAAACAAAGACAAGTCCTGAAAACAGAGACGTCCCTTGACATTCCTCCATACTGTTGTATCATTCTCAGACCACAAACATAAAAGTATCATCTACTATGGGAACAAGATAGTTTGCCCCCCCCTCCCCCTCCCCCCAACCTGTCTCCCCTGAGCACGTGACGTCAGCCGTCTTCTTAGAGGGACAAAACAATCAGCGCATTAGACCGGTTCGGTGTTTTTCTAGTCTCAACGACACAATAGCCGCCCTAATATGAGCAAACAGGTTTCACTGGCTCTGATCGTTTTTCCTTGGTGACGATGGCTGCCGGATCGACGTCCACAGCGGCGCCTCAGACTGTGCTCAGACCGGGCCTCGTCATGGATACGATCTACGGCTGCGGCTGTCCGGATTAGTCCAATCGAGAATATGTCTTTCCAAATGTCCTCCATTAGCTGCAAACACGTCTTTTGTGGCGCAGAGGAGGGGGGGGGGGGGACATGAAAGACGGGAGAAAGCGCGTCATGAGGGGGATCTCCTAAAGTCCAGAATCAACAGGAAATATGATTACGGCCGGCATTTCGGCGCCCACATGACCCGTTCAGACTGCATGAATTTGAGAGACTGTGAAACCACTGATGATCGTGTTTCACTCCACACCACATTAGAATCACGCAACGCACCGCTGCACGGCTCTCAGATGAAAGGACTCACGAGGCCGTCGTTCCGTCCTGGGGAACCCGTTTATTTTAAAAAGTACGTCGCACACATCATGCCTCGATACAAAAATATTCCAGATACTGTACACGGACACTCGACAATGTGCAAAGTGTAAAAAGTATGTACACAGCTCCGGTTAGCGAGGGGAGAGGGCGAAAGGGCAGAGGCGAGACCACGCTTCATTCCCTCGCGGGGTTAAATACCCGCTCGACCCGGACTCCGCACGCTGCTCAGAGTTAACGGAGCTCGACCTGTCCTCACACACATGGAAAAAAAAACAGTAAACGGAAAGTCTTTACAGTTTTCGCCGATAGGAATGCGGCACGGATAATGGCGCTCTCATGTCTCAGCTTGAGCTTAGTGTCAGGTAAACGCGTCTCCGGTCCAAACTCGAAGACGTGGCGCTCCGGTCCACAGCCGATGTCGGGGATCTGGAATGTTGTGTTTCTTTGTTTGTTTGTTTCCAGTTAAGTCCATTGAGAAGTGCACAGCTCAGACACACACACACGCGCGCACACACACGGCTAGAAGATGAGCCCGGTCCTCTCTCATCACCGTCCCATTCACACCCGCACCCACGCTCGACGCCTCCGATGGTCCAGCAGCAGCAAGTGTTGCCTTTTTATTTTTTTAATTCAAAAGGAAAACGAAGTCTTTCGTTTGGGAGCCAGCGTGCTGGGCCTCTCTTCACTTGATTTGCAGGAGCTTCATCTTGTTTCCTGAGAAAGCCAGAAAAAGGGGTTAAAGTGCAGAAAATGACAAGCCCGTGAGAAGTGAAGCGAAGGGGGGGGGGGGGGGGGGCAGAGCGGCGCTCACCCAGGCCTTTGAGGAACTTGTTCACGCCGCTGGGCTCCGGCCCCGGGTAGGACTCCAGGTACTCGGCCACTCGAGCCTCAAAGAGACCTGGGGGGGGGGGGGGGGGGGGGGGGGGGGGGGGACGACATGTGCGTGAGCGTTAGCGCCGCCGTTCACCTTCTCTCACGCTCTCTCTTTCACGCCCTCGCAGTTATGTCCGCTTTTAGCCCGGCGCTGGCGCTGACTCATCTGACTCGGGTCACATGTCCGGTTTAATATGATTCGATTACACGCCGGCATTTGTCCGTCTAACGGGCTCCTGCGCGGGGGCGTCCCATACGTCCCCACCGGGGCCTGCAAAACCAAGGCGGGCACGGCCCGCGGCCGCTGCTCGCCACGTTTGCGCTACGGGACGGGGAAAAGGCGGGCACAATCGAAATTCATTCATTTTACTGGGCGGCAGTGGCGGAACAGCATCGTCTGCTTTCCCCTCTGGTGTTGTCACAGCGGTGGAACCTAGTTTCAACGGGGAGGTTTTGTTTCGTCTCGCCTGACCCCCCCCCCCCCCACTCCCTCTACCGAGCGATGGTGGCGGCCATCTCGCCGGCCCTCTGACCTCGTGCCCCTCCCTTGCGCAGCTCCTTGTCCTGGATGAAGCCGGCGAACATCTGCGTGTCCATGAAGAGCTGCAGGAACTGGCGGGCGCCGCGGGACGGGTGCGACTTGCGGAAGCCGTCGCGCTGCAGCTCCCGGCCGCCGCCGCCGCCGCCGCCGGCCGACTCGGCCATGTGGAGGGGGTAGTGGCCCACCAGCTCCACGAAGAAGCGCACGAAGCCCTCCGACACCAGGGCGCTCAGGTCAGCCTGCTGACCTGCAGGCCGAGACACAGAGGAGGGGGGGGGGGGGGGGGGGGGGGGGGGGGGGGGGTGACACACTCGGACGTAGAGTCAGCTGGCTCGTCTCCATGCGAGACGCCACCCACCTGCACGCGTGGCCCGCTCCTCCTGGCTCAGGATGTCCTCCCTCTCCTCCAGGATCTGCTGCAGGGCCGCCTGCAGCTTGCTGGGCAGGATGCAGTCCTCGTCGCCCAGCTGTCACAGATCACACGTCACGGGTCAGCGGCGGCCGGGACAGAGGGCGCGACCGCCCGTCCGTGCTACTGGCTCGCGCGCCCGCGCCCTACGCCAATCAAAACGGCAAGCAAAGCCGAAGAGCCGCGATCGTGTCGGGGCAGAACAAGTGGTTCCAGAGAGCGTCGGCTCTGGGTCTAGCCGCCGCATACTTCCACGTCTGCGGGGTGGAACTTCTTTCTTTCTCTCTCCCCCTCCCTCTCCCTCCCTGTCTGTCACCTTCAAAACATGCCGTGTGAAAACACGGGACAAGTGCGGGCAGAGCCAGCCTTTCCCCGGGCGGCCGCGCCCGTCGCTCCCGCCGCGCAGTGTACACACCTGCACCACAAACCTGTCTGCACACAGGTCCACGATGAGCACCTGGGGAGAGAGGGGCACGGGCGTCAGGCTGACGGGGCTTTGCACGCATTCAGCGGAAGACACTTTGGAATGGCCATTTTGGCTGCGTGTGTGCGCGACAGGGACCGACCTCCTCGATGGGCAGCTCCAGCAGCTGGGGCAGGCAGGGCGCCAGCACCCCGATGAGGAACGGGGTGGGGGAGCAGCTGATGTCCAGCATGCTGGCCGGCAGCACCGGCACAAAGGTGTGCTGCCAGGTGAAGGGGTAGAGCAGCGCCAGCACCGCGTGGCCACACCGGGACAGCACACTGCAGGGAGCGCACACACACACACGCACACACGCAGCCTCGTCATGTGACGCAGAGATAGCCGGAGCCGGCATTCTTTTCCACCACGTTTGCTGGGCGGCACCACTTCAGGGGACTTCAGTTCTGGTCCACTGATAGCATCGCCCACCCCCGCCACCCCCCACCCCCAAACACTGGATCCCAGTGTTTCAATAGCTTCCTAGTTTCCTCCCGGAACCACGTCAGCACGTCATTTCCCAACAACCGAGGCAGCTGCGTTTTATGTTATCAAAGAGCCTCCATCCCGAGCTTGCAGAGCGCTCTGTAAGCCAGAGAGGTTTGAGCCTCTTCATCCCGCCTAAGCTCAGTGTTTATCGCGGTGGATCTCAACATTTGGCTCTGCCGGCCTCACACCGCTGCCTACTCTTATCTGCGACGGATCTTCCCTTCGATCCGCTGGGCGCCGGTTTCGGGAGACTCCGATGGCCGTGATGAAACAAGAGAGCGGGCCGGTCTCGCGTCACAGTTTGGAACGTGACGGACCGGGTCAGGACGCCGCCGCGGCCGGGAGAGGAGGATCCCGGCCCGGGCCAGTACCTGAGCTTGTCGGCGATGAAGATGACCCTCCTCTCCAGGAGGATGGAGGCGAAGACCTGCAGGAGCCGGCCCACGCTGAGGCACTGCAGCAGGCTGTCGAAGTCCACGTGCTCCAGCCTGGAGTCCACCGGCCGGCACAGAGTCAGCACCTGGGCGAGGGAGAGAGGGAGAGAGAGAGAGAGAGAGGGAGGCAGAGAGAGAGGGAGAGAGGGAGAGAGAGAGAGGGAGGCAGAGAGGGAGAGAGAGAGAGGATCTTTAGACAGCTTCTTAGAAATGTGGCCCGACACAGTCACAGCTGATACTTAGTAGTAGTGATTTCGCAACACTTCCTCTTTCTTTAGGTTTTAGGGGGAAGGTTCATGTATTTCGATTCTGTGAACAGCAGTGACCACACGTTATGCGCGTGCGCGTCCATATATAGCTGTCCCAGCGTGAACCCGTCTCCCCGCCGCTGGAAACCGCGACCTCCTCCTTCAGAGCGGGTCGCGGTTTCCAGAGCGGCAGGAACGAGCCCGCTAATTGGCATGTCCTCCCGGGGGTTCCGCGGCTACCTCGTTGCCAGAGCCGGGGAGGAAGCTCCTGATGGTGACGGTGCGGCCGGGGGCCGGGAACGGCGCCTCCATGACGCTTCGCATGAAGGGGTAGACCAGCGCCGGGGAGATCTCCCTGCGCTTCTCCACCTCCTCCAGGATCTGCGGCACAACATCACAAACTTCAGCGGGCTGAAGCGGGTGGCACTCCGGGGTTGGGGGACACGCCCTGGGATTGCTCGGGATTACCTTCCTGCGGGGCCTCATTCGGGCCTAACGCACGCAGGGAGTTTGAAGGGAGCAGCTCCGACACAATTGGGAGGGGATTAACGGCGAACCCGAGCCAGTGCAGCTCCTCTCGCCCCCCCCCCCACACACACACACACACACACACACACACACACACACAAAGGGCTCGACGCGAGGGGGGGCGCGCTCTCGTCTCACCTTGGCGAACAGGTTGAAGCAGCCCAGCTTGCTGACGATGCAGTGCACCTCGGGGAGCCGCTTGCCTTTGCCGCTGGGCTGCAGACACACACAGGGTCGGACGCGTCACGGGAGGCGGCCACGCGGGCCTCGCACCAACAGGCAACTCGCTCGGCCAGTCCGTCCGAGGGGAGGAAGTGACAGGATCTAAAAAGCGGCTCCAGGGTTCTGAAATACCTCTCGCCCTGCTCCGTCATCGATTCAGATGCGGTTCACGGTGGGCGTACCGATTCACGTCTCCCCTCGGAGACGTTGAGTAAGCACATGGCAGGCTCCCATGTCATGGCGCGCACACACACTCCAGTCAATGATTCATACACGCACACGCACACGCACACACGCGCGCGCACACTCACCAGGATCTTCCTGCAGTAGCAAAACCAGCGACTGCCGTCCTCCCCGGTCAGGACAAAGGAGAAGGTCTCGCTGTCGAGAGAGGACGTGTCATTGTCACATGCGGCCGCAAACGTCCAAGCGTGCTGTCGAAATATGAGCGGCGTGTGTGTGCGCGTGCGTGCGTGTGCGTGCGTGCCGACCTGGGCATGTGCGCCGAGGGCTTCCAGTCCTGCGAGTCGGGGAAGCAGAACTTGGGGATGACCTTCAGCTGGTCCTCGGCCTCCCTGGAGAGCCGGGAGGACTTCTCGAACTGAAGGCGAGGGGGGCGGCGGTTAGCGGGGGGGGAAACGGAGAGACGATCTGAACGGAGGGAACGCACGAAAACCAGCCCGCGTTCGCTCCGAACCCTCGTCCAAAACAACAATGGTACGCAGCCTGGTATGGAATCGCCCCGATTGGAACGGGACAACAGCATGACAAGCACTAGGAAATTCCCGGCGGGGAATGGGACACTGGGAAATTCCCCTTTTAAAAGGATCCCTCGCCCTGTCAAAATCCACCTCCCTTCATTCGGCCGAAGTCCGATATATTTTGGGCCTCGGCGTAGCCCGGCCCTCCGCCAGGGAGTCGGGTGGGGTCAGCGAGTGGGCTCACCATTTTGGGGAACTGCTGCGTGATTTCGGGGGAGTAGGCGTTCCCCGGGGAGGCCTTCCTCAGCGACACCGCCACGAAGATCTGGAAGAGCTGCTGCTGCTGCAGCTGGATCAGGTCCCTCTCCAGGGTGCGGTAGCCCGGCCGCCGCCTCAGCGTGGACTGCACGTAGACCGATCTCCTGGAGCCTGACGGGCACCGCACAGAGGAGAGCGCGTGCTGACGTCTGCCGGGATCCTTACCGGGATCGTTACATTTCACACCTACGCTGTGGAGTCTGTTTAGGTACCTCGGACTTCGACCGAGGCCATGAACTCACAGAGTGGAGGGACGTTAACAAGGGAGTTTTCAAACATCCCATGCATGTTCTCTTTTGTACTTTGCACGGCTAGCGTCGTACATTTTCTCACATCGGTCTATCTACGCATGGATCTGGACGGCGGCGCTACCTTTGGCGTTGTCCTCGGGGTCGCTCTCCGTCCCGCTGGTCTCCTCTGTTGATGTGGATTAGAGCAGAGGGATGAGGGAGAGCAGGAGGAGGAGGAGGAGGAGGAGGAGGAGGAGGAGGAATGGAAAAGGCTCGGGGAGACATAATCGGACGCAGACAGTCGGCCTTTGTTTCGCAATCGGCGGCTCCGCCGGCTCGCAGCTGGCCCCGCCGCGCGCGCCTACCATCAAAAGCCGGGTATTTCCACCCAGAGGCTCGGCTTAATCTCATTGAGGTGTTGATGTGGGGGGGACGTTTGGGCCACTGCGATCCTCTGTGTGTGCGTGTGTGTGCGTGCGTTACCTCGCACTGGGACCCCCTGGCTCTTCACTCTCTTCCTGCCCCGCTTGTCGTCGAAGATGGTCTCGATCTTGTTGACGTACTGCGCGGCGGAACACACACACGCACACGCACACACACACACACACAGACAGACAGACACACACACACACACAGGTGCTCGTCAGCCCCGTAATTTCACGGCCATTATCGCGTCGTGATTACAGGGAATCACGATATAGCCGCATAATTACGCTATAGCATTGTTTCGTGGACAGTGGACGCTCCGCAGCGGGCCTGTGCGTGCGTGTGTGTGCGTGTGTGTGTGTGCATAGAGGCGCGGGCGGGCAGGAAGCCGGGGATTATCTCGAGGAGGACGCGCAGAGCAGAACAGCGGGTGAGGAAAGAGAGGAGGACGCAGATTACGCCGCCGTTGTCGAACAGACCACTCCGAGCCCGCCTTGCCGGACCCCATCCGGCCCGTCTGAACCGAGAGAGACAAACCCGTTGGGAGGCGCGTCCACGGGCTGCTCTCCTCTCCACCCTCTCCATGTGGAGGTGCGTGGGGGTCACCGTGCCTCGTCCCGAGAGTGGCTCCCCACCGCCTTCGCTGCCACGGGCCGCATGCGTGCGAACGAAGGGACGCGTTCCGTCCGAATGCCGGCGGAGGATCAGCGCTATCGCTCGGCGTCCTCCCTCTTCCTGCCCGGCAAGTCCCCGCCCACTCTACTTGGCTTCCCGGCACGGCCCGTGATTCATCGGCGGAGTCGGGGCGCACATCAGCGCGCCGCTCGGGGGCCGCGGACGAGGCGGGGAGGGTGCCGCTTACCTGAGGAGTCCGTTGGGGAGTCTTCTGAGTGCCGGGGCGTCGGGCCGAGGCCGGCTTGGGCGCCTCCGCCAGGGTCTGGGGTTTGGACGCGGCCAGGCTTTGGAAGCGCTTCCTGTCCACTCTGGCCGCGTGGCCCTGCAACGTCTGGGGTTTGGGAGGCAGCTGCGGAGCGAGAGTTGAGGAGTGATCGCCTCGCGTTTTTGGAGGACTCACTTCGGGGCCTCACGGTCTGAGCTGCGATCACTTTACCTTTGGATTGTGAGGCTTGGCAACAGGGAGGCACATGGGAGAGAGCTTGACATCCTCGTAGGGGTTATCTCTGGTCACGTCACCTGGGGCGCGGAGCAATGGGAAGAGATAAAACCACCACGCCACCTTCCCGGCCTCTCTCGATCAGATGCCCAGACAAAAGGTACTTTGGACATTCTATGCTCAGGAAGTATCCTGATGACTGTTACCAAGGAATATGAGAGAATATAGTGATGGTAAACTTCATATATATGTTAAAATGAACACCGTTTTACCTACATTTTACCCTCTTAATGAACATAGCTCTCAACTCAGACCACATTCCACCAACTGAGGGAAAGACGAGGCGACCGCCTCCGGCCTGGGGAGCGCCACTTACAAACGATGTCCTCGTAGATGTTGTCGTCGGAGTAGGCGTGGTACAGGCCGGCCGGGCCCGCCTCCCCTCCCAGCGCGCCCTGCTTGGCCGTCAGACGGGCCGCGTCCTCGTACTCGAAGGACTTCCTGCAGCGGGGAGAGGTGGTGGTGGGGGGGGGGACGGTGAGACGAGCGGAAGGCCTAAAGATATCCGCAGCGCTGGTGTTCGCGCACTCTATTGTCTCAGCCAGACACACGCGCACACACACACACACAGAGCTCCATATGTCGAGTGCGATAAAACGTCCCCTCCGGGAAATGACTAGGCGCGTGGCGCGGGCGAGACGAGGGAAAAAGCGCGGGACGGGGCTTGACAGATACAGGCGCTGTTGACGTGACAGGCGTCGCCCCCCCCCCCCCCCTCTCCCCCCCACCCCCGCACGCCGTCAGTCTGACTCAGAGCAGGCTGCCCCAGGGATGACTCAGGCGCGGCGTGGTGCACTACCCGGTGGCCGTATTTCTGATCGGGGTGATTCACTGAATGCGGTGGCGCAGGTCCGCAGACGGCTCACAGCGGGGGAGTCCCGTGGCGCAGGCAGGACCTGCACCAGGGCGACGGGATAGCGTCGTGCCACAACGCGAGGGACACTTCAAAACAAGCCCAGTCAAAACAGTGAGAGCCGCTGCGACGGATCCTTGGCTCTAAGAGCACGAAGAGCGGCAGGAGGTGGCCTCAATTCAACATCCACAAAAGGCTGCCACAGACTGATAGAGCCATGGCGCGATCGGCGACTCGTGGCTATTGGCGGTAAAGGTGAAAGCTTCGTCCCATCCAGACGTCTGTCGTGTAACGCGAGCTCACAGAGGGTTCATTGAGACGGGTCGAGCACGGTCTTGAGTCTGCCACGTCACGCTCAGACACCCTTCTCCCGCTGAGCAAACAGCCGTGTTTGGGAGGCAGTGACAGAAGCCACCGGGACGCAGCGGTTCCACTGAAACCGCTGCGTCCGGCTCAGTGGGACGTCCTGAGCCCGGGCGTGCACACGGCCCGCACTGCTGTGTGCTGACTGAGAGGATCAGCATGTGTGTGTGAGTGTGTGTGCGTGCGTGCCTGCAGATGATGACCCTGGACCCCGCGGCTGCGGAGGAACTAGGCCACATCCACACAATAGAGAACAATGCTGCCAAATATCTCATGACATCAAAATCTGGGCCCGGGCCAGCAATTAGACTCCGTACCCTCCACAAATCTGCCCTAAAAGCGGTCCAGGCCGCAATGACATCCAACAAAACACGCAACGTGCTCCAGCCGGGGGCAGGGCCACGCTACGTACGAGTTTCCACAGTGTGTCATCACTACCCATTCCATTCAAAAAAACCAAGATTCAGACCAGATAGAGCAAAGATGGGCGAACTTTTTGGTTTGTACTCGCCTGTTCTTTCTGTGTCTCGAAAGCCCGTTGGTCTTGGCTACGGGGCAGGGAGGAGGCGGGAAGCTGGGCGGGTGGGCCGCCCTCCTGCTCCTGGCCTGGGGGCGGCTGTCGAGGGGGGATCTGCCGTCCCACTGGAGGCCGTGCCCGGCGCCGCCGCTGCTCCCCCGGTACTGGAATGTCCTCTGAGGTTTGGGAGGGGCCTGCGTCTCACCTGCGGGGTCCCTGCCCCTCTCCCACAGCAGCCGGTCCCCCTCCAGCTTGCGCCAGAAACCCCGGGACGTGTAGAAGTTCCCGGCGGGCATGCTGTCTTCCTGGTCGTCGGGGGACATGGGTAGAGGTTTGGAGACGACCTCGACGGCGTCCGGGACGCGCTCGCCCCTGGGGGCCGGGGTTTCACCCGCGGGGTGGGCCTCCGCTTTCGGGGACGCGACCTTTTGCGCCGGGAACAGTTTGTTTCCTGTGGCGGAAGGCTCGGCGGAACATTTCAGCGCAGGTTCGGACCTCCGGCCAGCCGCGGCATGTCCAGCCTGCGGCGGGCATTCCCAAAACTCCAAGCTCTTGGCTTTGGAGAGGCCGGCCCTTTCCTGGGGCGCCGCCCTCCCCCCGTTCCCCAGGACGTCTCCGGACAGACTGCGGGACACGGCGGGAGGCTTGAGGCCGGCGTCCTGCTGACTGCGGCCCTCCCACTGGGAGATCTTCTCCCTGATGCTGACGGGCTGCTCGTGCGACGGCGGCCGGCCCGGCTGGCGGCCCTGCCAGGCGGCGGCGGCGGTGGCGGCCCCTCGCTGCAGGCGCTCGGCCTCGCCGCCCCCCCGCCTGCCCTGCTCCAGCCTCAGAGCCAGCATGATGAGAGAGGGGGGGGCAGGTCTCAGCTCACCCTCAGTTCCCCATCGGCGAACGCCTCGGAGCCTTCCTCGCAAAGAGCGGCGGGACAAAACATGTAACTTGCGGCCGATGGATGCAGCGGCGGTGGGTAGAAACGGGGGCCCCACAGGGCTCGGTGTTGGGACTTCTTTTCCTTTGCGCCTTCAGACGTCGTCTTCTCGTGCTAGCGGGGCGTCGCTCCCTCCCCGGCTCCTTTTGTAAACAACCTGGGAAAGACGGACGAGACACACAGAAAGGGCCCATCAATCACAGCGCTCCGAAACGAGCCCGGGCAGCGCGCCGCGGGGTGGAAAGGGGGGGGGGGGGGGGGGGGGGGGGGACGGCTCGCGGGACACAGCTGCTCTGAGCCAGCAGGCGGGGACGGGAGAGGGAGGTCAGGAGGGACAGGCTGCCGTCAAGGTGGGCTTCCAGAAATAAATCCACCGGGGATAATGAAAAACACTCGCAGGAACAAGATTACCACAGATTTCTGCTCCTCCTCAGTCTGTGTGTGTGTGTGCGTGTGCGCGAGTGAGTGTTTCGAGCCGCCCAAACCCTCCTCTAGCCCCAGGGAAATTCTGTCTTCTCTGTAGCCGTTGTTCCTCCGACCGCAGGGCTGCCCAAATATGAAACGCCGGTGACGCAGCGACGCGTTGAATCCGATTCGCTCGCCTTTGCGAGACTCTCTCGCGGATGACCGGGAACGACGCGCGCGTCACACAGCGTTTGACGCGGAGCCTCAGAGGCGGCCGAAACTCAAACCTCCCGGACTGAAAGCGCGGCGACAGTTAGCGCTGGGGACCGCGCCTTCCCCACACAGGTGCTACGAGGCCGCCGGCCCCCGCGCATCGGTCGCCGTCCAACGCGGACTCGACGCGAGGCGGGACAGCGGCGTCCGAACCGCCTCGCGCTCCCCCCCCTCCCCACCTCCCCCGGGCTGAGATCAATGCGGCCACTGTACGCGCTCGCACAGCAGCCCCTGGCCTGCCTGGAACCGAACCATTTGGCCACGTTGCACATTAGGACCGAGGCCGAGAGAGAGAGAGAGACAGAGAGAGAGAGAGAGAGAGAGAGACAGAGAGACAGAGAGAGAGACAGAGAGAGAGAGAGAGAGAGACAGACAGAGAGAGTGGAGAGAAGGGGAGGCATGGTAAAATTCCACTGCACAGCTCATGATCGTAATAAGTCTATGAAGTGCATTCCTGCTGAGCTGGACAGGAGGGGGTAGGGGGGGCGGGGGGGGGTGGGGGGGGGGGTGCTCGGGGAATACATCTAACCAGACACAGTTGGTCACCGGGTCTCCAGAAGTGACGCCATTGTGTTCGGGGTTGACCCAAATCGTATCGTATCGCGTGTGCTGGAATGCCGCTCCGTCACTGGCGGACCCCGCTGTGACGATGCGGACTGACCCATTTGTATTATTTCTTTTCATTTGTTTGCGGGGCGCTGCACGAGAGGGCGCGAGTTGCGTTTCCTGAGCTCCGGGAGGACGGATCCCGCAGAAAGCCGCCGTCACCGCGGAGCTATGTTTGGATGGCCCGTGTATAGCGGGCGGAGGAGGCTGTCAACCGTCCCGCTGTTTCCTAGTGAAACCCGGTGACTCACCTGCGAGGAGACCCGGGTAGTTTGAGGCAACCCCGTCATCACGCGCGAGCTGAATTAGGCCTAATTGCGCCTTCAGGAACCGGCGGAGAACGTCCTCCCGGAGGAGCGAGGCGTGACCCGACTTGCTCTGGGCGAGGCGCGGCGGCGGAGGCTCGCACATGGCGGTGACGGTTGGAGCCGCGGCGAAGCAAATATGCGGGAGAGGACACGGCGAGGGCGAAGCCGCACTCATGATCCGGCTGATCCGCCAGAGCGGTTCCTCCTCCTCCTCCTCCTCCTCCTCCTCCGTTTGTTTTGACAGCGACGGAACCATTCAGACGCGTCAAGTCCCTGGATCTGCCAGTGGTGGCAGATACCAGACCATAAGCTCAGGCAGGAGGCGGCCGAGCGGTTACAGAGAGATGTATCGATGCCTCGGGGAGGGAGGAGTATAGGGAGTATACGCAGCAGCGTTAAGAGTATATGTCATTAAAGAGCAGAATGACTGAGATAATGAATGCAAATGAATTCGTTAATGGAGCTCCTGCTGTCGCTCTGACCCCTTTCCGTACGAGGATTAGTGGAGTTTACGTCCCAGACACCTCCTGCTACACTCAAGTTACACATTAACGGAGCAGTTCCTTTCCTACGTTTGCCGACACCTGCTGAGGATTTCCATATTTTGCATGTTATATGACCTCAGTGAGTTAAGGGAACTGAATAATGACTGACTTTACTGTTATGAATATAGTATAAAATGCAGGGCAGGGAGAGGCTGAATTACTTAAGTGAGAGTCCGACTTCTCTTTTACATGAGATTCCTGACTTGCCTAACTTCCTTCAGAACAGAAAGAACACAACAGAAAAACAGAGAAGATGATGATTTTTCAACAAAGTACTAGGCGATGAAGAAACGCAGACAACTGCACTCGGTTCTGATTTGAAAGCCTCTCAGATGAGAGGCATAATGTCTTCAGGAACCTCACAGAAGGTTCTTTTTGAAACACCTAATACTACCATGACCTGGAGATCCTCCACAGACAAAGTCTCCAACAGTGGATTTGAGGTACTCCTAGAAGCTGAAAACAGCTGAGGCAGCTCAGCCGAAGGAGAAGTGAAGACAAGCTGAAAAGAGACTGGGGACAAGGCCCGAGACAAGGCTGAAGACGGGCTTGTAACAAGCCGGAAAAAGAATGAAGACAAGACTGGAGACAAGGCTGAAGACAAGCCGAAGAGAGACTGAAGACAAGACTGAAGACAAGGCTGAAGACAAGGCTGAAGACAAGGCTGAAAACAGGCTGGGGACGAGTCTGAAGACAAGGCAGAAAGTAAACTGCAAAGAAATTGAAGACAAGGCTGAAGATAAGTTGAAAAACTGAAGACAAGGCTGAAGACAGGCTTAAAACAAACTGGAAACAGGCTGAGGACAAGGCCGGAGACAGGGCTGAAGACAGGCTTGAAACAAACTGGAAAAAGGCTGAGGACAAGGCCGGAGACAGGGCTGAAGACAAGGCAGAATATAAGCCGAAGAGAGACTGAAGACAAGACTGGAGACAAGGCTGAAAACAGGCTTGAAGAACGCTGAAAAAGACTGAAGACAAGGCTGGGGACGAGTCTGAAGACAAGGCAGAAAGTAAACTGCAAAGAGACCGAAGACAAGGCTGAAGAAAGGTTGAAAAACTGAAGACAAGGCTGAAGACAGGCTTGAAGCAAGCTGAAAAAAGACCGAAGACAAGGCTGGAGCTCGTAGAAGGCGAGCTGAAAAGAGACTGAAGACAGGCTTGAAACAAGACTGAAGCCCCCAGTCTGAAAGCAGTCTGAAAGCAGTCTGAAAGCGCAGTGAAGTGAGGCTGGAGTCCGAGCTGTGGTTTTCAGTCTGCAACCAGGCTGCGGCGGCCCTGGTGACAGTGTCACAGGGATAACAGTTCCCTTATCTCCGCCGCTTTCACCCCGCGCCAGCGCTGGCACTCGACACTCGCCAAGTAGAGGAATCTGATTTCATGCAGAAATGCGCTCCACACGGACTCACCTTCTGTCGATCATTACCGCGTATGATGGCTTCGCGGACGTCCAACAGGTCGCACTGACACGTATCACGGCCAGAAAGGGGAACTCATCTGGCCTATTTACCACTGAGAAGTTACCTAGCTAGACTAGATGTTGGATGTTGGAAGGAGCGGACAGTGTGGGGGCTGCTACACCCAACTAACTGCCACATGGACACACGCACACACACACACACACATAGACAAGGGCGCGCGGGCGCGCGACGTGTCTGCGGACTCACCCCCTGTCCCGTCTTCATTCTCCCGGCGCTCCCGATGAGAAAGAGAGATAAAGTCCGGGGCGGCGGGCTGGCATCGCCGCTCCTGTTACAAAGTCCAGCCCGGCGGCAGAGAGTGGAGCAGGCCGGAGGAGAGGCCCAGGCTCCGGTCCAGGGGAGCACAGGGAGCCGAACCCGGGTCAGAGAGCCGAGCCCGGGATAACAAGCAGATACACACAACAACAAAGAAAGTGGGCCATGGGCAGGAGGAGAGGGAGCCACGGCACTCCTCGCCCTCCTTCTCAGGACAACGCATGTCAAGTCAGACAGGAAATCCCCCGCTTCCGGTCACGACCTTCAAAATAAAAACCTTAATTGGAGAACGCTTATCTGTTCGGACTCATTGAATTTAGATAACAGCAAACGTTTCTGTTTTTGTTTGTTTGTTTAACAATGCTTTTTTTTAAAATCACACTCTGCCCCCAGATTTCACCAACTGCATTTAAACACTCAGGTCTAAAGACAGAATGGTAACTTGCCCTGTTGCTGCCTTTGATGGTTTTTAAATCAAATCCAAAATTATATTTTCCCCTTTCTCTCTTTTTTCTATGTACTTATTCTTGATTCTTATTTGTTTGTACAAAATTTGTTGCTAAGAAGTTCATATCCTTTTTGCTGTAACAAATGAACAAATGAAACTGTAACAAATGAAACTTGAAGTCATTGACTTGACTTATTTTGTGGAAATATAATTACTGTATTTTGCTTAAATAATGTCTATATGTGCAGCAAAAACTGGAATCTACACCTGGGAACTGCGTTTGTGTGTGCCGACAGGACCATTGTGGAAAAATTTCTGACCTTCCTGCTGGTCTGAATGATAAGTGTGATGGTCCACCCTCTTTTTCCAAATTTCCTGAATGAGAATGTTTATCTTATTGTGTTGAGACAGAAAAACATCCAATCGTAGGGCCACGTTGTGCGATACCGTACCCAGTATTCGAATTCATTTATTTTTTATGATCACTTCGTGTATTTCCGGTTTAGCCCCAGGTGTTTCTGTGGAGCTTCACGTGGTTTAGACTGTGAGAAAGTTTAGCTGGATCCTCCTGATCCAGGAGGGAAGACGTCACCACATCAACCCCTGCAGCTGTCAGCGATGAGTTAACTCGGTTGTGGTGTGTCATGGGAAATTTGGACACCCCTTGCATATGCGTGCTGGTGGAAACTGCTGGGAAAGGTTTGTGAAACCACATTTCATCAGTGAGGTGTTGCTTCATTGGCTCGAAAATTTGCAGCAGATGATATCTATCCACAGTGCTGTGAAACTAAGTTAAAAGTTTTCAGCAGTGCAGGAGACAAGCTGTGGGCCTGAACTTCTTGTTTTTCCATAACATCCAAAACTTGATCTTCGTTAGCTCAACGGTTGTGCCAGTGTCAGCTTAATTCAGCTGAAGCCGGTGGAGACACTTTTGATGTTCCGCAATATGAGGCAAACCTCAGTGAGGATCCGTCAATGTCTTAGTGAAAAAAGTGATGCATTATGGAACAGCTCAGGCTAATAACTTCATTAAATTTGCATGGCTGATGCACATCTTCCTCTACATCCTGCTGATACAGCAGCCAAACTTTCACAGGAAACAACAGCCATCAGAAAACTGTTTACTGCACAGTGTTAGAGGAAGGAGCCGCCAGATCAGAGCGCATAACCAATCTCATTTACAATTTACAGGTTGGGGCTTGTTAGGAATGTCTGAGGGCAACAGTGGTGCTGCCATCAAACAAGATCTTTCTGTCAGTTGCATAACGATAAATGACGTAATGAAACCTTCCATGCAGACACTTGTTGTTTCACATTTTATTTTGTTTCTTTCTTCTACATGATGTTTCCCCCATTGTCCAAGTCCATTGGAGTGCACGTGTGCAGGTGATAAACAGTGAAGACATCCACCAAAAGGCTTCTTCTTTCAAAGGAGAGAACATCTATGTCTAAGAAGGTGCTCTTCTTTACCATCTATCAATCTTTCTTTTCTTGTCTTAAGAGTTACTGTGAAAAAACTAAAGTAGAAACTTTTCCGAGTGTTGACCGGGTGCGAGCGTCTACTCAGACTTCAGGCCCTCCTTGATGAGGTTGAGCTCGTAGCACAGCGTCTCAAAGCGATAGGCCATGCGGATCTGGGCCACATTGGTCTTACGGATGTCGTTGCCCTCTGGCCCCTCCTTCAGGTAGTCATTACCCAAGAAGTGGATCTTCTCCTGGAGGGCAGAAGACAAACACACGCATGTTGTGGTCGTCCAAAACAGGTGAATAAAATCCACAAAGCATCGCCCCCCCCTATGTTACCTCATTGGACAGGGAGCTCTGCAACACACTGTTCCTGGAGATCTCGCACATGTCGCAGGTGCTGAGCTTGAAGACCTGAGCTGCGATGGCGTACTCCTCCATCAGGGGTTCCTGTGGACACAAAGACCACATTCACACTCTCATTGCTCCAAACTGAGTCGTCCCTCCAAGACCATCTGGCGACAGGTGGGTGCATTCAGGTAGCGTATGAGTACACCGTGGGGTGTAAACAGCTGATCCTGAAACAAACCTGTCTTTATGTTCACACCGCACGCTCATTCAATGCATATTGTGCTCTGCATCCGCATGGCTGTGCTCTCAGTGACTGTTACTGTACACTATGAAAACAATTGTCGCACAGAAAGCTACAATGCCTTCATCAGTAAACACATGCTACACAATTGTTTGTTTATACCCGACACAGTATTGTCTACATTATCATCAAAGGCCCTCTCTCTCTCTCTCTCTCTCTCTCTCTCTCTCTCTCTCTCTCTCTCTCTCTCTCTCTCTGTCCCTCTCTGTGTGTGCACAGTATGTGTGTGCGCAGACCTTGGTGTAGTGGAACTGCATGGGGTCGTCGGTGGACAGAGAAACCACCAGGCCCTTCTTGTGGAACTCCAGCAGGGGGTTCTTGGCGTATTCAAGGAAAAGGCTGTTGTTGCTGAGAGGAGACATGGCGATGGGGATCTGGGTCAGGAAGTACAGGTACTGCAGCACGGGGCTCTGGTGGAGGACAACGACGCACATGTGAGTTTACAGGGACAAAGCCTGGCATTCTGACAAGTCCGCTACTAAGTACTACTACCTCACTTATCATTATTATTATTACTATCTCAATGATCCCATTGTTTCATATACTATCTCAATGATCCTATTGTTTCATATTGTTCTATTGTGCTATTCAATGCTACTGGAAATGTAAATTTCCCTGAGGGAGCTAAGCAGTAGTTGAAATATCACCCTACAATATCCAAACAACACTCAGTGCATTTAAAGTCTAGAGGTTAAGGCGGCACAACAACATAGTAAGAAAGGCCCCAAGGTAATAACTGTGTTGTGTGCAGGCAAGTACATGCTGCATTATAATGCTGAATTGCCAGTTATATACTGCATGTGCAGCAATGCATGTATGCATTTTTATTTATTTTCTGTGACTGACCTTCTTGAGGTTGAGACCGTGAGAGATGTTATCGGCAGTCATGAAGCAAGCCAGCAGGTGGGTGACGGCACCGGCCTCTCCGCAGTGAGGCCTGAACATGAACGTGTTCATCCCCCTCTGTCTGGAGAGCACAAGGTAAATAAGCGTTAGTTCGTTCACTTTCACAAGATGTGGAGACACTCACCACATTCAGGACGCCGCAGCTGACATTTACACAAAGCAAAGGGAAGGCGCATTCTCTGTGACAATATCCAGATGAGAGGATTCAAAGAAACCCGGAGACGGATCCTCGGACGATACAAAAAGCAACATTTGAATAAACCTGTGACTGCAAATGGGCAAAAAGACGAGGCAGACCGGTCCAGAGAGTTACTGACCTGCGGAGCTGGTTGAGCACTGCGATGTTGGCGTACATGTAGTAGATGTAGTAAGTGTAGGAGGGGTTCTTGACGATGTCCCACTCCTCTGGTTTGGGGCTCTTAGTGGAGAACATGTGACCACTGTGCTTGGACTCATCGTCCACGCTGTCAAAACCTGTCACCTATGTGTCAGAGGGCAAACGTGAGGTTAGACAGGTCAAACGCCTGAGTTCACACATATGTTTTGTGCCCCCGTGTGCGACTCACATGCTTGAGGAAGAGGCTGAGCTCTGGGTTGGACTGCGGGTCGATGGTGGCCTGGAACACGGGGAGGAAGATGTTCTCCAGCATCTTGCCAAAGTGGGGCACAAAGTCCCTGCCTCTGAAGATGTCGCTGAGATAGGGAGATGACAAAACAAGTCGTCCACGTCAGGATGAACTCCTCTCAGTCTGTGTCACAGCTGGGACAAGCTAGACAGAGGGAATAATGGAGGGAAAACCTACTAGATCCTGGGCACTTGAATCATCCACTTGAGGTTGGGGGAGTAGACTTTGTGCTTGACAAACCAGCTGGAAAGCTTGGTCCACTCGCTAGGATTGCATCCATAGATGGACAGGCGGGGCTCAGCATACTGGTACTTGGCATCCTCCAGGTCAGAGGCCACTTCCTTTTTTTTTCCAACAACAAACGTCAAATCAGGCTGGTATCACGCGGAGAGGCAGCAGGCGGCCCTAGGGTTCGTCCTCTCACCTTGATGATGGTGGCAAAGTACTCGCCGTTGATTTGGTTCTCCGTCTTCAGGTACAGGTCACGCAGCTCGCTGGCTCCCACGGGGTTGTACTTGGCGTTGAACTTGTCAAAGCGCTGGAAGGTCTGCCTGCCCTTCAGCGAGACAACAACAAGCACATCCGGGTCAGAGAGCTTTCACGATAGGACGGCAACGTTTACATCTACGGCCACCGCCGGGCGTGACGTACGGCGTGCACATCCAGGGAGTCCACGGTGAGGTCGTAGGGGTGCAGGTGCAGGGACTCGAACAGCTCCTTCATGGTGACCTCCCTGCCCTGCAGCTTGTGCACCACGCGGTCTGCGTCCACCCGGTACGACTTCTTGATGAAGCGCAGCAGGTGCTTCTGGTTCATGCAGGCGGCGGCGTGGATGTGGGTGTCCACCTGGAGGGACACAGGCACGGCAGAGGGCCGGTGGCCGAGGGCCCCGGATTGATGTGTTGCAGTTACACTGCTTCGTCACAAGAGGGGTGTGAAGACACACACACACACACACACACACTCAGGCAAACAGCACTTGGAATGACACTGAGACACACGGAGGCAACGCAGGGAAGTGAATAGCTAATGTTTGACTACATAGATTCTTTATTTATTAATAAATGTCCTCATTTTGTTCAATAGCCTCCCCTTCGAAACCCAGTCATTGGGTGTACGTTTAAGGTTGAATTAATAAAGGTAGCATTCGCTTCATAGTAGTGTCTCCTAGTGTCTGCACCTACCTTCCTGCAGTTGTAGAAGTCCCTGTGGGGGTTCATCTTCAGCTCCTTCATCTCCTCCATCTCATTCAGCATCTCATGCACATTGAACTTGGACATGAGGAACTTAAGACGGCGGTGAGTGTAAGTCTTACTGCAAAGCAAGAGAAACGTGTCAACTTACTGTAGCTAGCTAGCTACAAAATGTTCCACATAAACTTATCAAATCTGATTTATCTTTGAAACGTGACTGTTTTTTCAAGAATGGACAAAAACTGAGTTTTAGCTCTTTGTTGTTGTTATCTTCCTGTGAACATTTCTTGAGCCCCTCAGAACCAACCACTATGAGAATTAGAGACCAGTCTCTATACAACCCATATATCGCTAAACTTTAGTTTCCCAGGATGCTCCGAGAGCAGCGTTTTGAAGGACTCACGTTGGGCCCTGGGCAATGAGAGCGATCAGGAAGTTCATGTCGTCGATGAAGGTGTTGTAGTCGGGGCAGGGCAGGTCCTTGGGCTGGTGTTTGTCCGCAGCCGCAGCATCATTGTACACATAGATGAGACCGTCCTTCATACGGGCCACGTATCCCAGGTTCTTTGGCAGGTCCTTGGGGTCAAAGGGGTCTTCTCCGTTCTTCGGGGGAGATGTGAATACTGACGGAGGGACGTCCTCCAAAGATTAATCATCAGGGACACAAAGTGCAACATGCACACGGTACACGCCTTCATGTTTTCAGCTCACCTGGCTGCACCTGGTCTTCAGCTTTGAAGGACTCTCCCTCGATGTCACGCAGGTACTGGGAGGCTGTGCGGGGGAAGCGCTGGTAGGCCAGCCTCATGTACTTCTCCCTGATGGTCAGGGCACGGTACAGACCCTTACAGGACAGCTCAAAGTCATCCATGGTCACCTGAAGAGCAGATGTGAGAGATGCCCCCGATCAAAACTACGACTATCACAGCCATCAGGCAAAAGCTCAAATGCGAGAGCAGATTGATGGACGTTGCAGCTGTTGAACGTTTATGATGCTCGGTAGTGCGCTGTGTTGTCAGGAAGAAATGTGAGGGTTTGAGGAGGCTAAAAACGAAACCTGCTGTTCCCAAGTGTTTCTTTAGCTGTGCATTTTACACCCACAGTCATGAAACTCAAACCCTGGCCTGCTCTCAGATGAACTCCATTCATGGGCCTCCGTCAGAGGGAGGCAGGCTTGTGAGGCCGCATACCCACAGAAACATATAGTCAGTGAAATTCTAAGTCAACCCCTGTCAACTCGAGTCCATGGAGTAGCTCAAGGAATAATAACAATGTAACCTTAGGCACCAATATATTATTAGCAATCCTTTAACAACAAGCGCCAGCTTGTTGTTTTACATCCCGTAGTCATTCAGGGGAAGTTTTTTTAGGGACGTATTGAAGGCAGTACCCCGGAGGCGTAGTCCCCGATGATGGCCACTCTCTGGAAGTCGGGCACTTCCAGATAGGTGGGCGTGTCCACTTCCACTGACACCACAGGAGCAGTGGCCTTGGCAGCGGCCACAGGCACGGCGATGGTGCGGGACCGCTGGTGCCTCTTGCTGTGGGTAAGAGGGCGAGGGTAAGACATGTTTGTTGCAACAGTCATGTTAATATCAGTCAGAATTGTGTGAGCATTTCGGTGCTTCAACGGGATGAGATGTTGTAATTGTTTCGCCGCTTAAAGGAGACCCAGAATGGCTGACGGGAGTGTTTACCCTTGTCCTCTGGTGCTGACGTTATGGAACATCAAAATAAATGTTGTAAAAATGTTTGGTGTGGAAACAATGTGGTCTGTCTGTGCACAGGTCTGCTGCCCTTTCATGCTTGTCTGGCAACAACGAGCGGGCTTTATGCTGACCGGTCTTGCCTGCCAGTCAAATGAATGACTATGTTCCTTAATGGTGCTGCTTCACATCTGCACAGCATACGCGTCCAGCCGTCGATGTTTGAGCCAGAATCAGATGAGGAAAGGTCCCAGGCTCGACGCCTTATTGGACCACAGGCCTTTTTGTGTGGAGCCTGCATGTTCTCTCTGTTTCAATGTGATTTTTCCCTGGGTACTCACCATAGGTGTGAGTGTGAGAGTGAAAGGTGGAACTGTTGACCTGTCCAAGGTGCCTTCACCCTAAATGTCTTGGGATATGCTCCAGCACAATGGATGGATAGATTCCATCTTAGATTTTTTTTTTTATCCTACTCCAAAATCTAAAATCTATATGTGAAAAGGGTGTGATGATGTTTGAGGACCTGTTATACGTCGCTGGCTGAGAATGTCATGAATGAAACCACGGTTAAAATGAATTTTAGGTCTCTTTCGATTGCACGATTTCTGGCACCTGAAGCACAAAGCGTGCCGGCTGTAGTCCCGCCTCACCGTTTCTCAGCGTCGTCCTCGGTGTGCAGATGGTGGGCCATCTCATTGTGCAGGATGGGGCAGTCCTCAGCCACATCGAACATGGAGATCTCATCGCGGATGTCCTCGTCTTTGGTCTCCGAGGCAAAGACCTGCTCCGCGAAGGCCCGCATCTTGTCATCGGTCTCTGCCAGGCACAGGTACAGTTCATCAGCGGGACAAATGACGACTGTTTGCCCTGCTCACATCATGCTGCGCTAAACTAACACAGACAATGGCAACCAGGCCAGCCACAAAAACAGGACGTCTGGACTGCTGCATGATGTGATTCATGATGAAGGAATGGTGCTCGTGACACCGTAGGTCTTACAGCGTCTTACCTAACTTCAGGTGTACAGACTCCAGCACATGCCAAGTAAACATGACCAATGACTGACTCAGTCACTACAAGTCTGCAACTCTGAGCTCCAGGCTGGGCTGCAACACAAAGGTCCCATGCATACAGAGGCGCTGCAGTAATGAAGCACTGACACACACAAAACACACACACACACACACAGTCGGCTCAATTTTATATATGGAAATAAAGTAGCCTGTTGGCACGAGAAACACAGTGACTGTACGTAGCACGAGTGGCACTACATGATGCCTGCTGCTGCTGCTCAGACATCACCACTCTCTAGATCTAACTCTACTTGCTTCATGCGCTCACTAGCCGGGGGCCAAGGCCTTCGGGTCTATGACAAGTCCAGACCTGTGACTAAAGCAATGTGTAGTCGTACGTCTCACCCTTGATACTTACTCTGAGGACCTGATTATGCCCGGCAAGAAAGTAGCACCAGGACCAGAACCCAAAAAGAGAGTGTTAGAGAAGCACGGGTTAGACAGGTGTTACATGTGGGGATTACACACATACACACACCTTTAGTGTGTTCTGACGGTGTATGCACAACAAAATGATGCACTGTATATTTTCCTTAGTTACGACTGCATGAGAGTTTAGGAATAGGGAATGGTTTTTGCGTGCTTATTCTGACTTCTTCTAATTGGGGCAACACTGTTGTGCATGTTTTTGATGCTACCCTCCATCACCACACCCGATTGAAATGATCGGCCCGTCCTCAAGCTCCGCAGAGTTCCTTTGAATCAGGTGCGTTGGAGCAGGAATCATCTAAAACATGCAGGACAGTGCTCCCCCAGGAACAGGGCCGGGAAACACTGGTGTAGAATATATTAGATACACATGCAACGGTCGATGCTGAAAACATCACCACTGAAATGAGACACTGGACCAGTGGGTATGGGTTGTAAATGGATGGGAAGGATTAAGGTGACACACAGGATGAAGGTGAATCATGGGGAGGACACATACGTGAGTTCACGTGGTGGAGAAGTCAGTGAACTGCCTGGTTCATTTCTGGTCATTTATTTATGTGACTGTTCACTTCCAGTTCCATTTTGACTGATGACGCTCTGTTTGATGAGCATCTGCACAATGAACCATGGAACTGAATCTGAACAATGCATTAATAAATGGTGTCCATTTCCACTATACTCCAGTAACCTTCCATCTCACATGGAACGGACCTCATTCATCAAGATTCATGATACTAGATCGCATCCAGATGCATGGAAAACACATTTGCTGATGTGACATCTCACATCCATCCAGTATCCCATGCTTGACGCTTATTCTCCAACCTCCCTAGGTACTTTCCAGCTCCACACTTACTTACCCTGCTCTGTTGAGTCAGATAAAAAAAATCCCAGGCAGGGTGTGACAGTCCAGGTTAGAGAGAAACAGAACAGGTGTGGTTATGTCTCCAAAAAAAGCAATTCAACATAGGGTAAACGGTAAAAGGTTAGTTCTGTGGATTATCCCGACAGATGGTCAGGATCCCTGAGGAAGTGCTGCAGCACAAGTTGACCGCCATTCACAATTTTTGTGTGTGTGTGTGTGTGAGAGAGTCCCAAGTAAACCGACTCGTCTGAATTCGATAGGTTCGATCATTAACAGGTCGGCTGCCTTATCGACACACCTGCTGCGACCGATGGAACACCTGCCCGTCTGGGCATCGCTGGTGTGAAATCACATCAGAATATCACATCAAGTGTAAACACGTTGCACACACTACACCCACGCCTGCTATTCCATTACAACCGCCTGGCCGTGTTGGAGGTTCTTCAAACAACAGCTGCTCGGACCGTTCAATTTCTATTTTCCACCCTTTGAAAATCTACCGATGGCTTGGTGTAACTTCTTACATGCCAGTTGCCCAGTCCCCTGGGGGAAGGGGTAGGCGGCTATTATTAGCAACCATTACAACAAGATGCAGATCACTAGTGATAGTGATAGAGCACAAGTACAAATTCTGCAGAGGTTGCTGCATGACCCGATCCCCTGTTACTCCCCTCACCACCGCACATTAGACCCTGCACTGACAGCTCGTTTTATGACCTGTGTTCGAAACGTTAAGAATGGTATTTTGATGTTGGAGTCTAATTGGAATAAATATGAAGATTCAAACAGGTCGGCTACCGACTGGAAGTGCAGATCACAGGGCGCGGGCGTGGGTTGTAATCAAATCCAACTCTTAAAAAAAGGTTGACGCTTTGTGCTGAGTACATAGCGTAATACAGAGCGGAATTAATATCTGAAATATATGCATTTTAACCCCTATGAAACTGTCACTGAAGCTGTCACTACCAATGTAGCAGACAGATGGGAATTTATTACCTCAGCGGCTGTTATATTCCACACAGCGAGAGGCCTAACTTCTGTAACAAACAATTAAAGCCTTCACAAAGTTTTGGCCAATTACTACTACCGTAGTTTCCGTACATCTCAATAATCAGACACAAGGATGGCATCTTGTCAGACGTATCAAATTAAGTTGTTTTTATTTGACATTTGTTTTGTTACATTCTGCAGGTGCATGCCTTGGAGAAGCACAACCATCGTGAAACACTTCTGAGAAAAGGCATTCGTCCGGTCGTCTTTGTAGTCCCTCGTCAGTGTAAAATAGCCATTTGGGAAAGCTACACAAACGCTCCTTTCGACAGGTGAGAGTGTGTATTCAGACCACGAGTTGGCTGTGCCCATACTCACCTGGTGCTAAGACTTTAGGCATGGTGACGCTCTTCCAGTGAAACGCTCCCTGAGGAATGGCAGAGGCCGGTCAGACACTGGACCACTGTAGCAGGGGAAGTGTGGAGCCCTGAACTTGGTCTGTGCAATATTAAGCTCTCTCCCGCCTCCAGTGTAACCAGAACCTGCTGTGCCCACATGGGACGAGCGGCGACGGAACTGGGAAGTCATATGCGTCCAAGTCTATTTTAAGTTGTGTATGCATGCACACAGAGCTCGGTGACGGGCACAGCGTGCAGACAAAGAGACAGGGATGTGTATCTCTATTATATAACGTCTCGCATAGCTACGCCAGTGCATGTGCAGGGGGAATTTAAGGGTGCTGCAGAAGTGCAGGTGATGACAAAACAGTTATTACAGGTGATAAGATAAAATGTCAACTTTTCACGAGGCAAGAAATCATTTTGGAGCTTGTACATGCTCATCTTTATACATGTTTGAAATATATAGCAAACCATAGAGTAGAATTTTATTAGCTCAAAGAAGAACCCAATAAAACCACCTTGAGTCCCTTGAATAATTTCTTGGCTCGAGAGTGCAAGGAGGGTGTTGTAGATTTTTAGAAACTCTTGCTTTTACAATGCTATCTAAGTGTTGTGAAGCAGCTGTGGAGGCCATTTTGTTGTTGTCGTGCCCAGCATGCTAGTGGTTCTGGGAGGCTTAAAAGAACAGTGCTAATGCTAATGTGATTATACTGCAGTTAATTCAGTCATTTATTCTTTTATAGGTTAGCATGTTTGTATGCTAGTCAGTAAGAGCTCAATATTTGCATATCAGTACACACAAAACTGGTGATTAAAGGTTACCTTGCTTTACAACACGTCCAGCCTTCACACAATATCCTGCTCTCGCCAGCCTCATTCACTTTACAGGTGTCACACTCTTAAGTGCTCCACAGAACAACATAAACTAGGAACAGCAAATGTTATTGCTACAATGTCAGCAGATTACAAGCCAGGAACTCGACCAACAAACTACAACTCGAAATAGAATCACATATATCGTTATCAGATTCTTCAAAGGGCCAAGTTTAAGGATATACTGCGAGGGCAACCCCCTTGCTTTACCTCCTCTTAACCTGGGATATTGTAGAAACACGGCACAAATACCGTGAGAGAGGACACACTCATAGACCCATATCAACTGAGTACACTGAATCTTGCAGGATGTGTTAGCTTTAGGTGTAGTGTTTTTAAAATAACTCTCACTGGAACTTCTTACCCTACGCCAACTATGAAAACTCTTGACACATACTATGTCATGGCTACACATCCTGGTTGTTTTCTATAATGAAAAAAAAGTTCTTTTCATTGCATAGACTTTGCCTTTCACTTGTGTAACTTCTGAGTTTGTCCTTCGACCCTCTGCAGCCTGAAGCCACTTAACAAGCCATCTATTTTTAGGGAATGTGATCTTAAATGTCAGAGTTCCTCTTATGGTGCAACTAGATAACAGATCAGGTTAGGAATGGGCAGTCACTCAGATCAGCCTTAAGATATTGAAATGCCGGGCAAAATCTGTTTGCCTACCGGTGGAATAAGACATATTGCAGACAAGAAGCTGTTACAGATCCTGACTATGAAATTAGACCTAAACTTATGACCTGCACCTAGACAGTGTTGTGATGCTATCTTGATGGATTTTATCCTCTCATGTGTCAGCTGTTGTGCAGTCTGGACAGCATGTTCTCAGTAGAATTACTTGTAAAATCAAATACAGTGACTTTGCTTCCAGCCTTGAGGTACTGAGTTGGGAGCTGAGTGGGGAGACAGGTCTGGAGTTAAGGAGGTTCCCTGTGTGTATATTTTTAATGCAACATTCATGATTTTGACCAAGCTAGCACAGGCATGTGGATTTGAAGCAGACAAGCAATGCACAGGCTGACATGAATGAAAAAGACTCTGAATAATGTCTTCATCGTGCAGGGATCGGGACGTTCCTCACCAAGAACTGGAGAGATTATCAGCAGCTGGACATGTGGTCCACGTGGGCATGAGGGAGCAGGGAGTCCAAGTTTCCCATCTCGTATTACTCCCATCATCATCATCCGGACTGGCAGGCACGACTGAGTTACAACAGGTGTTCTTCTGTATGGCCTCCAGACTTCAGGAGTTCTTCTGTTTTTCTTTTTTTTTTCTTTCACTGCAGATTTACTGTGGCTTTCTCATTCCTTAATAACGTCAGACATAGGAGGAGCAGCAGGCATAAGACAAGAACGGGCAAACATGGGTTAAACATCATAACGATGGAGGCATCCAAAAGAAGCATTTTCATAAAAAGAAACAGTTCACAAAGTGTCCTGTAACAATGTTTTGTTTGCTGTAGATTGTTACAAGTGCATGCTGCTAGTGCATACTAGTGCAAACTGCATACGTGCTGGATGCCAACGACTGACTGATGCACTAGATCAGCATGTTTACATGTTCTGTTTGGATTATGGGCCTTATCACACTTCCTGTTGGAAAAAAATAAGCAGGAACACCCAGACCTAACTTGAGTGGAAAAAAACCCCACATAATCACCAGTAGATGAATGTTCGACATGAGACTTTTCATATCCCTATGATATAACTATGATTCATCTTCACAGTTTCACATTTGTATTTTTCCCCACGTATTACAGTAAAATAATAGAAGCCTAATGTGAACATGTGAGGTGGTTCAGATCCTTCGCTGCATTTGAAAGCATGATAAAACAGTTCAGTATCTCTTTGTGGTGTAATTAAAACTAATCAAATGCAAAACTGTTGTTTCTAGGAGTAATGACAATATTGTCTTGAGCAACTGACTCGCCTAAATTATTACATTTGACTGCATAACTGTTACATCCATACTCCTTGCATTGTTGTCTGGTCTTTTCCAGTAGGGAAAGACAGCATCTTTCAAAGAACGAGAAAAATCAAACTTTTTTTCAGGCTCTTTGGAAACTATGCAAGATGGGCGGGATCATATACTGTCCTCGGTGGTAGATGCCTTCGGGAACTTTAATTGGTCTTAATTGCTACAAATGTTCCTCCCACCCAGAAAACTTCCCCAGAACAGAGCGGTCTGAGCATCCGTTGCAGAGAGACGACCAGAAGGTAGGTCCCTCTAACACTCTGCTTGTCGATACTCCTTTCACAGCCTTTATTCTGATATGATGATGATGTGACTGTTGACCGACCTCCGTAACTGTGTGAGGTCACAGACTGGAACGATGGAAGTGAAGGTGTCCGTGGACGGCGTTCCCCGCGTGGTCTGTGGTGTCACAGCGGCGACAACCTGCCAAGAAGTGGTCATCGCTTTGGCCCAGGCCTTGGGTATGTGAGTCTTACTGCCCCGCATCGCAGCCACATTCACGTTCTGTCCGGCTGAGCGAGCTGCCAACAACGCAATCCCTCCTCCGCTCAGGTCAGACCGGACGCTACACGCTGCGGGAGACCTTCAAAGACTTCCAGCGGTGCATGGCGCCCGGCGAACGGCTGCTCGAGACCCTGGAGAAGTACGGCGAGCAGGCGCGGGAGGTGCAGCTCGCGCTGCTCCACAACGGGCCCCCGGCCTGGGACGAAATGAGCAGGACCAAGGTCGGCAGGTACCAGCCGTGCCCGCCGCTGAGGAGGAAAGACGCGGGCGCCAGGATGCGCCGGGGCAGCAGTTCGCTCAGCCTGCACCGCCAAAGCCTGCCGCCGCTGTCCGGCTCCAGACAAGACGTCGACGCCCAGAGAGAGGACGCCAAGAGGCCGAAGAGAAAGTCTCTGACGCTCATGGAGGAGGCCTGGGAATGGCTGGAGGGTCTGGGCAAAAGCAGAGTCTACAGCACTGCCTGTGATAAGGAGAGTGGCAAGAAGACAGATAAAAAGAACCGCTCCTCTCTGGACGTTTCCCTCTCTGTTGGCAAAGACGACTCCGGTCGAGGCAGTAGAAGCAAAGGCAGAGGGCAGAGAGGCCCAAAGTCAGATTTGGATCATCAAACGTCCTGCTGCATGGGAAGTCAGACCAGGGGGAAGGAAGGGAAACACTCCAAGAAAACTCAGGGCTCCAGATCTGGCGACCTGTCCGGCTCAGGCCGTGCTGCACCTGAAGATGAGAGGGACAGTCTCCGAGAGATGATAATATGCCAGCTCAGCTGTTTGCAGAGTTTACAGGACCAGATAGCTCACATAGACAAACAGATCTGTGAGCTGGAGGGGAAGCAGAGGGCCACGGACGAGGAGCAAGAGGCCCAGCGGAGGGAGGCCGATGAGGAGATGGAGCAGGTCAGATTCTGGGAGAACGAGCTGAAGGCAGAGGAAAGTTACGAGAGGGACCTGCAACATCAGTTCCTTGAGATGAAGGCGAAGGTCATGGAATGTAAGCCCAGACTGGAGGAGTACAAGCGCAGAATGCAGGGACTGGAGTGCTTCAGCACCCAGAAACCCACTGGGGAGGATTCGGAGCCGAGCACGGCCTCCGGGGTTTCCAGAGGGAGCCTCGAGTGGCGGCAGCCTGACCCAGACAGGGACATAAACATCAACAGGAAGCCCCAGCACGGACAGACGCACTCCCACCCTCCTCCGCAGGCGCTGGTTCCTCCCAGCCAGATAAAGGAGCGGCGGCCCACTGGGCCCACCGAGCTCAGGGAGTGGTGGACGCGCTGGTCCCAGGCCCAGTCCAAGTCCCAGTCCCAGTCACAGTCCCAGGCCCAGTCCAAGCAGAAAGTGATCCACCGCTCTGAGCTCACCATCTATCTGGGCAGCACCAAGGTTTAGAGGCCACAGACGTTCACATTCAATAAATAAAACCGATGCTCCATCCTCTGACACCTGTGGTTATTTCCTCTGACTGGTCCCGCTCGATTTCACTGCATTTACGGCCAGTGTTGGCAGTCTGCGTGTGTAATCTCCAGCGTGAGTGCGCCCCCCTGTGGTCACGTGGATCTATTTCAGAATTTGAATGGGTTAAGTTTTCCTAATGAATGACGACCTGCCTTGAGCACAGATAGTTGAGACGGCGGTGGTAGATTCATTCAAGTTTAGAACCAAGTTCTAAGGCAGACGAGTCTATCACTGGAGCTACCCTAGAGATAGAGATTTCATACCTGGCACAGACTGAGGTGCTCTCAAAGTTTGAGAAAAACATCTGGTTTTCTACACCTTGGTCCCATTCCTCTGAAATGAAAGACGACCAACCCGTGTGATTTTCATAAAACTTTAATTCAACTGTTGTTTCATTCAAGACCAAAAAGTACATAAGAACCTCTTGTATGTGGTTCAACTGAAACCCGGTGATCTCCAAAATTGAAATTAATTTCGACTAACTTAATGCGCAGAGGCACAACAGTCCCACCCACCCTGCCTGCGGAACACAACAATGAAAGCCTGATTCTTTATTCTTTTTTTTTTCCTTTTTCTTGGTTTTTTTTTTTAGACTGCATTTCTAACTTTTACCGTCTCCTCCTCCTCCGAGTTAAATTTCTTTTCCGTTATATCTGAAGTTTGAACTTTCACTAAGAGAGAGAGAGAGAGAGAGAAAAAAAAAAAAAAAAAGCACACATTACATACAGTATAGTTCAACCCACAGGTTTGGGATGCATATCAGTTTTTATTTCTACTAGAAAAGAAAGCCACCCCTAAGATTGTTCTGAATATTTTGGCGGTTGGCTGGGAACAGAGGATACATCTAATCGTTTTTTGTTGTTTTTTTTTTTTAATCGTTTTATTTCATTTCATTTTATTTCGCTTGTAGTTTTTTTTTTCGTTTTTTTTTTAGGCACCTTATTCTTACTTTATTCGTATTAGCAGATTGAGATTCAATGGAGAAAAAAAAAGCAAAAAAAAAAAAAATGTGCAAGAAAAAAAAAAGTAGTATAAAAGAAAACAAAAACAAAAACAAAAAAACTGCAGAGATAAGATGCCACGGGGAATTCTGCACCTGGGAGGGGAAAAGAAAACTTGCTCAGGCGGAGCATGTGGATACCGACAAGGTATCGAAAGGCTCCAGATCGGTGAAGGTAAATCCCATGAACCACTTTTGACATTCACACACACCCGTCTCGCACCCCCCCCCCCCCCCCCACACATACACGCACACCCCACGCTCTCGCCTCAGCTCTTCAATAAAGCCTTTTATTTTATTATTTTTTTTAAAACTGCTCAAAAAAACGAGCAGAGAAGAATCCTCGGTTTAAGCCCGCGCGCGCCAGAACTGCCGTCCTCCTCACGGAGGGAACTTTTCGCCTCGCCTCGCCTCGCCCTGCTCTACGCGTCCGGCCCGGAGAGCATACAGTGTTGGCGGAAGCTCGGCGATGGGAGCGCGTTCAAGTTTCCGAGGGTGAAGGGGAGCGAGAGGAAAAACTAAAAGAAAGAAAGAAAGGAAATAAAACAAAACATGAGAGAAAGGAAAGGCGGACCACCAGACGGACTTGCAGGTGCAGAATTCCGGACGAAGCAGATTCGGAGAGGGGAGGGGAACTCCGGTTTAGAGGGACATGGCGGGGGGTGGGGGTGGGGGGTGGGGGGCCCTCCCCGCCCCCCACACCAGAAACGAATATCTCCGTCGCACACTTGAATTTTGACTCCTAGGATACGTCACACACACACGCACACTCGGACCCCACGTACGTCGCACGCGGGGAGAGGCAGGGAACCGTGGAATGAGAAGAGTTCCCGCGCAGGTATCGATGGGGAGGAGGGGGGTGGGGACAAAGATTACACATGCTGATTATTGGATGTGTGCGTTTTAATGTTCTGTGTAATGGGGGGGAGGGAGGGAGGGGGGGGGGGGTGTACAAGCATGTGTTAAATCAAATTCCCTTAATCCCCCGCTGTTGCCCTTCGGGGGGGGGGGGGGGGACAGCGTTCCCACCAGCCAGGACGGGGCGGGTTGCGTATTGCTCAGTCGATGACTCCGGGCTGGCGGGTCTTGCGTTCCACACTGAAGCCCTGGAGGGGGAGGGGGGGAGGGGAGGAGAGATCACATCGTCAGCGACAGGGGGCGGTCCGCTCAGACGGAGGTGAGAGGAACGGATCTGGGGCCGAGGGCTCACCTTTGAGTTGTCGGGGCCGCGGGGCTGCCGGACGATGACCAGGCGGGGCGCGCTGGCGTCGTCCAGGGTGATGCTCTTCAGCCGGTTCACCAGGCGGTCGGGGCGGGGGGCCACCACCTGCTTGGGCCCCTCGCTGTCATCGTCGGGGCACAGAGGGGGAAAAAAGGGCGGGCCTCGGGTGAAGAGCGGCGACGGTGGACACGCGGGGGCGGGGTGCGAGGCGGCGGCGGCGGCCTCACTCACCTGACTCTGCGCACGTTGCAGGCACTACATTTTCCCGTGCGTTGGTTGAGGACGACGGAGAACTCCACCTCGTCCCCGGTCTGCAGCTCCAGGCCGTCCTGCACCTCCTTCACGTGGAAGAACAGCTTCTTGCTGTCCCCGACCTCGTAGGTGATGAAGCCGAACTGCAGGGAAACGGAAGGACGGGGTTACAACGGGGACCCTGGTCCTGAGGCGCGGGAGCTGGACCGGGGACGGCTCGCCACCTGGTCTTTGACGCACTCCACCAGGGCCCTGCGCTGGGGCACCACGTGGCAGGCCATCTTCTGCCCCGTCTGGGTGACCGTGCAAGTCTGGAACTTCACCACCTCGCCCTTCTGCAGACAGTCGGCCTTGCTGGCCATGCCCATGATTCCGAAGGGATAGTGAGGGCCTTTGGTTCCACCTGGGACACATCGAGGAAGGCTCAGAGTCAGTTCGTTCCCCCCCCACCTCCTCCTAACCTCCCCCCATCCCCCCGGGGGTTCACCCGGTGTCACCCGGCCCCGCCACGCCCACCTTCCTCCGTCACTTCGATGAGCCCTTGGTACTCGGTCTGCGAGGGGTCCACGCTGCGCAGGGGACGGATCACCTTGCCCACCATCACCGTCGTGCCGACGTCGTCGCCGATGCCGTTCACTGCAAGCCAAACACAGGTCGGTCGGTCGGTCCGTTCCCTTTGTCCCAACAAGTGGTCTGCCGGGAAGGGCCCCCGTACCTGGAGCCACTTTGGTGACCTTCTCGGCGCTGACTTTGTTCCCCTTGCCCTTGGACAGAGTGTACTCCACGGTGTCGCCCAGCTCCAGGCTGTCCAGGTCTCCGCACATTTCGCTGGGGAGAAACCGCCGATGAGGCGCCGTGTCACTCACATGCGAGAGCCCCCCGCCCCCCGCGAGCTCCGGCCTGCAGCTACCTGTAGTGGAAGAAGATCTCCTGGTCGTGGTTGGCCGTCTCGATGAAGCCGAAGTTGTCCTTGAGCGTGGCCACGAAGCCGTGCAGCCTCTTGGCGTTGGACGCGTTGCGGTTGAGCACCCGGATGGAGACGGCACTCTGCTGGCCGGTCCGCTTCACCTCGTTGATGGAGAACTCCACCTGGCGGGAGAGCGAGGACGAGGCCGCGGGTGAGTCGCCAGACAAACTCGAAAGAAGAAGAAGGAGAAGAAGAAACGGGGGGGGGGGGGGGGGGGACAACAGAGCCAAGCAACGGGGCGCTACAGGTGGTGGATTAGAGCGGCACGTGCATGGCCCAGGAGGAGGTCATCGTTAACGCCCACCAGCAGAAATGTCCGCCGTGCTTCGGTCTGTGTGGTAGCAATACAGCGGGACTGATACCTTGTCTCCGACCTGGGGGTGACCTCCTCCCTCTAGATCCTTGGGGTGAAACGGCACAGTCAGCTTCACTCCACAGTCTTCATATGCAATAACTCCTTCCTCATTTTCCTACAAAGAGCGCATTGAGTCTACATTAGCGTGTTCCGTCGAGGGGGGGTGGGGCGGGGCGGGGTGGGGGGGGGTGGGGGGGGGGCGTCGGACACCCCTACCCCTGAGCCTGTTAGGCGGCGGTGTGCAGACGGCCTGGCCAAGCGTTACGGCTGGTTAGCGGGGCGGCCTCGCCTAGGTTACGGCCTACGGTGCAGGGCTGCAGAATGTCTCCTCGCCACTGTGCCGGGGCCCTCGAGCGCTCGGGAACAATTCAGCTCGACAATATTCCTCGGATCCCCAAGCCAGCGGCCAGTGTGGCGCCCTCCCTGCTTACAAGCTCGGTCCCGGGGACACTTGGGCTCCAATTCGTTGCTCTAAAGCTGCTGCCACTCGCTCCACTCTCGTCTTAAACGCGTGCCCGGGTCTCCAAATCAGAACTCCCTCCTGTGGACGTTTTGGACCGTCCCCAAAGCCACGGCGGGAAATGAAAGCGCCTGGCTTCCCCCTCAATTGTGCAGCCCCACAACGGTGTCTCAAACGGCCCAGATTTCTACGGGTTAATGGGGGATCAAACACCATGCCGTCAAACCGGAGTTAAAGGGGGGGGGTGGTTTTGGGGATTGATCGGTGGGCACAACAGCTGGGAACAACTGACCTTGTCTACAACTTTACCCTTGAGAAGCGGGAGAGAGACATTCGTTAAGACGGCAAGGCCTGTCAATGTCCCGGCTACTGACTAGCAGTCTCACACGGCATCACACCCGTCCACTGTTAGCATGGTAAGAGCTACGGCCGGATCGAGACTCTCCAATGTACTCATTGGACTCGACACCGGGGTGTCTTCATGCACGAGGTCTACGGCCTACCTTGTCTTTTTTCTAACCAACGAGGAGCACGAACGAGACGGGGCGGTCGGAGGAGAAGAGCAAAGACAGCAATTAGGGCCAGGGGCAAAACCGGGAGGAGGGACAGATGACAGCGGGCTGGGTCGGGTCGGGGTGGACTGCGCTTCATCTACTGGGGTTGGACGGATGAGTGCGACGTTCGGAGCGTACCTTCTCCTTGCTCTTGGTGGGGCTGGCGTTCTTGTTGGCCGCCGCCAGCTCCTTCTCCACCACACCCACGAAGCGCTGCTCCGACTGGGTGTGGAAGGAGACCGTGCCCTTGGGGAGCTTCTTGATGCGCACGGCGTGGTTCCTCTGGGCCGACAGCATATCCTGGGGAGCACAGGGCGACGGCGGGGGGGGGGGGGGTCAGTGACGGGGGCGGCGGCCGGGCGGGCCCCGAGCGCGTATTATTGGCGAGAGGGGTGTCGAGCACGAAAAAAACAACAAAAAAACAACAAAAAAACGGGACCTACAGGCACAACAGTGAACTCCACTTCGTCGGAGATGTGCAGCTGGCTCTCCTCTAGAACTTCACTGAAGTGAAAAAACATCCTGGCATCCCTATCCACACACTTAATGAAGCCAAAGCCGTCCCGAATAGCCGCGATCACCCCCTAGGAGAAGATTGGGGGACATCCAGTTTGAGCGGGCACCTCCATTCAGTGCGGCGGCAGGCCTGTTAAGAAGCAGTCTGAGCAGTACAGAGTGTGTGTGCGTGCGTGCGTGCGTGTGTGTGGGGGGGGGGGGCGTCCTCACCATTTCCCGGGTCTCCTTGGTGAAGTTGAAGGTGTCGGGGAGGATGTCGATGTTGGTGGCCCTCTCCAGCTTGTCTCGGCGGTCCGTGGAGATGTTGAACTGGATGTGGTCCCCCTCCAGCAGGGTCACCTTCGACTTGGTGTCCTTCTCGCCGAACGGCAGCTCCTTGTCGGTGAAGCCGATGCGGGTGCTGATGCGACCGGGCAGCGGGTCGTTCTGGTTTTTGGTGGGGACCTTGGGAATGACCTTGACGACGGTGCCCTCAAACTGCTCAATGCTGATGTCCTCAAAGATGACCGTCCCCTGGGGGAGCAGCCTCACGTCCGTGGCTACTTCTTTACCCTGCGGGACACAGCATCACGTCAGGACAAAGACGGGCAGAGGAGGAGCTGAAAAAGCCGCAAGGTCGGGCGCCTAACATTTCTGTCCTTGATGGTGAACTCCACGTCATCTCCGGCCTGCAGGGCCTCCAGGTCGCCTTTGAACTCGCTGTAGTGGAAGAAGATCTCCTTCACCACGTCGGCCCTCTCGATGAAGCCAAACGCCTCCTGGGGGGAGGAGGACACGTCCTTGTTAGGAACACGTCGAAAGGGCCCGAGCTGCGGCACGAGACGACACCTGGGAGCGGCGGCCCTCACCTTCGTGGCGCAGACCACGCCCTGGCACCTCATCTGCTTCTTCTTCACCAGCTGTATGTTACGAGCGCTGACTGCACCGGTCCTGAAAGGCGGAGAGAGGCGACGCGTGTGAAAACGCCCGAGGACGAGGACGAGGAGGAGGAGGAGGAGGAGGAGGAGGAGGAGGGGGAGGAGCCAGGAGCTGGCGGGACCAACGAGACGAGGCGGGGGACACTTACAGCTTGTTGGTCTCCATGTAAAAGCTGACTTTGTCGCCGGTGTCCAGGTGGATGCTGCCCTCCACGTCGTCCGGGGTGTAGGTGAGGTAGAACACCTCCTGCGGAGAGGCACAACACGGGCCGTCAGGCCAGAAACACCCACCACTGACCGGCGGCGAGACCGCGCCGCCGCCGCCCCGCCTTCCTTACCCCGTTGCGCTCGTAGCAGACGCTGCCGGTGGGCACCTGGCCGGGGGCCGACTTCCCATCCAGGTGGCCCGGGATGGCCGAGACGACCTGCGGGAAGGCGGGGGAGGTGGGGGGGGGGGGGAGAGATCGCAGAGAGGAGGGGCCGTTAATACGCTGCCGGGGGGGGAGGGGGAGCGGTTGAGTGGCCACACTGAAGCAGTGATCACATGGGGTAGGGTGGGTGGGTGGGTGGAGGGAGGGAGGGAGGGGGGGGCATAGGGAGGGAGGGGGGGGGGGGCATAGGAGGGGGGGGGGAGGAAGGGAGGGTGGGTCACGGATGTGCTGCACAGTCTAGGGGCGAGCAGAGCCGCATGTGCATGACTGTGCTCTGTGCCGTACACCTGCCATCACTATGTGTGGTGTGTTTTCAGGAAGTGAGTGTGTGTGTGTATGTGTGTATGTATGTATGTGTATGTGTGTGCGTGCCACCCGTGAGCAGAGGGCCAACACTGGTCATGACACGGCTCTGCCTGCGCCCGCTGAGCTCGGGTTAATGATGCGCTGGTCGGCCATGTTGGCTCTGCACGGGGCTGCGTTGAGCGGCACTGGCCAATGACTGCCATCGTTGGCGCTCACCTGACTGCGCTCCGCATGGCAGGCGGCCATCATTAACACGAGCCCGGGTCAAAGGTTTTTTTAAAGCGTTCGCCAATTTGAAAAACAATTAAATACATGTGCAGGATTAAGCAAGGGGATGACTTGGTTTTTTTTTGTTTTTTTTGGGTTATGTAGTTAAAGGCAACATCCCCCTGGCAGGAAAACAAAAGAACAAGACAATGGGCCATTGAAATGTGGACAGACAAGGACAGAACCAAAAATAAAATGGTGTTCCTTAACTGGATGAATATAACCATGCAGCACAGTAAAGGGATAGGCGTGCAGGTCTGGCCCCACCTGGCCCGAGATCCGCTCCTCTGGCAGCACCTCTGGCTTTATCTTAAGCAGCTTCACTGCTATGGGCTTGCCAGTGCGCCTGTCAGAGGATACCTCAAACTCTACATCATCTGAGGAGAGACAAGCAGCGGGTCAGTCGAGGTTCGTGTGCATCGAAACGCCTTACGCGGGGGGGGGGGGGGTCGGTCCGGGGGGGGGGCCTCTCACCTCCTATCTTAAGCTCCTGCAGGTTGCCATTGTACTGGGAACAGTGGAAGAAGAGGCGAGCCTGGCGTTCGGAGCACTGGATGAAGCCGTAAGAGGTCAGCAGCTTCTCCACCACGCCAGTCTCTCGAATGCCAGGCCCCGTGCCGTTGGCGTACGCCGTGTGTCCATTATTGTGGAGCTCCCTGGGTCAAAACTCATCTGAGGAAGAGGAGAGCCGAGCGTTACAACGCACCCAGAGGGAGGGGGGGGGGGGCGGGGGGGGCAACAAGTAGTAGACGAGAGAAGAAAAAATAAAAAGGAGGTCAATGTAGTGTTTGATGCCAACCTAAAAAAACAAACAAAAACAAAGAGACAAATGAAAAGAAACACTTCAAACATGCAGGTAGCGCAAACTTCAGAGGAAGTAAGGGGGGGCGGGGGGGGGTGGGAAGCAATAACAGCTACATCG
The DNA here is from genome assembly GCA_029224185.1 of Karalla daura. Classification (NCBI taxonomy): domain Eukaryota; kingdom Metazoa; phylum Chordata; class Actinopteri; order Chaetodontiformes; family Leiognathidae; genus Karalla; species Karalla daura. The sequence goes on along the minus strand of CM055193.1, from coordinate 22,155,299 downwards.
GAGTCTTCTGGATCTACGTGGTCAGCAACCGAGCAGGGCGCCATCGTTATGCCGCGGTTAAACCTCACACTGGTTTTAGTCCCGACTCGCCTCGCAGCTCTACAGGAAGCTACACAAACTCCATGCAGGTCTGGCGGGAGGCCAACGACGCCAACCACCCCCCCCTCGACCAACCACACACTGATTACACTGGGATATGAGGAGGGGTGGGGGGAGGGGGGACAGACAGACAGAAAACACACTAATGGAAAGCTGCCTCTTCGTCCTGCTGAGCTCATTGCCCACAAAACAACAGAAAAAAAAACCAACGCCATGCTGTTAGCCAGTCACCACGCAGGGCTGTCCGCGCGGCGTGGGGACACCAGCCGACATGCCCGCTTACTGATCTCTGATACAGGGGCGTCCCGCTTGTGTTTTTTACTCCCTGGGTGGGGGGTGGCAAGAGATGGAGGCGGAGCGGGGGATAGACATCGGAGCGGCGGAGCTGGACGGGCCAGTGTTTCGGGGCACTGGGGGTTCGGAGGAGCCTCGTTCCATGTCTGACACCGGGGCTAGGACTGGGACACGCTGTTGGGGGGGGGGGGTGGGGGGGTGGGGGGCCACACAGCTTTGAAAAATGAGTCACGGCCAGACGGTCTGAACACTCACACCGCGCTCGGACGTGAACGGACCGGTCTCGGGCTACGTCACAGGACACCTCCCCACTCGACACGTAGACGCAGCTCAAAAACCCACCACCACCACCGCCACCGTCTGGCTTTCTCAGACCCTGACACCGAGCAGACTGACCACAGGCCTCCCGGTCTAGCACCAGCTAGCTACGCGGACACGGGATCAGACCCCGGACGGGACGGGCCGCCCACTCAAGAGAGGGCGGGGCGAAGCTAGTGCGGGGCGCTACGCAGGCGGAGCAAAACTACTGGGGATGGAGGATCAGAAAATGCAAATGACAGGTCAAAGAGCAGAGCATCTACAGAGAGTGTGTGTGTGTTTGACGGGTTATGGGTTATGAGGAGGGGGGGTGGGGGTCCCAGAGCAGCCTCTTTTGTCAGGCCCTGTACTAACACACTGAGCCACTTGACATATTTAGCAGGTTTTCCCTAGGGACCAACGGGTGACATTACCGCCACCCACTTGTTTCGCACCGACTTTTTAATGTCTCACTGGATTGGGACGCAAAGCATAATTGAGGGAGGAGGGGTATAAAAAAAAAACGAAAAAAGGAGGGAGGGAAGTGGTGAAAATCGCCAATTTTCTACAGCCTAGAGCCAGGAGAACACCCTTCACCCCGCAGCACGGTAGCTGAGTAGAGGCTAGTCTCGGGAGCCCGAAAAAAAAGGATGGAGAGGAAAAAAAAAAAAAAGGTTAGGCCATTCACAGCAGAGAGATGCAGGGCAAAGTGGGGTGGATGGGTGTTTCGATGGGGGGTGGGGTGGGGTGGGGCACGTAGAAAAAGAGGTGGGAAGGTGGAACTTACGGATCGGCCATATGGCGACAGGCTGAGTCCGACAGGGGAGGTGCTGCTCAGGTCAGCGCTAACAAACGCGGTGGGTGGCGACGCAGGCAAGGTAAACTCAACAAAGCCTTTCCAGGGGCTGCCCATATTTTCCCATACACTCCGACCAAACTTGCTTGAGCACTTGCTGAACCGGATAATTTGTTTGGGATTTTTTTTTTTTTTTTTGCTTTGTCTTGCTTGACTGTTAGGTACTAGTCGTTTTTCTTTTCTTTTCTTTTTTTTTTTTCTTTTTTTTTAAGTAACCACCCAAATGATACACCGCTGGATGTCTGCAGGGGTGAAGAGAGGAACAAACATAACGAGTAAGGCAGATAGGTCAGCCAGTGTGCAGAGTGTCATAAAACGAAAGAAGAAGAAGAAGAAGAAAAAAAGGAAAATAGCTTGTGGGCGTTCGTCCCCCAGAAAAGGCAAAAAATCGGGGGGAGGGGGGGGGGTGGCTTGAAAATGACAGAACAGGAAGAGGGTGCGGGGGGGTGGGGGGGAGACAAAAACCGTTCTCGGGGACCCAATCGGGCGGCCAGCTCTGGCGCCTCGGGGACGTGATCGCGGTTCGGGTCGGCTGCTTCGGCGTGACATCTGAATTGCTTGGGGTGGCAATGTAGAGGTCACCGACGCGACAGAGTCGACCCCTTTCGGCCCGGGTCGCCCGCCAATCGTTCCGGATTGGGAAATGGACCAGCCAATGGACCAAAAAAAAACAAAAAAACCCCAACGGTTTCGGTCCAATCCATTTTGACAACGGAGGCGAGTATCAAGTCAGAATTGGAGGCGCGGACGCAGCGGGGGGGAGCGATCGCGTGCCCCGAGTATCCAATGACGAAAGGAGGTCGCCCTCAGCACTGCCCCCCCCCCCCCCAAAAAAAAAACGGCGCAGCTGGCCAGACTGAATAAGAATAGAGCATCGCACCATGTCTCCGGTGGATGTGTCCCGATGGGGACTTTACCGAATGTCAAGACTCCTCCGGGGGGGAGGAGGAGGAGGGTGGGGGGGGAGGAGGAGGAGGGTGGGGGAGGAGGGGGGAACACATAACAGGAGGCACGTGACAAAAGAACTCAGGTGTGACTCCCGACAGTTTAAGTGCGGTAAGACATCGAGGTGATCGGCGTGCGGCGCGGGGGGGGGGGGGCGGCCGCCAACCCGTACCCACCTTTATTCGTCGTCTTCGTCTTCGTCGTCTTTGCTCTGGCGATTTCTCGGGCTCTCCGTGCCGGCCTCTTCACGCGCACAGTCGAACACACACACACGCACGCACGCACGCACGCACGCACGCACACACACACTTGTTACAAGTTTCTGGCACAAGTTCTAGATGGTTGCGTAAAGCAAAAAAGAAAAAAAAAAAAGAAGAGAGGAAGAAAAGTGGGAGGGGAGGGAGGGGGATCTAGCTCGAAAGGGGGGGGGGCAAAAAAAGGCAAACGCAGGTGCAAAAACACTGCTTGGAAGGGGGGGGGTATATTTATATATATATATAAATGAAAACAGTGAGGAGTAAGAGGGAGGGGGGGGTGGGGGACGACAGGGGAACTATGGGGGGGGGGGGGGGACTAGCAGATAGCAGCCCACTCCACACCCCGGTGGTGAGTCGGTGGTGTGGCGAGGATGAGGAGGGCTAGGAGCAGCGTTGGGACGTGTGCTTTGTCAAAGCTGTTGAGTAGGCACAAACTTCTGGTTTCAGATCAGTTATCGTCTTCTCGGGATACGCTTGGGCAATGGATTGCTTCTCTTCTTCCGCGTTTCAATTTGGGCGTCTTTGGTCGTTTCAGGATTTGGTTACTTCTGCGTTTTTTTGTTCTTGTTTTTTTTCTCCCTAAAAACCCTTGAAGTGATCCTTGTTTGTCTCGTTTTTTTTTGTTTTCCTCTGCCGCGTGTCTTCAGTGTTGCAACTTGTCTTGCTTTGGGAGATTTGTCTTCAGTTTCTTTTTATGATCTGAACTTGAAGCAGTTGCGGATGGTACAAAAAATTCAGTTCCGTTTCACTTCATACTGTTGGAGAAGGGTGGGGGGAGGAGGGGGGGGGGGGGGGGGGGGGGAAGCAGATTCGGTTAGCTGTGCCGGACAACAAAAACTACAATTACTACTTTCAGCAATGAAACTCCTGGAGTGAAGTGAGGCGACAAAACTGAATTACACCATCATATGATAAGAACCCTGTTGCGTGGAACAGAAACGGTCCGGTGGCTAGAGATGTCTCTTTCAGAGAACACTGCATTCTTTGCCCCCAGACTCGAGTGTAAAAATAGGTATTCTCAGATGCCTCCGCATCGACGCCACAATTCCGGGCATCTGACTCGCAGGCGGGGGGGCTGTTGATCAACAAGTCCCTGTGCAAACTTTAGAGCGAACGCCGCCATCTTCAGCTCGGGCCCGTGTTCGTGTTCGCGCCGCGAATTCTTCTAAATTTAGGATGGACCTCTGATCTCCGATCGGTCAGCTGGAGCCGGAGCGTTGTTGACCTAAATACGCAGCGCTGAAAACAAGCTCGGTGAGCCAACCCGGGGACACACGATACCCATTCTGCCGCGACTGTGTTGCAAGAGCTCCTGTCCCGCGTACTTCCTGGAAGGCTCCCGTGGAACAGCGTACGGACCCCCCCCCCCTCCCCTCCCACCCTCCCACGATGAATTCCTCGCACTAGACGGGAGGGACTTCCAGTGTCTGCTTGCTATTCACATCCTAACCGACTGGCTTTTTTTTTTTTTTTTTTAAAAGGGTTTTCACTGTGTCTGCGAGGCCTGGGTGCAGGCACAAAGGAGTCGCTTGTCAGAAGATGGGTTGGTTCAGTGGGTTAAAGGTTGTGGCAGTGAACATGGAGGAGTGAGGTGAAAACAACCTTGGAGGAGCCACTCCGTTCAGTTCTTGCCCCCCACCCCCCACCCCACATCTTTCCTGGGCTTTAGTGACGCAGGAGGAGAAAACAGTCCACCCTCTAAAACCCCCGGCACCGATTGGCCCCGTCCTGCCCGGCGGAGCACTTCCACTCCGTTAATCATTAAATCACCAACAACACACCGACTGCGCGAGTTGTGACAGACCGGTGAACCAGGCCAGGGCGGACGATCTGGTGGGAACATGACGGCGGCACCCCGATGAGGGCCCGGACATGTGACTCTCCCAGCCTCCGACGGAGCGGCCGATCGGCCTGGCTCCGATCGGCCTGGTCCCGCACGCTGCGGCACGCCACAACACCGACGACGTCACGTCTAGCACGCGCAGCTAAACGCTCGTCACGTGTTTTCACTCTTAAAAACGTGTTTCGGGGCATCCGACCGCGGCCTGCTCTCCGAGCCCCACTGGCTCGTCAGTGGAAAGCCGGCGACCGATCGGCGGCAGCGATCGTCTGTGACCTTGCGTGGACCGACACGCCGCACGCTGTAGCATCCGGCTAACGCTACAGTGGGGAACGGCCAGCAGCTCCGCCGGGCGGACACCGCGGCTGGACCTACATTAACTGACTGCGACAGTGTCATTAGCACGCCGGGTCTCCTTTTTTTCCCCCCCTCTACTTGTTTATTTGGTATCACGTGCCTCCGATCGCAAAGTTCACCCAAAGTAAAAACACTGGACGTTGTTAACGTGTGCGTTCCAAAACTTCGTCTATATCGTGGTTTACCCCGATTGTTATCGACGTGAAGTCAACAATTTTCGAGTGGTGATGTGTCTACATCCTTTCCCGACGCATTCGGCACCCACTTGAGGAACAAGAGTAATCTATTTAAATAAAGATCGTATTTTCCAACACCGACCGGTGCCTCGCTGGCTGCTTGATTCGCTGGTTATTTGGGAGAAATTTAAGCCGCTTCAGACAAAAGCGGCGTCTAGACAGGTCGGTATGGCAGCCGAACCACAGTCTGGACCTCAGTTTGTAGTTCGTAGACGGGGACGTGCTCGATCGAAGTCACCATTCGGGGACAGCCTTGACTTTATTCTCTAAACACGTAAAACGCAGATGAACCCCGTTATGTGAACTGACAACACGAGGGCCGGACAACAAAGAAGCTACACGGTCAGACACAGCTCAGCCTCACATCGAGTCAATACGCGGCTTCACAAAGTTCAACGCGGAAATGTCACTGAAATATCGCCCCTTGGGTATTTAGAGGGTTCGTGTCGAGTATATATCTGGTCTTATTTCAGGCCGCTGGGGATGCTAAGAGGCTGCTAGCTTGGTGTTTGCGTGTGGTGATTTATGGCGAGCAGCCCCCACCCAGGCCCCAGCGCTGCGGACGAGCCAACGCAGGACGCCCCGCTCACCGATACAGCCCGCCGGACACCGAGGCGAAGATAACCACATGATAAACATTAAACTCCTGTTACACGTGTGGTATGAAAGAGGATAAATGTTATAAACTCACCCCAACAGCTTTCAGCACTGTCACCAGCGCCGCTAGAAGCAGCACGGCACATTACGTAGTGATTAGGGAGGCGGCTATCGCGAGAATTCACGGCGTGGGACAAACAGAGAGTTTATATGAGGAGAGAGTGGTCACTGCCCCGCAGCCGCTTAACGATTACCTCCATCTGAACTGAGTTGTGCCGCAGTCATCACGCTACGTGATAATGGCACACACGTCAGGCTAGCTCTCGAACACAGGGACTGCCGTTACTGGACGTAGAGTAACATCAGCATGACATGCTGTAGTTACAAACACTTCCGCTAACAGTGACTGCTCTTGTCCTGCTATAGAACCTCTGAGTAAACACGTTGCAACTTGAGGGTGAATTCAAGAATGTAGGATGATAGATAGATAGATAGATAGATAGATAGATAGATAGATAGATAGATAGATAGATAGATAGATAGATAGATAGATAGATAGATAGATAGATAGATAGATAGATAGATAGATAGATAGATAGATAGATAGATAGATAGATAGATAGATAGATAGATAGATAGATAGATAGATAGATAGATAGAACAAAACATGTCCATGAGGATAGCAGGTTGTCCAAAGCACAAGTTATGTTTGTGTGTAAAAAATTCAGACAAGACAAGAACACACAATTTAATGTCGCAAACATTATCATTAGCTGTGATTAAATCTTGAATTACTCATATATGTGTATTAATGGAAGTACCTTTATAAATATGTGAAATGAGGAGTGGTTTGTCCTCATTGTGACAAAGAAAATTACACAGCAGTTTGGTGTGGTGTTTCATTGGTTTGACGTTTATAAAAAAATGAATATAGATCATTTTGAAACGTTTGACTTGACTGTCTTTCAATTGTTTATGTGTAAATTGCTCTGACCGATTTCAGTAAAAACTACTTGCTGATGCACTGAGTATGGACCGTTAACGCATTTTTTGAGGTTTATTGTTTGTAATTGGAACACCGATGTTTTCCGTCGACACTTATATATACATCGGTGCGTTCTGAGCGGGTCAACTGTGGCGTGCAGCTGTTTGCAGCCATATTTAGACCGGGAGCATGATTCAATCCGGCCCTGCGCTGGTGCAACCCCCTCGTCGACAACACACCCGAATGACCACGGGGGGCGCTGCCCCCTCCAGCTCACTCTGCGCCACCCGCGAAGAAGACGTGGAAGTGACGTTAACGCTTACTCTCACACGGAAACGGCACGAATGTCAACAAAACAAGTCAGAGCAATTCCCTAGTCGGTATCTGCCGAAGTAACTCGAGCCGCGGACATATCCACAGAGTTCGTCCTTCCTTCTTGTTAGTCCGAAGGGAGCGCAGCTCGGTGGGCGGAGCGAGGCTCGGCAGCTTCCTACCTGTCTAGCTGCTGCTGCTGCTGCTGGTGGTAGTAGTAGTAGTGGCGATAGTGAGCAGCTTGTAGCTGCCGTCGCTCTGTCTCGCTCCAGGTCATGGCCTGCACTCTGGAGAAGGTGCTGGGCGATGCCCGGACGCTGCTCGACAGGCTCAAGGAGCACGACATGGCGGCCGAGGGCCTCATCGAGCAGTCCGGGGCTCTGAGCCGGAGGGTGCAGAGCATGAAGGAGGTGGGGACGGAGCTCCCAGACAAGGTGAGACCACCTAGACACACACGCACACACGCACTCGCTCTCAGCTCAGGTGGATGGGGTGCTTGGCCCTGGTGACATGATATATGATAGGATACGAACTTACTACATTAGGCGAGAGCGAGGCAATACCCTTGAACAGACCCATGAATGAATGGACAGTGAACCGTAAGCCCATTGTAGGGTTTGGTTTAATCCATTCATCCATTTACTCACCTGCTTCGTACATAAGGACACTCACCTTTCACTCATACTCGCAACCAGGTATGATTTTCATGCACGTTTTTGGACTGTGGGAGGGAACCAGAGAGCGTGGACTTCCTTGCTGTGACAAGCCAGCGCTGTCCATCAAACTTCAGTGAACTGAAATCTAATATTTGTAGCCTTTGGGCTAAAGCTTGAAGAACTAAATCTTGAATTTCCGTAATTGAAATTCCGTATCAGGTCAGTCAGAGCTCACAGGGGGGGCCAGGTGTTGCCCACTCTACACATGAGTGAAGCCTGGGCTGGAGCACAGGCGCCTCTGTCTTCCTGAGTCCTGGTCTGCTCACTGGCTGGGGGAGTCATGGCGGGCTGTTACCCAATCCGATCGTCCTTCAGAGATGTTTTCTGGAAGATTGTTTCAAGCCTCATGCCCCACCACGATCCTGATAACCTGATAACGTGCAGTTCAGAATTAGTAACACACTAAGGTCCACCACTACTATGAAATGGATTAATAATGTACTGGAACGCATGTATTAATAATGGTAAATATGAAACGTAGGGATACAACACATAGAAGCTCTGTGTTTCGTCAACAGGTGGCAGTATGACATTACTAGATTGTGTTGGTGGTGTGTGGTGTCTGCTACGTTGATCTCTTATTTAAACAGAACAGGACTTTCTTTCCTTCCTTAACTTTTTGCTTTCCTCTCCCCTGTGCTCCTCTCTTCTCCCAGCACGTCGAGGACGCCTCAGAGATTCAGGAGCTCACCAAATACAAGCCCCATGTGCTTCTGACTCAGGAAAACACTCAAATCAAGGAACTCCAGCAGGAAAATAAAGGTGACGCATCACTCCGTCCTGCCGGCTGCTTGGCTGGTGTTTTCGGGCTCCTCTTCCTTAACCTTCCTCCTGGCTGTCCTCGCAGAGCTGTGGCTGTCCCTGGAAGAGCACCAGTACGCGCTGGAGTTGATCATGGGCCGGTACCGCAAGCAGATGCTGCAGCTGATGATGGCCAAGAAGGAGCTGGACACTAAACCTGTGCTCAGCCTCCATGAGGACCACGCCAAGGTACGCCGGCCTTCACGTTTTCTAAAGGTGCGCCCGCAGGCGAGTTCCCTGCCTCATACCGAGTCCATTCTGAGAGACGTCTCTTTCCCTCCGACTCCTCCGTCGTCCAGGAGGTGCAGAGCCAGGTGGAGCGGATATGCGAGATGGGCCAGGTGATGAGGAGGGCGGTGCAGGTGGACGATCAGCACTACTGCTCGGTCAGGGAGCGGCTCGCCCAGCTGGAGGTGCGCGCCTGCGGACGCCAGAGACGACGATGCGCGTTTCGGTTGGGGTATCTCTCGACTGACCGGTCTCTTTTGCAGATCGAGAACAAGGAGCTGCGAGACCTCCTGGCCATCAGCAAAAGCTCAGTGAAGACGTCGAGGGAGGAAAGCAGCCAAGCAGCAGCAGCACCAGCACCACCAGCAGCACCAGCAGCAGCAGCAGCAGCAGTAACACAGCATCCGTCCTCTCCTCCAGAGCCCAGCGAGTGATCGGAGCAGCGGGTAGCAAGACCCTCAGGACCCGCGGACGGGGTCCCCGCATGGGTCTCCTCACCATATTGTTATGTTATTTTCTACATCCGACGGAATGCAGTCAAAGCCACAGCATATTTTTGTAGTAAACGTCACTCGACACGACACTCCAGGATGCGCCGGGGTGTTGGGTAGCTCCAACACGTATGTCCGACATGTGTATGACCACTGCACGTTTTTAACGGGACGTCAAGCCAAGACACACACATCCACACCTACACCAGTAATGGCAGTACAAGCAAAGGGGGTTTATTTTGTTTTTAGCCAAAGATACTTTATTTCTTTAAGACATTTTCTACCTCTTTGGTACCCCTTTGCTATTCACGCACATACAGATACACACACACACACACAAACACACACTTGCTTTGTGTAAAATGCTTACCTGCTATGAGTAACTTGAAGTCTGTCAAGAAGCCTACTTGTATTTGACACCGTTTGAAGTGACTGTGCTTGATAATCTCTGCCAACGAGATGACTTTTGGCCGTTTTACAGTTTGTCTGCTCCGGAGTGAGTGCGAAAGTGACTTTGATACGTTTGTTGGCCTGTTTGTAGAATTCATATATAAGAGGATCGCTGTGTTTAGTGCTTTTGATTCTGAGTGTTAAACATCACTTTTCTAGTTTTCAGATTTGGATGCGGAGTGATCGAGTGTACCGACTGATGGCACATCAGAATTCAATGGTAACAGTTTCTAAATATGCCAAGTTTTTTTGTGTAATGGATGTCAGATGCTTGCACACTGTATATTGTCAGAAATTGTATATGCCATCTCAGGAAATCAGTGTTAACAAGGTGAACATGCTGTAATGACTTCACGACAGTGTACTGATCTGTGTCAAATGAAATTTCATCGAGAGACTTTCAAATAAACTAACAATAAAAGACTACGAATAGAGAATATGTCTCCATGAAGCTCTTTTTATGTCCCCTGTTACAAACAAGACAATGTCGCGCATAGATTTAGATGTTCAAGTTCCGGCATACATCAAATGTATTGAGGTACAGAACTGCGCGTTAGATACAAATGTGTATGTTTATGTTTTCATCAGGACTCAGAAAGCCTTTTCCGTGTTTGCATATGGACATTGCAAAATGAGTTTTCACTCACAGATGTATTTAACACAAAAACCTGAACATATAACACAAAATACAGGATATTCAGTTCCATATTTAAAAGCCATGAAGTATAAAAATGCAAACATGCAATAGAGAATGGTTTTACGGCATCATTAGCAGCCATCTTTAATCGTTTTGTTTGTTTAATGTGCCGGTGACCGAGGGAACGACATTTAGGGATTGTCCACGTAAAGACCATGAGTAATTCAAAGTCTTACCGCCGGGTGGCGATATTACGCCGCTTTACAAAGCGTCGCGATACTTGTGAGGGCGGCGTGAAGGTGCATTCAAGTGAACCCCCACAATCCGGTTTTCAAGTACAGTGTTGTTACTTTTACGTTTGAAAGGAACCGTTAACAACAAGTAGGCTAATGAAATCTAAACTGAGTATAGCAGACTGAAGGTCACCGCCTAGTTCGCCGCCGCTCCGCCTTTGAATCTTCGCGGTGGGGATATTTCCGACAGGCCGTGAACGCAGCGGCGGGGCAGCGTTTGACACTTGTAACGTTAGCCTGACACGGGAGCGAGCATGTCTGAGAAGGAGCTCGGGAAAAAATGGGACCGGTGCCTGGCGGACGGTGCCATTAAACTCGGTAAATATCCCGAGGTCCTCGGCGATGAACTGCGAAAAAATATCCCGAGACGAGGCTGAGCGTGCCCGTGCAGCCCACAGCTGTCATTGACTGGGCGAGGGGGCTAACTGGCTAACTTAGCCATAAAGGGCTTATAAAGGACAAGCGACCGTCCGAGCTCCGATCAATGACTTATTTGCCGCAGAGGGTGAATTACAGTCAATCCTGTTGCGTCTGTGTACAGCCTTCCCTGACACACCGTTTGCTTCACGGTACTCGGACCTATTTGCGTTGTCCTTAGAACCGGTCGCTGGAAAAGACCCAGGAAGAAACCCTATTAACAAACTAGTTAAATTGAGTATCTCCGGTGTGTTTCTCATCTTTACCAGCACACTTGAAACGATATGAAGACGTTAAACGGGCGGAGCCTGCCTGTAGTCTAATTCGGCTTTGATAGGAAACGCCAGCAAGCGCATATTCATACAGACGACCAGGGTGCTAGGTCAACTTTCCACTGTCATGACTCACAGTTTCCCACAAGGTGGGAAGCGGCGTCGGGGTAGAAATAGCGGCTCTGGGCTGGGCGAGATCGGGTGCATTCAATGAACGGAGGTGTACAGCGATAGACCGAGGAGTTAATGGTCGGACGTATCGTGTGAAAACATCCCCAACATCTCCTCTCATGCGCGCTCTGCTCGCCGAATCGAACGGTGTGTTTTCCGAACGGACTTTGGTGCGGAGAGAGAGAGATAGAGATATATATATATATAGAGAGAGAGAGAGAGAGAGAGAGAGAGAGAGAGAGAGAGAGCGCTGCTGGCCCTCCGTCAGCACTGCAGGTGTTCACCAGGAAGCCTAGCATTAAGGAGAGGGTTCTCACCACCCTGATGTTTGGATGACGGCTAAGTGTCTGTTTTCACTGTCACGCGTGACGTTTGTTTTAATATCAGTGTCAGATTTGTTGCCAGCAAACTTAGTTTGCTACTACAGTGTATACTGTATTTCTCGGCCAGCCGGTGGACTTGTACGTTGCGAGGGTTTGAGTAGCCATGAAAAAATTGTGGTAGTATGGTAATGTGGAAAAATAAATGCATTTTAATTAGTAATGAATACTGAGTGAACAGCCAACTAAAGCTACCCCCCCCCCTCTCTCTCTTTCCAGGTACTGGTCTGGGCTTGGGGATCGTGTTCTCTGTCCTGTTCTTCAAACGTAAGTAGTCTCATACCGTATCTTCAAACTGTAATCAGCAGAGGTCAGGCGGAAGCTATGCGACCGGAGCCACACAGAGTTTAAGAGTCGTCGAGTGGGGTGACTGAGCGCTCCTTTATTAAGCGAAGTGCATTCGTCGAGTAGACAGAAATCTCAAGCGAGCTCCCGGCACGATAAGGCAACCGCTTCCTTTCCGCAGGGCACACGTGGCCGATCTCGTTCGGCTCGGGGGCGGGTTTGGGCATGGCCTACGCCAACTGTCAGAATGACCTGAGGTCGCATTATGTGCAGCACAGAACCCAAAAGGTATGTCCCGCGCTGGCTGTGAATCATCGCCCACTACGTCACCGCCCCCGACGTGTGTAACCGACCCTTTGTTTTCTCCATCAGGAGAATTAACTGCAAGTCATCGAGGGACTGGCACGTCTTCATTTTCTTTTTTTTTTTAATTGTTATTTTCGTTTCGTCTTTGTCCGTGGGAGAGTCACCATTTGCACTGTTCTTCAGTTAGATCCTTGTCTCCCTGTTGGACGATCCACCACTACCATGGCTGAGTATGATTTGTGTGTGCCTCGATCAGGACAGTCTGTGTTTATTTAATAAAACAACCATGACAAAATAAAGCACGCCTGGGCGTTTCATTTCCTCTCCTCATATACGTTGTGATGGCGATGAGACACGGTGGAGAAATGAGTGGTGAAAGTGGATTATGAAGACGATTAGCGGTGGCAGTTTGCAGATTTTACAAGGTGGGCGCCCAGTGTGAGTGGGCGGAATTTTCCAAAATGTGTAACGGAGGAGGGTGGGTAGTGCGATGCTGGTGTCATCCCATAAGGTGGTGGGCTGAGAGGGGGTCAGGGGGCTGACAGCAGCTGATCCCATGTGGCAGATGACGTGCAAAGTGATGGAGATTACTAATTTTTTCTTTGGGGGGGTGGGGGCGGGGCTGACAATTGAGAGCTCCGTGTATTGTGCAGCGTTTTGCAAGGCTGTTGAAAGGCTCGAGTGCACCGGCCGTCTCCACGTGAATGCTTTCATTAGTGAGGATTCGAGTGGCGCTGTCGGGAAGTGAATAATCATCAGGGTGGACCGGGGTGAAAAGCACACGGTCCTGGTAATAGTCGTGATAAGATAAAAGATAAAAACATTCCATGATTTTGTGGCTCTCGATAAAACTGGCAGCTGAACGTTAATTGCACATCCGTGGCTTTTGAGTGGGTACTCAAACGTTGGCTGGTGCCAAAGCAATTTGTCTTACAAAGCCCAAGTCAGACAGAGAGTATTTGGGCGTGACAAAAGAAATGGAAAGATTGGGATAAGTTAGGTCTAATGACGACTGAATTAGTACTCAGGTCTTTTGAGACTGGGTTCAGGAATCGCAGTGTATTTATTTACTGTATGAACGTAGTCCAGAGTCTTCCATGATGTGTAACTTGAGAAAACATCTGTATTCGGAGGGGCTACGTGTCGACAGAAAACACGTCATGAAGTTGCACTGCCCAAGGCAGTAATAACAGACGACTTGATATTTTGCAGCCAGGGGCATAATAACACCATCATTGAGTGGCATTAACTGTGGTGAAGTGTGGAAGGTCATTAAAGCATAGAAAGTGGACACCATGGCTGTCGCTCTGTTTGAGCACTATTTGGAGCAGATAGTGCTAAACCTCAAAGTATGAAACTGTGCGCTTACCCTGCCAACAAAGAGCGGGCAGAACGCACCATTTCAGAGAGAGATAGAGAGAGAGAGAGAGAGAGAGAGAGAGAGAGAGAGAGAGACATGCTGTTGGGGAGAAATAAGAAAAAGCCACCAAGACACTTGAAACCCTTGAAAGATGCGACAATGCTCGTAGCTCGGCGGCTGAAAGCACCATGACCAAACATGGAGAGAGACCACCCACGCCAGTGCCCATGATGTGGAATTAGCATTTCTTGGCCGCGGCCGCGCATGGCTATGCATTAACAGCCCCGCGCCTTGACGTGCTCCTCCTGAAAAGCCGCGCTGGAGTGGCCGGCGGGGGGATTAACGGGAGCGGGGGCCGCGAGGGCGCCGACGCGGGGACCGTGATACCTGTAGGGCACTTGTGAGGGGATGCCGGCTCGCACACGCCCGCCGCCCGGCTCCCCGCTGCTCCGCGCCGCGTCCAAGAACAAAAGGACTTGTGAAAGACGGCGACGAGCGCTCGGGCTCGGCGGAGGACTCGCTGGGGGGGGGGGGGGGGGGGGGGGGGGGGGGGCGGACGATTGCACTTGTGCGAGGAGGCGAGATGCGATCCTGAGTGCGCTCCTTGTTCTCCTCGTCCTCTCAGCGGCGCTGGCTGGCTGGCTGGCTCGCTCACTCGCGCGCGCCTGCTCGAGCTCTCCTCCGCGCGTGTGGCTGCTGTCCATGTGACGCGCTGCTGCCGCCGCCGCTGCTGCCGAGGATCCCTCTGAATGTCTCATTCTGGCTCCCGGCTGCGGATGAGGCAGGATGGAGCGATGAGTGAGGCTGTGCTGCTGAATCTGGACCTGGATGTACGGGACGTGGAGACTAGCCCTAACCCTAACCCTAAACCTAAGTCCATTGAATCTTAATGGGGACAGGCTTGGATGACTGACCTCCTTGGCTTCTTCTTGTACTACAATGCCCCTGAAGTGAGAGCTCTGCGGTCCGTGGGTCTTGGCGCCTGAACAGGAACCTCCGGGAGCCGCTTCCTTTCAGTTCCGGCACCATGGCAGAGTCCGCCTCCGCCCCCGTGGAAGGCTCCAACAGCAGCTCCGCTGGCCCCGGGGCCTGGAACGTCAGCGGCAGCGGCCCGTGGCTCCTGGCCTTCATGCTGACCGTCATCATCCTGGTGACGGTGTGCGGCAACGTGCTCCTCATCGCCCTGGTGTTCGCCCACCGCTCCCTGCGCTGCACCTCCAACTGCTTCCTGGTGTCCCTGTTCCTGTCCGACCTGATGGTGGCCCTGGTGGTGATGCCCCCGGCCATGCTCAACGTGCTGTGCGGCTCCTGGGTGCTGTGGCCCGCCTTCTGCCCCGTCTGGCTCTGCTTCGACGTCATGTGCTGCAGCGCCTCCATCCTCAACCTGTGCGTGATCAGCCTGGACCGCTACATCTTCATCATCTCCCCGCTGCGCTACAAGCAGAGGATGACCCCCCCGCGGGCCCTGCTCCTGGTGGGGGCCGCCTGGGGTCTGGCGGCGCTGGCCTCCTTCCTGCCCATTGAGATGAAGTGGCACAGTCTGGGCCACTCGCTCGGCCCCGGGCCCAGCAGCAGCAGCAGCAGCGGCAGCAACAGCAGCTCCTACGCCGACACCCTCTACCCCGCCTCCTACTTCCAGCTCACCCCGTCCGGGGGCCTCTCCTTCCAGTGCCGCCTGAGGGTCACGCTGCCTTTCGCCCTGGTGGCGTCCGTGCTCACCTTCTTCTTGCCCTCCGGCGCCATTTGCTTCACCTACTGTCGCATCCTCCTGGCGGCGCGGAGGCAGGCCAAGAGGGTGGCGGCCCTGAGCCACCCCCCGCACCCACATCCGTCCCTGGGGGAGCCCTCCAGGCCGCCGTCCCCGGGGGTGGCCCAGCAGGATGCGGACGACTGCAGCCACCCGGAGCCGCCCGTGCTGCAAAACGTGCCGGTAAGAAAGACAGGCCAGGCCAGGCCAGGCCCCGAGGTGTATAATCTAGGCAAGACGTTGGAAAACTTGTTGAGCAATTTGCGAGAGCGAGATAAAAACTACGCAGCAACGTGCAAATAGGTTGCCCTTTGAGTCGAGAACAACTCGGTGAGATGAAAAGGTTGACTCTGTGTAGGGACGGCAGCTCGAAGATAATCAGCAAAATGACAGTTCAAATTGGAGCTCTGAAGCTTGGATTGTCCTTTAAGGGATTACATTCAACTGTCCATGCCAACATCTCCTGTAGAATCCACTCCGAGGTAATATCACAAGGTTTAGGGTTAATCAGTCCTGTTAATCAATTATAATCCTCCAGTGCAAACCATTCTTTTTCTTGGTGTGATTTCAGACTCACACACACTGTCCTGAAGCATTTGGATAGTATGGCCGACCCAGGTTTTGGTGCAAACTCGTTTGCAACACTGCAGAGACATTTTCCCGGCTCGCAGTGTTCGGCAAGGCAGTCTGTTGACAGGGCAGAGGCCTTGCAGCGACTCGGTGCCTCGATGCCTCGAAAAGTGGACGGGGCTGAGCGCGAATTTGCAGAGATCAAGGACACGAGCCCGTCAGAAGGACAGCCGCTCCAACGAGTGCGCTCGTACGGTTTGTTGAAAGAGCGGGAGAACGTCTTTCCTGTCACGAAGGCAGAACTAGTCACTGCCAAGCTGCCACTGCAACAATGGGGAATGCAGGCACCGATGCTGGACCTGAAGTCCAGCAACCTTCCACGAAAAGCCCAGAATATGTCGGACATATGGAGGCCAAGACCACATGCGCATAGACCTACCTGTTTGTCCATCTATCCATATGTACACAGAGATTCTTCCACTATACAGATTAAAAAATTATAGATGAGCCCATGGAATTCATCGATTTAGAATAAAGCGGGGGGAAAACTACCGATTAATGCACATCCATACAGTAGGGGGGTCAGATCGTGCTTTTGCCGTTAGCATGCAGTGTGTGTGTAGCTCTGTGCTGTCCTGTCCTGTGTGCAGCCGTCGGTGAGCAGCGAGAGGCGCCTGGCCCACAGGCAGGGCCGCAGGGCGCTGAAGGCCAGCCTGACCCTGGGGGTCCTGCTGGGACTCTTCTTCAGCGCCTGGCTTCCCTTCTTCATCACCAACATGGCTCAGGTGAGGCCAGGGACTCTCGCACACACACACACACGCACGCACACGCACACGGATAGCAAAAGCCAACGCAAATCCAGGCGATATGGCGCTTTGAATGCCTCTCCCGTCGCCGCTCTCTCGCAGTCCTCTACGTGGGACGCGCACCACGACGGTGTGAGGCGAACGCGAAAGGAAAACAAAGTGGGAAAAAAAACCCACTTGGATACCGGTCTATTTTCGTCACCGGAGCAGACCGGGCGTCGCGTCCGCGCCGAGGCGTCCGGCGAGGGGAGGGACTGGCATTCTAGCTCGGCGCGGCTGACTCACTCCCGACGCACCGGTCCCCAGCCGCCCTTCCCTTTTAACCCCGCTGGCTCGGGTCTGATTAGGCCGAGGGCGGGCGGCCCTGAGAAAACAAGAAGAACATCTTCATCTAAATTGGTAATGACACTTGTCCCGTTTTGCGAGCCTCGGACGAGCCAGTCATTTCGATCGCCCATCTGTGCCCTCTCGCCTCTCCCATGCACACACAGACTCGACTGTGGCCGCGCTCTCTCTCTCCTTTCCCTTTCGCACTCAATGTGGTGTGCGAAAGGCACCCCCCCCCCTCCCTCCCTCCCTCCCTCCCTCCCTCCATCCATCCCCCCGTCTCGTCTCGATAGTACTGGAAGCTCTCCTACAACAGCTGTCTCCTCCTCCGCCGTCCCTCTCTCCGTGGCCTCGCGGCTGCGCCCGACATCGGCGCCTCTCGCCATCACATGCAGAATCTGATTCCAGGGAGCGTCTGTCGTTTCGTGAGAAAGAGCTCGTCCGGCGAAGGGCGCGAAAACACGAAGATCAGACCGGCAGGAACGTATCGGCGGATGGAATGGCAGGAAATACAAGGACGTCATTACTGCTGCCGAATAGACTCACTATAATCACCCTTACAAGGGCTCTATAATTGCTGCTGTTTAATGAAAATTCCAATGGATATCTTATTGACGTCTTGTGTTTTTCCAACCTGGTTTAATCAACGTCTATCCGAACCAATATCGGAAGAACAGAACTCTCGTTTTCTTTCTGGAAATCTCTGCCTCTTTTTGGGAAAACAAACACATGAAATGCACAGAAAAGTCAAGTAGGATGTAAATATTCTCAGTTCTACACTGTTGGCTCACGTATCAGTAGCAGGCTCGCAAACCGCGATGTATGCGTAAAGGGGGGAATTCATGTGTTCATGTGTCTCTCTCTCTCGTGCCTGTGAGGGCAGGCGGTGTGCGAGTGCGTGCCCCTGGCTCTGTTCGACGCCATCACCTGGCTGGGCTACTGCAACAGCACCATGAACCCCATCATCTACCCGCTCTTCATGCGGGACTTCAAGCGCGCCCTGGGGCGGCTGCTGCCCTGCTGCGCCTCGCCCTCGCCCCGCCGGCCCTCGCCCGCCCTCTCCCTCTCGCTGCGCAACTCCGGCGAGCCCCGGCCGGCCAGCGCCACGCCCTCGCCGCCGGCCTCCGACCCCGCCCGGCCGCCGCCGCCCACCGCCACCGACGCCGTCAACCTGCTGGACGCCGAGCACGCCGGCCCCGAGCTGCCCCTGCTGCTGCCCAACCAGGTGCACAGCACCCTGGACTGAGGGCCCGGGGGAGGGGGGTGGGGTGGGGGGAGGGGGGGCAAGAGGAGACGCAGCTTGTTGTAATTAGCTGTAATTAGAGGGAACGAGGTGAACGTGAATCATCATCGCGAGGGACGGCGCAGCTCTGTGGCACAGTTTGACATGGGAGTTTCTGTGGTCAGGGGAAACAAAATGGCGGCTCCGTCTGTGTTTCCGGAGGTCAGGGTCAAGGCTGCGTCCACAAACCAGCGCTCCAGTCCTGCTACTACTACTACTACTACTACTACTACTACTACAACGCGACTCCAGTCTTTGCACTCAGTGCCTCGCGCGTTCACATTAACCGGCGTCTGACGTCACATCGACTTCGGGAAATAAATTACCACCCTATTTACAGTTTGTAAACAAAAAAAAAAAACAACAAAAAAACAAAACAAAACAACAAAACTCATTGGACCTTCGTCCGCGAAACTCTACGTGGTCGTTAAACGAGTCTAAAAGCGCCATCCGGCGGTGGAACAGAGGCGTCCGTTCGGAGGCGTCCTGCTTCCAGGCTCCTCGGGCTAGTCAGCGAGGAGAAGAGGAAGCAGCCGCTCCCGTGGCCCGCTCTTTACAGGTCTGGCTGCCCTCCGCAGCGCACTGCGCGTGCTCCGCGCTCCAGTGCGTGTCCTCCCAGCTCCAGGATGCGCGTTCAGCGTCGGCCTCCTCCTCCTCCTCCTCCTCCTCCTCCGACCCCCCGCGGCTGTCGCCGCCGGCCACCGTCTCCTCCTCCTCGGACGCGGGAGGCGGGCTGCCCCCGCCCGGCTCCGTGTCGTCCAGCGAGTCCAGCAGGTCTGAGATGTCGGGGATGTCCCAGCCGCCGGCCGCCTCCTCCGCCGCCTCCGTGCGGACCTCGGCCTCCTCGGCGCCGCGTTCCTGGGTCTCGCCAGGGGGTGGCGCTCCGGGGGCGTCCCTTGCCCCCGCCGTGGTCTTGTCCATCAGAGCGATGGAGGCTCCGGGGACCTCCTTGGTGGGGACGCCCACCGCTACCAGGATGGTGTCCATCTGACGCATGTAGTCCAGGTGGCCGTTCACCTGGGGCGGCCAGACACACAGCGGACACGTCTTTCATTGTACAGTGTAAAGATTTTGACTTTTGACAAACCTGTTCTTTTTCCCCCCAATTGTACTGGTGCAGCGCATTTTCCCACCTGTGATTAAACGTGTCTTAACTACTGTCTGTGGCTGGATGAAAACCACTGTGCGGCACAAGAGGCATTGCTGTCAACTGAGAGCGACCGGCAGGGGCCTTACTCTTTTAATCCGTCCATCTGACTTCAGACACACAACTGTCTCCCAAACCGAAAAGAAACCTCCGTACTAGCCAACAAAACAAGGGGGGGATATTGTCCTATTGTGCTCATGCTTGTATGAAACCGTTTTTGTATCGAGGACAAATAAAACAATTTCTTCCAAAAAAATATGCAGCCCGGTGTTTGCTTCGAGCGAGGGGGATCGGTCTCTCCCTACGGAGGAGCGGTTTGATTTCGGAGTGGAAAGGTACGTGAGGGGGAAAAAGGGAGGACGGGGCGTGACTCACCACCGAGGAGAGGTCCACGTTGATGACCCGCCGGTCCTGGACGTTGACGGGCTGCAGGCCGGCCACAGACAGCTGAGCCGACGAGCTCCTGTAGAGGAAGCCCAGGAGCCAGTCGCCCCTGTTCACACGGTCAGTCACCTGTGCGGCCCGCCGCCACGCCGCCCCCGAGTGAGAGCGCCTCACCTGCAGTAGCCGTTGACGATCTTCCCGGCCACCACCCTGGTCATCCTCTCCCAGGCCTTCTCGGAGCCGTCCACGGGGGCCCCCAGCAGGACCACGTCCTCCACCACTCCCTCGCCACCTGTTCCGGTTTATTTTCCAAAGCCAGCCTGAGTTGAGGTTTTGCCGAGGCGAGAGGTGACATCTTATCTTGTCGTTGCGAGTCCATACCCTGATCGTTGGCCAGCTCCTGCAGGCAGTAGTAGATGACCCTGGCGCCGAGACTGAACCCGATGAGACTGACCGGCCGCTTCCCCTTCAGACGCAGACAGGGAGCAGAGCTCGGCATTCCTTCTAAAAACACACGCATCCCTCCTCACGGGAGGCGCGGCCGTACCTGCTGTCTGCTCCTCAGGACCTGCGCCAGGTGCTTGCCCACCTCGGCCGAGCGGCTCAGGCACACGCACCAGGGGTTGTCGATGACGCTGGCGGCCGCCAGCAGGGACGCCGGCCACGTCAGGGCCGCCACGATGCCTGCGGCGGACGGACGGACGGGACAGGACGGTCAGGACCGGAGCCCGGGGGTCGTGAGGAAGGTCGGCGCCCGCCCACCCACCCACGCACCCACCTGACAGCACGGTGTACTTGAGGGCCTCCTGGGCCACCATGCTGACCAGCCCGTCCAGCAGGGAGGTCATGGCCGAGCCCAGGTCCCTGAGGTAGCGGGACTCCCACACCAGGCAGTACTGCTCGCCGCCCTCGCCCAGGCTGCACCACGGCGCCTGGAACGAGCCTGCGGGACACGCAATCCTGCTCTGTTTCTTTTTTCGATGGAGGGAAACGTCCGAGCGCCACTCGAGGGTGAAGTGTTTTCGGCCGTCGGGCGTGAAGAGGCCGCCGAGCGAGTGGAAAGGCGAGCGCAGGTTGTAGTAGGAGAGGAGGGCCGCGTGGTTTTATGTAAAACTGAAACTGGAGTGCCTTGTTTGCATAACCTCATGGAGACCCTCTGCAGGTATGGCTCCACCACATTATGAGCAGAAACTCACCCAGGGTTACATCAATTATAGCCACCAAAACATGTCTCAAAACTGTGCTCCCTTTCACCTTATACCTACTATAATACTGAATTTTAGCCTGCATTTTATCAACATGACTTTAAAATCCTGACATTAGTAACACAATGGAGCTCAATGGCTGCGCTTTCATAATATGAAAACCTGAAGATGTTGCAAGGTTATATTCTATTGTACAGTTCAATTTGAATGAATGGCACATATTTTAAGAGATGGTTTGGTCACATCAAAGGCTGTAGAAGCAGTAGAGGCACTTACTGTATTTGCCACTGCAGAGCCAGCCTGTCACTGCAATGGTGAGGTGGAGATGCTTCCCAGAGCTGAGAGGCAGGAACTCAAACTCCTCTATTGCCCCCACGCACTTGTTCATTTTGTAGCCTGAGGAGGCAACATATGAGGGTGGAAGGCGAGGCAGAGGGAGGTAGAATTCATGCAACAGTGGATTTGTGTCACCCAACCCTTCTCCTTACCGGTCAGCCCAGCTCCCGCGGCTCCGAACAGAGAGGCCATGATGGCGATGCCCGTGGCCGAGCCCAGAGCGGCGGCCCCTCCGGCCCCCAGCACGGCCCCGGCCCCCGCCGCCACCATGGGGGCCGCCAGCCCCCCCGTCACACCTGCCCACGGGGACACAGCAGTCAGAACCTCGAGGGCTCGGCAGCGACACGCGGGAAACGTCGAGAGCGAGCGCAATCACCGATCACTGTTCCTCCGCCCACCGTGGCCAGGCCGATGAGCAGGTAGCGTCGCAGCTTCCGGCCCCTCTCCTTCCTCCGCCGTCTGGACGACTCCTCCCTGAGGACGGAGACGCAGTCACAAGCCTGACCTCACACACGTCTGCCCTCCACGGCGACGTGCATCGGGGACGGAAGCTCCTCCGGGACCTACTCGCTCTCCTCCTCCGCCTCCCCCAGCTTCTCCCCCAGAGTCTCCTCGAACTGCTCCAGCTGCTGCGGGACGACTCGCAGCAGACAGCCGACGTGACGGATGAGGACCCTGGCCCTGGCGTCGTAGTGACCTGGGTGCACGAGAGCTTGCCGGTCACCAAAGGCCAGACAGAGCCCTAAAAGCAGCATGCTGACTTCATGTCATCGTGGGCTTCTTACCGTCTTTGACAGAAAAAGACACCAGATCCTGCAATGGAAAGGGAAACGCTTATATGGGATTATAGGGAAACGTTTATAAGAATATAAATACATCACTGCCTTGTTTGTTTGTTTGTTTGTTTTCAATTAGAAACCATGGTTTAGATGGTATGAGGAAAAATGTAAGCCATATTACATGGCAGATCATTTTGCGAAAAGAGGAGAACCGCGGATGGGCCACGTCCATGTCGAAATTGTAATTAATTGAAAAAAAAAGAAGAAAAAAGATAGTGCCCCAGTTCTTCTCACCGTGCCTATTATTATTTCACACTGCATGTTTGAGTCTGCATTTTCAATTCGCTTCCATTCGACCTATTTCTTACACTGTTATTCAGCACAACAACCCCCTTATCTTCCCATTTTAAATCCCCCCTCCCGCGTTCGTATCAGCCTGTGTATTAGCGACGACCCGCTGGGTGCGTTTCAGCTGAAACCGGTGCCGTGCTGGAGTCACCTGGACGATGGGCGTGGACCCGGCGCACAGCAGCGGCTCAGCCTGGAGGATGGACAGGAAGGTGTCTGAGCCCTCCAGGCCCAGGCCCGACTGGAAGGCCCCCATCACCGGCATCACAGACTCGTCCAGGTCCAGCCAGCGGACCAGGGCCCGCAGGTACTGCTCCCTGAACCCACTGACACACAGCAGTACCGTCGCGTTACGCCTCTGTTGGACACAGGGGTCCATCCCAACCAGGTCTGATTTGGTGGTCTGTGTCTTTAAGAGGTATGGTGAGGATAGCACCCAATCCGACAATCCGATCAAGGCCAGCATCCTCTCTACATTGTGCGAGGTGAAATGCCTGACGGTGAATCGCTCGGCAAATACCTCTATCTTATCAGGCAGCAGTCACAAATTACAATGGAAACACTGAAAGCAATGATTACATTAGTGTGGACACCCAAAACATGCGAACCAGGCGTGATGCCCCCGGGGCCTCTACCTGTTCTCGGGTCCAGGGAACAAGTGGCCCAGAGAGACCCCGCACAGGGCTGCGTAGGCGAAGCGGCTCTGCTCGGCCAGCCGAGAGCCGATCCCGCCGGCCGGCCCCGGCTCGCAGGGGGCACGGTGTCCTGCAGCTGCTCCCCCTGGGTCTACGGCGGGAGATAAGAGGGATTAATCATTCACCTAAAGACGGCAGATTGAGTCAGAGTCACAACATCCAGCGCACGGTGCACGAGGGGAAACCTCAACAGGCACAGTGTGTGCACAAAGCACACAGAGGCTATTTAATATATTTACTGACTCACTCAAGGACTTCAGCGTGACTATTGATCTTTATTTATGGATACAACTGCTGCTATTGTCTGCAATGTTCCACGCTGTAACTGTAACTAAATTGTTCCTACCTCTTCCTCAGTCAAACTTTTGCTGCACTAATCCATACAGATCCTATGTTTTCTGTACTTGCACTAGATACTAGATACAGACATGTTGTCCTATGGCTCTGAAAAAAGTGTGTTTTCTAATGACCAAGAACTTGAATTCCCCAAAGGAAAACTCCACAAGGTACCAATAGCAACTAATTTATCCATTCTATATGTGCAAATGATGAGATTTTACTTTAATCGATGAAGGCCGAATTAGTCACAGAACCTTGTTGTTACACATTACAACGAGTTTTACACTCTTACGGAACGTTAATAAAAGTTTTGGGAAAGTTTGTAGACTTAACAAATTTGTAAGCGGGGTTTGGTTTGACGTGTCTTTGAAGTGGGTTACATAGAGTCTAACTATCGCATCTCATCATGTCTCCAATGGACTGACCTGGATCCGACACACAGGCTGGGAGAAGCGTGTGTGGCCCATATATTCTCCCACGTTCGTATTCGCTATAGCGTTCCTTTCAGGGCTGAACCCGGACTCAAAACAGTGAAGCTGAACTTTCACTTCAGATGACCAGTGGACAACAACACGTCCGCTTCTCACACACAGCTGCTAAACGGCTAACTGCGAGGGCAAGCTGAGTCTGAAAGTCTGAAAACACACTTACATCCTACACTCATACAGTCATAATAATAGTCACAGTACAGGGTACCTGGTGTAAAATCGCTGTTCTGGTTCTGCTCCATGTCTCCAGATGTAACAACTCCAGACTCCGAACTTTTGGTGCGTTCACGTGTCCACTCTAACGTCTGACATCCGGTGCACAGTGTCACACTCGCACCATAAACTGCACCAAAGTTCAAACGCGTGCGGTTTTAAAATACCCAAAAATGTCACCAAAACACCCGCAAGTGTACGACTGGTAAGTTGATAGATGAATGTAGGGATGGATGGAAATCAGCTTTTCGGACATAAAAACTATGTGTGCTTGGATTGAGGGAAATCGCGGAATATCCTTCGTTTGGATCCCTTAAAATCATATGTACACGTAATGTTAATTATTAGCTCCTCTTGATACCTTGAGATGAAGTAAAGTACCGTCTCTGACGCTGTATTAATAATTGTCCGGAACTAGTTGGAATAATTTCGACTGTAAGTGAAAGCATCATTATTAGCGACTTTTGCGTGACGTAACTTCCACGTCCACTGAGGGCAGGGGTCCATTTACTATTCGACCGATTTTCGGACGCTTTCAGCCCCTACGTAGGCGTTCAGCTGATGAATTACACCTCGAACTTTAAGCACACACAAAAATGCACAAGTGTCTCCTGCCTCAGATAGGTAGCAGCAGTTATCACACAGGGGAAGATAGAAACTTCAAACTCGGTAGTCAGTACATCTATTGGCCAGTAGGTGTAAGTGTAGCATTCCTTTTCTCGGACCTTCTGTCTGGTCGGGACCACTTCATTCGGCTCAATTATTTACTTTGTGTATTGTGTAAATTATTCTGCACTGAGGCAAACTGGCCGTCAAACTGAACACAGCCACACTGCTTACTGCCCAGTCACTCTACAAGAAGTGTGTTTTTCCAACTTATGCACGTGGAGAAATTTTTCAGTAGCCATATACAGTATAATGAGTTTATACATCTATGAGCTGTTCCAAGGTCTGTTCGCAAGTGTCTGCCACTAGCACAAAAGCTTCCTCAGATGTCTGCATCACAACGAGGGTGGCTGCTATTGGTGCTCTCAGGGCCGCAGTTTCTCTCAGGAAGGTCATGGAGCCACATTGTCAACGTTTGATCAAATGCTGCCCATGGCCGAGGATGCGACAGAAAACGCGTTTTCAGTGGTGTATGCGGTTAATCAATTGATATTTGTATATTTTTTCAGGGGGACAGGATTTCAAGTGTTTAGAGTGAGTCATGCGCCATGCACATTTAGAATGACTGGGATCCTCTGCGCAGATCGGGTTCAGTTACAGAGGAGAAATAAGTTGTGAGTCATACAGTGCCATACCAAAACACACTTGATTTCAGAGTGGCTAGAATGCCATGTAAAACATTTATACAACAGGATGAGATTAATTTCAATCTTTTGAAACATATGAAATGTGTGCTTATTTTCCTGTTCATGCTGTGCCCTGTTACAACGTGTAAATTGGTGTTGTTGAGATACAGAATAGTAAAGGGCCATCAGCATTACTGTGGTATAGCAAAGTACAGTATGTCTGTTATTGTATATTATCTGCACAGGTGTACAGTATTTAGCATAGTGAAGATATCGGCCAGTGTTGTGCGAGTTTGCATCTGGGTTGGACCAAGGCCTTTTGTGTGGTGTTTGCATGTTCTTTCCGTGTGAAAAATCTTTTTAGGCACTGGGGGCCTCTTTTGTCTTTTCCATGGGGCCCCATTTTGATCAGGGGTGGCCCTGGATGGAGGGATGCATGGAAGAACTGATTCATACATTATGAATGCAGTGAAACTGAAAAAAAGACATTGTGAATGTTAAATAAATGTGAATGGTGATGAGAATATATTATTAGAGTGACTTTTTTTTGTACTGATGCAATTCATCTGACTAACTCCTCAAGGCAAGTCCTGCTTGTGTTCAATCCTTTTGTATATTTCAGGGTGAGGCATCCTGAGTCTTGGTTTTATAAAACAACATGCATCAACCTTTCATAATCACCCTCTGAGGACTGTACTCTTTGTCCTCTGAGTCATCTATCACAGTCTGGGACATCTTCATCCCTCCTCACATGCTCCCTTTGTATCTGCTTCATCATTTCTGTTCATTCACCTGGCACCAACCCCATGTACCCTCATGTTTTCCAGCCTGAACACTGCAATGACAGAGGAGCAAGGTAAACACCGGATACAAGTGCAAGGGCAGATTAAGCTGCCATCAGCTCTCCATGAGGAAGAATCCCTTGCACAAGTCCTTTGTCAAAATAATATCCTGGCCTTGTCTAAGTGGAATATCCAGACCAGTGAGATTTCTATTTGTCTCTAAGATGCATCCTGTTTATACAGTCTACAGACCAGTCTCTTGTGTCTCATAAACAATTCTTTATATATAACAAAGCTGCAGCTTCATTGGAAATGAGACACTTGTCTGACTTTATTTGGTGTATCCCTTGTGACAAAAGAAGCATGACTAAGGTTGAAAAACATGAAATGAGCAAGGCTGCGCAAGCCACTTTTTTCAGCTCTGATGCGAATCTGCACATTGGGTTCTGGTGTAATCATGTGTATTCCTCTGTGTGGAAGAGACTATGAGCTACCGAGTGAAAACATCTGATCCGAAAAACAACAACTTGATGAGGGATGAGAGATCCATTACAAAACACAACAACTGTCACATGAGAATGTAAGCATACTAAGGAGCTTTGGAGATGTCGGATCGCGTCTTCTCCCGCACTGGATCCCTCTGTGGGAGTGTAATGTATCAGAATCTCACACAAGTGAGTACGCTGCTCACCTTTTCTCAAATATCTCACCATACGTACTCAGAGCTGTGTTGAGTTATTTTGAGAGGACACTAAATCCCTACTGCTACACAAGCACGCTGACACTGACTATGCTTTATTTCCATGGTGCTGTTCCATCAATAAAATATATGCAAGAGTGTGAGGGGTGTACTCACTTTTGTGAGATACTGTAGATGTCATCAAATAGTATACATTTGGCAGTCCCAGTGGAAATGCAGAGAACCACAGAGAAACCTCTATCCAAATAATTACATTAATATGAAGGATGAGCTAATCATGTAAATGACATACGATCATAAATTCACATTTATAGCATGCCATTTTAAAATGCCTCTCATAGGAGTTGGAAGAATAACTGAGAAGAGAGATGTTTCCCAGTCCTCTGATTGCTCCCCTGACCGTTGTCTCCTGTTCTGTTCTTCACATCAGTCATGGCTTTCACTTGCAACACCATAAAAATATTTCGGATATTTCTCTCCCCCATTTTATGGCAGAACTACACACTGTTGATGTCACTGTCCACGTAAGCCTCTCGAGTAGCTTAGAAAGACGCCCCTCTAGCTGCCCTGCTGGGCTGCCAGGCTACCACCTTGGCATAGAGCTTCAGTCAGAAGCCACAGTATTGGTTTTGTGGTTTAGTCATTGGTAGACCTGATGACAGAAGCTGATAAGTAAAAAGATAAGGGGGAAGTCAAGGAAAAACAGTTCGACTTCGCCTCACAGTTCGACATGGATGCAAGAACCACGTTATGGAAATTCATCCAATGGTTCCCGAAAAGTTGTCGAGCCAGTTGCACAACCCTTTGATGCTTTTAAGTCTTTCTTACGACCAAGGATATTAATACTGTTTTCAACCGCAGAAGCTTTAGCAAATTTTCCATAAGAGGAAGCCAAACTCTTTAATCTTACCAGCAGCCTCATCATCTCACACATCACCCATTAATCTCCCTCAGGCTGAAACTCCACTTCCCTCCTCTATTTAAGCTGTCACACAACTTACCTGTGTGTGTGTGTGAGAGTGTGTGTGTGTGCACAGTCTTACAATGGATTACTCATTGAAATACAGGCAGGCAGACGGCTAAAGCTCAAGCCCGACAAGTTCAAACACAACCCCCTCCCCGTGTCTCCCCCATACCATATCTCTAACAGACAATGTCGGGCTTCTTCTCTGTACTGTCGCCCGGACGCTGACAGGCGGGGAGCTGAGTGAAACCACCGCGGACCGGGCCGACCGCGTGACCCGGCGGGGGCACTCCACAGGGCGTGTTGTTTGTACACACCGTAAAAAGAAAGGGCCGGAAGCGAGAGCGTGATAACAGAGCGGGAGGGACGGTGAACCCTTGAGAGCGAGCAGAGCGTGCCTGGAAGTGAAAGGCCCGGAGTGGAGCGGGCAGGCGGCGGATGTGGCTGACAGGTGATGGTGTTAACAGGCAGGTGGGGCTGGACGGAGGGGCTGTCATCCGTCTGTCATTAAAGGATGGAGCCGAGTCCGTCACACCTGGACCGGGGTTTTGGATGTTCCTACCCTGATACACCTGCAGCGCAGATATCCAGAGTTGTATTTGACCAGGTGGGGAGATTTAGGCCGATGAACAATCCACAAGCTTTCGTGCGTGCATTCTCTTATTATTCATGGCCTTTTTGGTGCGAGCCGATACAAGACGGGGGCGGATTGTCTCCCCGATAGCTTTGATAGGGTGCCAGGGTCCTCCCCCAACTCAGACCTGTCCTGACAGATTCCACCGTGGATGCACTTGTAATTACAGCACGTCCCTGCCTCTTTAAACTCCGAGACATACCACAAAAGTGACTTCAGCTACCTTTTGTGTGCGCACGCATTTAACCCGTGCGTGCGCCGACGCCGTGCGCGCACCACACACACACACACGCGCGCGGCTTGCGTGAGCTCTCGGGCGCATGTGAGGGCTTGTGTGCAGGCCTGTGTCCATGTGTTTGTATAGCAGACGGGAGTGTTACGGAGGGTGGAAAGCAGCTGGGCTCGCAGCGGAGGGAGTGTGCGCGGCGAGCAGCAGCAAGAGGCCGAGGAATCGCAGAGGGAGGAGAGAATGGAGAATCCAGCTGCTGTCCACTGCAGCCAAAACACCAGGAGGACCAGCTGAAGGGAGGATGGCGAGAAAAAGAAGAAAACAGAGAGAAAGAGAGAGAGAGAGCGGGCCTGTTGTATTTAAAAAACCGCTGGGGGAGAGAGGGATGATTAGAGAAAGAATGGAATGAAAATAAGGCAAAGAAGTCTGACCGGAGGCAGGAACAAGAGGAAAGGATTTATTAGTGCCTTTGTGCTGTGCACGCAGGCTGATGCACTTGAGCACAGCTCTGGATTGCGCTGTGTTCCAGTGCAGGGGGCTGGATTGCGGCTGTCCGTGTGTGTGTGTGTGTGTGTGAGAGAAATGGCTGCAACACTACTGCAACAGCCGACTGTGGCCCTGTAGCCTTCCCACAGTTTGGAGAACTCTGACATCCATGAGTCACTGACCTTTCTCTTGTGGTTTTCTGAATAAGTGGGACTTCAGTATTTCGCGGTTTAATGAGAGCGTGAGTGGTTCTTTGAGCTGTTTGCGATTTTCCTTTATTTCATAAAGTACAAGAGAGCACTCGGGGGCAGGCTGTGGCTCTGAATGGAATTTCTTTTCTATGTTGCTTGAACTATAGTCAACAAAGCTGAATTCTTAGTTCTCACTCACTCCATTTAGAAGTTTTGGAAGGAGCCAGCCGAGCAGTGCACTTGGGCTCATTAAGGGTAAAGTTTCTCACATGCTGCTGGACTTATAAACTCTGCTGTGCCACTAAAATTACCCATAAAATGTTCTTTCAGCGAGCTCCTGGGCGAATCACAGAAGCCCGTGCCTCACAGGGTGGATGTTCTTTGCTAAATATTTGGACGGGGCCACTCGTCTTCTCAGAGGTTGCCCAGATGAGTGCGTTTATCCAGGATCTATCGCCGAGGCTCCCCCTGCCAACCTCTGACACAATAAGGCCATTGTCTGGGCCGACCCCTGACGGGGAGCCCAGCCAGCTACAGAGAAAACCTCCATCATCTCGGGCTTGGCAGAGCCGGAGGCAGCCTGTGACATTTTACTGTGGAAACTTGCAGTGGGTGTTGGCCTCACCAGCGCGGAGCCTCGCTGACAGTCGATTATTTCAAAACAGATGTTCGAACCGCCGGGATGGATCGGACTGGATAACCGCTTTTTTACTCCAGGACAGTGAGCAGGCACGAGCCCGTCTGTCCAAACATAAATACACACTCTGATTCATTCTGTGAGAGGACCATCCTATCTTGAAGCAGGCCGCGTTGCTCGTGTTTAATGCAACCTGTCGTATCTGTTTAGGCGAAGCGAGAGATAGAGCATTTCCCTACGTGCGGTGACGTCTCACATTCTTGGAACAAGGGGAGATCTCGGTGCCGGCTCAGGGCCGCGTTTGAAGCACGACCAAAGTTCGGGGGCACGAAAAACAGAATGTTCCACCACCCTACGAGCCGAGGAAATGCCTTCACGGTGTCACTTCAAGAGGCAAGCCCAGGGTGGACGTTCACAGGATGCTGATGAGAGGAGGCAGGGAAGTGGTGCTGACGCAGGGCCAGTGGTGTCCCTGTTGATCAGGAAGGCAGTGGGTACTTGGCGCCTCTCTGCTCCTCTGCACATCCCAGTGATGGGAAACCCCTCCAACTTCCCTGCATGTATTTTTAGTTTTACAGCTCTTAGTTATGTGTCACGTCCTGCTCCTCTGCACAGCAGGCAAACAGCCTCCTTGGTCTGATGTTGGAGCTGCTCGGATGAGGAAACCGAATACAAACGCTGCTTAATAATTTATCTGTGGTTGATGCTCGTCCAGCATCCCTGGGATTAATCTGTCTGTCCCACCACTCCCATGTCCGTGTCTCTCTGGCTCCCCTTGATCAGTGTTTCATAAACGCTCTACTGATGATGCCGTTTCTGAGAAAAGATTTTCTGCTCTCCTTCCTCGAATCCGCAGCAGTTTGTTACCGACCAAACCTCGCATACCGTAGACCAGCAGAAAGGAAGAAAACGCTGGCAAAATATAGAGCTGTGGAATCCACTTCACCACTGACAGTGGCATTCCAGAATGTCGCCAAATCCTCTGCAGCCAAACTTTTAATGGGTAATTACAACTAGGTTGTTATTACGGGCCCGGCTTACAAGAGACTGCGTAGGGAGGCAGGAACTGTGTTTCAGCCCTCAGCTCTCTCCCACAAGAGAGGCTGTTTTTCTTCTATTTCCATGTTATCACACCCTCGATGTTGTGATGAACAAAATGTCATAAAATCTTCCACCGCCTCGGTGACATCTCGCTGTTTTCGCCCCTCCGCCCCGTGCCTCCTCCTCCTCCTCCTCCATCTGCCACAGCCGCGCCAGGAGCTAAAAGGTCAAGTTTACAGTGCTGTTACTCATGTTCGCCCCCTTAAAGGACTTAAAGCAACCGTCCGACCAGGAATCCCCTGGTATGTGGAAATGAGTGGAGACAGCGCTGCGTGCAGGACGCGTCTTGCGTCCCACCGGCGGAGGTGGAGCGGACAGCGCGCTGACGGGTGGAGGACGCCGCTGATGTGTGCGGGTGTCGGCTCGACACGGGTCGCTCGGCCGCATGTTGTATGTCATTGCGTGACAAGCCGAAATACACGCATACGTACGTACATACATACGTGTGCGTACACGTGCTCATGCAAGGGGATAGTCTCTCGGAGGAAACGGTTCGCACATGCACGCTCAGCCCTTTACTGCTCTCACACGGTGCCAAGTTGTTCCAGGTGGTGGTATGCTGTGTGTGCTTTACTGATTTACAGCTCGCTGACTAGACTCGAAAAAAAAAGAATTAAAGAAAGAAAGAAAAAAACCACAGGAAGAGAGAGAACTCCCGTCCTCAGCCATATGCAACTGGCCATGAACTCGAAGGGCCGTAAATGTGCATGTGAGAGCTTGTTGGGCCCTGGATGGGAGGTGTGCACAGACCACAGACAAATTAATGCTGCATGTGCGTGGTGCCGTAGTAGCAGCGTGTAAATCATGACGCAGCCGGGGAGTTGGACTTCCCAACATCTGGCGGTCACTTCTAGCAACAGAGCATAACGAGCCTAAGAAAAACAAACGTGATGGAGACTTTGTCGCCGCTGCCAGTGTGGTCGTCCTAATTGCCAATATGAATGGAGAGATCATGACTCATGACTGAATGACGGCTGTAAGAAAGTGCTCGTACTCCTGTCTGGTCAGCGGTAATAGACTGGCTCTTATCTGGCCTAGCCGATGTATAAATGTGCATGAACAGAATCATGTGACTTTTAAAGCTTTTTAACTGGCTCAACCAGGAGCTGGAATCGAGTATTGAGAAGTTTTGGGGTTCAGTGTTTTGCTCAAGGATACTTTTTATGCCCTGTTCCGTGTTGTTTACCGAAATAAAAATAGGTCAAACGGAGCTGTTGTATTGCTTCACAGTCTGTTACTGCGCGGCAGGGATACTGTTTAGTTACTAGGTGTGTGTATTGGGGAGGGCGTGTTTATTGTCCATGTCTCACAGGGACAATAGAGGAACTTGGACTTGATGTGTCACAGTGGAATTCAGAGCTTTGAATTCCTGCATCCTCTCACGTCTATTCATTCCCTCCTACCCCCTTTGTTTCCTTATTGTTTGTCTCAAGTGGACACACACACACACACACACACACACACACATCAGAATCACGCAGCAAGTCCCGTGTCAGTCGGAGCAGCTCTGCTGCTGTCCTCTTGTTTCACTTTCTGCATGTGAATCTCACGTTATTTTTGGAGGCCGAGTGGTTTACCTCAGAAAATAACCAACATGCAAAGCTGTTGACCATATTCCACTCTGAGACTGTCCCTTATAATTTCAAAGATGCTCTCTCAGTTATTTGAGTGCTACACATATTTGTGGACTCTCTTGGTCAACCAGAGTTTCTTTCTGTTGTTGTTGTTGTTGTTTTATTTATAATTCAAGCTCTTAATGGACTGACACCCCAATAGCTCCCAATACCCTGTTGACTCTTAGGTCAACCAGCTGTTGCTGGATGGCCCTGAGACCAAGCCTTTGGATGGCAGTCCCTAGACTTTGGCATCAGATGATATCTATTTGTTTATTTAAACCAAAGCAATCATAACCTTGTTTATGGTATACATTGCAATAATGTAATAAAAGTGACAAAGTACAGCTTCTTTGAGTTTGTTCTCCTGCACTGTTTACATAGTGAGAGGTGCTGCTATTGCCTAGGTTACTGTGCAATCTCCTTAGTTATTATGTTATGGCTTTATGTTATTTTATTGTTATGTAGCTGTTCAGCACTTTGGATGTTTTCGATTTGCACTGATTAAAGGCTGACTCACAACTCAGCTGTTGGGTAACTGAATTTGCTGGACAAATATTCAGAAAATGAGATAAAATTAGAAGGGAAAATCACTTTACATATCTGCAGGACAGCTTGGGGATATTTAAGCAGAGATGTTTGTATATGCATTACTCTATAAATAATATTAATAAGTCATGTCATTTGCTCTGTGACTCATTTCAGAGAATTGTCAGCAGACGTGCTCAGTGACTTTTTTGGGGGATCCCCCCATTTATCCCCCAGCTAATAAGGTGACATGAAGTCTTTAATGTGAGTGTGGCAAAAGGCCAAGGTGGTGTTGAGGCCTCAAAGGTGAACATAGCCCTATTTACTATTCTGAGTAACTGGGGAGACTGGAAGGAGAAGGGAGGAGTGAGGTACAGTACACCAGGGAGCCCGTGTCAAGTTTTCACATAACTGGGCAGAGGGAAGTTGAAGAAACCTTCAGAGTAAAGTTCATGTCAGCTCTAATGCTTACGGTGCTTCTCATTGTTTGCTACGACAAGACTCCACCGCACCTGTTTTACCACTTGTTTTACTTTTCAGATTAACTTTTCTTTGTTGTGATGGTGATGAGCATATATGCCCTCCAACACTCCCAGCTGCCTCCAAGAGCTCCAGCAACTCTGGGAACCTTCACAGCGTGTTCATTAAATTAAGGATGGGTGGAATGGGTGGATGGGTGGAAAATTCCTTGTGAATGTAATATCTACTTGGCAGTCAAAGCTGAAAAGCCATTTAAAGCTTAGGAGGGTCACACATGGATTTCTGCTCTGGCTGAGGACACATAAACAATCACCCCTATTTGAAAAGGGTGCTAATACAAATGCCACAGTCGATCAGAAGATCTGATGAAGAAGATGCCGAGGGTCTAAACACAAACGTCACAAACGAAGAATGTCTGAAAGAAATAACAGCAGGATTTTTTTGGAGTGAAAGAAATTGTAGCAAATATCTCTTATCAACATAACATATCCACACATCTCTTGCCTCCAGAAAAAAAACTACCAGTGTTACAGAGGTCCAGGGATACATACATCCAGCCAGCCTAAAGATCCATGCATTTGTGCAAGGGCTCCACGATTTATTGCAAAGTCATCACAATATCAACATGAGCAATACAGCTAGCTCAAAGAATGGTGTGTTATTGTGCACTATATATGCATGTCTGCATGTCAATATATATAGCTAGTCAGAGGACTACCACTGCATGTGGCCAACTGCATGCCCAACTGCATTTTTCTTTACCTGCTTGGCTGAACTTCTGAGCGGCGAGGTACGATATATACTATACAAAGAGGTACTATAATGTGGTGTCCCAACCACTGATTGGAGTGTTTTCACTATACACTTTGTATAAAACAGTATATCAGTTCTTGTCACAACCACGGTGCTCAAGATTATGATCACACATTGCATGTTTACCAAATATGCATCCCTAGCTTGTACTGTAGAATGAAACCAGAAAACCTGGAGAAAAACCATGCAGACATGGGGAGAACATTCAAAATCCACACTGAAAGGTCCATCAGTTTTAAAGATGAAATAAAGTCATGCCTTACTCATAATCATTTCTAACAGTAAACACTCTTAATCCAGTCCCTCTATATCAACGGCCGTAGTCTTAGTGAGAGTTTTTATTTTGGAGGTCTTGCTCGGGAAGCCTGCGCTTACCTCTCGGCCACTTGACGTCATCGTCCCGTCAGGAGCGCAGGAGAGACGCACCAGCCGCGCAGAGGAGAGGAGCGCACACGAGCTGCGGGCTGACCGCGGCTTGAAGCTGAAGCTGAACTTCCAGACCAGGTCATGCCCAAGCAGCAGCTGAGACAAGACGCAGAGTGAAGACCCGGCCAGGACGGGACTCCTTCCAACGATCTCCGCACTATGATTTAAAGCAGAGACTGGGAGCGCGCTCCTCCGGGCTGGGCTGGATATATGCTCGACTCCAGAACCCTTGTAATCCATTACTTCACTGGGACTAACTTGTATAAGCACCGGGATGCAGAGCCACATGTGTGTGAGCTGGATGCTGCTCTGTCTGCTTCTGCAGCCTGCGGCCACACAGGACTCCTCACCTGAAGGAGGTAAGTTCCCTCTCACCTGGACAGCGGAGAAAACAAGTACAATGATATGAATAAACTCTTATTTGTCTGCATTTACAGGACCGTCGATCACTTAAATACCCCACTGTGGGGATGCAAACACTCGGCGCAAAAGATTTTCTCGGTCTCTGCAAAACTTATTGTAACCGATTAAATCAGTGGACTGTGTGAATCAGATGCCGGGACTTGGCCTTGTTAGAAACTGATGCTGCGGGTGGAGGCTCTGTCTGGGCTTGGGGTGGATCAGGGTGGGGTTGACATTACACCAGTGTTCTCAGTGAAATGGCACGACTCCAGGTATTGAATTGTGAGCTGATGAAATGCCATACCCTGGGGCAGAGGTTCCCAAAAAAGGATGGTGAGGACGGAGGGAGGGAGGAGGGGGGTGGCTGTTACATGCACGGACCACCCAGGCATCCCGGGGGAGGCCTCAGGTGCTCCCCATGCAGGAGAAAAACACACTTCAGCTCCCACATTATTGTCCTCTGATGAAATCTCTTGGCGTTACAGTGGGTTTCCAGGGCAGGGCTGGGAAGAGTTGGAGGAGACTGACAAGTCTTTACATTTTTGTTATCTTAATATCTGATGTGAAAATGACTCATCTGACCTTTAGTTCGTAGCGTTAATGGAAATGGAAACAAAGTCAATCCTCTCTTATCTGATGTGGATGTAGGTTTGCTCCTTGTCTGTTTTTGACACTAACACGCATCTCTAACTATTTTCCCCCTCAAAAGTCCAAACAAGCAGATGGGCTGTGCAGGAAAGACTCTGCCTCCGCTGTATGAGTGGGTGTGAACGGGGTCTGTAAAGTTCTTCGAAGACGAGAAAAGTGCTAAATAAGTCCCAGTCCATTTATCATTTCCCCATTACCTCCTTGGAGCACTGTGCCGCAGCTCATGACCATGAAGAGCCTGAGAGGCTAAACTTGGTGGTGGTGGTGACACCGGCCAGTCTGTCAGGGGGAACAGATCTTTATGACTGCGTGTTAACATAGTAGTGAGTGAGATGTTGTCACTTTATTTCCATTAATAGACGCTCAACCAGGCCGGACCAACATAGCTTGGAGTAATTGAGCGCTTTATAAGTGCATTTGCTTCTATATGTCATACTAAGGAGCTCACCATCCAGGGAGGGACGTTTTGGCATGGTGCAGATACTTGTGAGTAATTAAATGCGTTAGAGGATCCAGAGAAATTCAAGAGAAAGTGACTCAAATTCCACAGGGCAGTATTTGCTTGTCTTGCTTGTTTGCTTGCTGGCTCGTATTCACGCCAACAAAACCTTCTTTGTTCAGCCTTGATTGAGCGTGTTGCATGTGTTGAGCAGGTTGCACGACCTGCTCCGTCCCGGCGGAGGTTTCGTGCCTCATTTTTCCACCATCACATCACGGCAGTGCCAAATATTCCACTGATAAATCCAGCCTTCACGCGTACGATAATGGCAGGCTGGATTGAACAAGTTCTCTCGTTGTGTAAACAGTGAGGTCCAGACGTCAACGTGCGGGTTTCAGATAAAATCCTACCTGCACAAAGGTGGAGCTATGGGGGTGCAATAGGGAAAAGACCCTTGCTCCAAAGTCCAGATGGCAAGACGGATGTCAGGAATTCTTCAGGCTGGCGGAGCGTGCATGTATGTCTGCAAATGTGCGTGCCTGTGTTTGATTTGAGCGTGCATGCACTCCTCGCTTCGTTCTCACCTTTCAGCACCTCCGGCTCCTATCGTCACCTCATCTGGCGTGATTAACAGATATCAAAGAAGGAGTCATGCAAACAAAATAAGAGTTCCTACAGGTGTCAAGGTGTCTGACTCGGGCCCTGTAATTGAAGTTATATTAAATGTGGAGCTGATCCAAGGCCTCCAGCCGGGACTGTATCACCTTTGTGTTTCTCCCTGCCTTAACCCTTGCGCTGAGTTTTCAACAGTGGCTGTTTTCTCTCTTAGATGACTTCACAGTCTGAAGATCTGAAACCAAATATTGCTTTCAGGTTTTGCCTCTCTAATAGTGCTGCCTCTTC
The DNA here is from genome assembly GCA_029224185.1 of Karalla daura. Lineage (NCBI taxonomy): Eukaryota > Metazoa > Chordata > Actinopteri > Chaetodontiformes > Leiognathidae > Karalla > Karalla daura. The sequence continues at coordinate 22,117,483 of CM055193.1, read as the reverse complement.
TCTGCTCTGTATATGGCCATCCAACATTCCTCCTCGTCTCTCACTTGGAACTGCTAGTCGGCCGCTGCCCCCCCCAGCCCTCATTCTCCTTTTAACGCCTTTTATTTCCCTCCCTGTCCCACCTCCTTTCTCCACTCCCCCTCTCTTTACCAGTCATGCTCGGCAGCTACTGCCCCCCCCCCCACTTCCCATTGCGCTCGCTGTTCACTTTTAACCTTATTTATGTTAGCAAACATGGAAAATTGTTGGTGGGGAGGGATACAACATCGTTCTGTAGTCCCACTGTTTGTTTTGACTTTGCCTTATCTGTGCCGTAATTACTCGTTTCTCCTCCATGCTTCTGTTGCCCCTCCGCTTTAATGTTGACAGTATCCCAGGGAAAAGTGGTGTGACTGTGTTGTTCCAAGAAGGTGAATGGAGAAAGGGAGGGAGAGTCCAAATGTGTGTGTGCTTCAGTGAGGCATGATCGGGGACCAGAGGAAAGTGTTGTGGGAGTATAGGGGAATTATAGAGAAGAAAGGAAATGGTTACACTTAGCTCCCACATTAGTGTAAAAAGGCAGCATGTGCTTTTTTTGGACGATTAGGTTTGTGTATAAATAATCTTTCATTTTTCTTCCGTAGTACTGAACTGCTGCGAAGGGGACGTCCTCTTCCTACTGGATTCTTCAGGGAGCGTGTCCAACTACGAGCACTCTCGCATGCTCACCTTCCTGTCGGAGCTCCTCCTCCCCTTCTCCCTGGGGGACGAGCAGGTGAGGGTGGGGCTCCTGCAGGTGGGCACCAAACCACGGCTGGAGTTTGGCTTCGACAGCCACACCAGCCAGACTGGCCTCCAGGAGGCCCTGAGGACCACCAGGCCTCTGAAGGGGGACACCAACACGGTGGAGGCGCTGCGGATGGCTAAGGAGCAGGTGCTGAGGCCCGGAGCCCCCGGGGGGGCCCGGCCGGAGCTCCCGAGGGTGCTGGTGTGGCTGACGGACGGGGTGAAGCCAGGCGACGTGATTGGACCCATGGCGGACCTGCGGGACGAGGGCGTGGCCGTGCTGGTGGTCTCCACGGGGCACGGTAACTACCTGGTGCTGAGGGAAGTGGTGAGCCCCCCCGTGGAGGACAACCTGTACTTTGTGGACATTGACGACATGAGCATCATCACAGAGGACCTGAGGAACGCCATCATAGGTGAGTGCGGAGTGGGAGGCCCAGCGATCTCTGAGGTCTCATGGCCTGCTCTCACGAAAGGATATATATATATATATATATATATATATATATATATATATATATATATATACACATATTGTATCCTCATAGTCATGTTTGCCTATTATCACATATATGGTGAAGGAAGGAAATACACCCTGGACACGTTGCCAATCCATCAGGTATCAAACACAGTTCAAATCAAATATTATTGACCTTGGCTCATATTAAATAGATAGTATATGATGAATACTGAATCTGTATGTTCATTTTCAATTGACATTCATTTGATTTTTTTTTTCAAATGATGGTGCAACATGATAATTTCTCTGAGGACTCTCTCTCGCTTTAACTAGTTAGTGCATGCTGTGTTGGTGACAGTGAATCGGTGAAAGACAGAGTTCTTCCACATGCAAAGTGAAGGGTGTCGTTCCTACTGCCAAACTCTGCAGTTGCCCTCAACTGTATCCCTCAGCGCGTTCATTTTGTTGATTTCCAGCTCTAATTCCCTTTAGTGTTTGTTTGATTGCTCTTATCAACCTCGTTTCCCTGCCAAAACACTGATAAAGAGACTGCATACTTCCTTTCAGCAGCAAAACAGGAGATAAACCTCTAAAATAGCCCAATGACTGACTTGTGCCTCCGCAGAGCTAAATATTCCCCTCAGGTGTTGTTGGAGGCCGGGACTCAGTTAAGAGTGAGTGACGGGTGAACAGCAACAAGTCTCAGGATGAATGATAGAGTTGACCTTCTCCATGTGTATATGTGCAGATGCAGGCAATGATGATGATTCACCACAATTACCGCGGCCAAGAGAGAAACATCCGTGGGATCCCTATAGGAACGACTCAATTCACGTTGTGAACGGTCCGACCTAATGGGATTGAGAAATACTTTCCGTTTTGCTCAGAGCAATCGAGATGCGGTCCCCAGAAACAAAAGTGTTTCGGCAGCAGGAACGCCCTCGCTCCGGCAGTACAGTACGGTACACAGCTGCACTTGCGTGTCCCTGTGCTTCTCCCTAATTCCACGCATGCTCCTCAAGACAGCCAGACCCAACAGGAGTGCAGCGCCCTCAAAGTGTCCCTCTGTGTGTAAGAGTCCCTGTAACCAGATAGGACGGTCTATTAATGGATTAATGACTCAGCTCCACGCATCCTCCGACACTATTCCAGACACGATACGTACTGTATATATTTATTTGTATGTCTATAGAGGTATATAAATAGGTCCGGAGGAGGCTGGTTATTTCTCCGGCCAGATTAGGTAACCACTGTTGACCCTCACACCAGACGCCTCAGCACTTCTGCACTATTTACTGCAGCTGTGTGACATGATTTATAGCGCAAATAAGGCTTGTGCAGAACAAGGACGGACGCTGCAGTGTCTGATGAGCAGGTCCTGTTGCGGATAGCGTAGCATTTGTTTTTGCACTGCATGGCCTGGCCGGCTATTTCAAGTTGTTGCAGAGGTTACGAAAGCGCACAGAAACCTTAGTCTGTCTGTCTGTGTGGGCGGCTGTCTGCAGCCAAGGCATTTTTAGCTCCTCGGACTTACCCTCTTCTCCGTCGCTGTCCTATTCCCCGCCTCTTTGCGGGACTCTGACAACACCTGGGTGCACACAGTGACTTGATTCACCCCTCCCCTCCCCCTGGCAGAGATAATCCGTGCCGAGAGGATGACCGTACGGGACGTCTCCACCAATGCGGCCACGCTGCAGTGGCGGCCCGTCCTGTCCGGCCTGAGGGGCCACTACGAGGTGCGCTTCGGCCCCGTCCCCACGGGCGGGACCGGGGTGGGCGGAGGGGGAGGCGGGGCGGGGACCAGCCCGAGCGTGGGCGGCGGCCAGTACCAGAGGCTGATCCAGGCCGCGGACTCCAGCAGCACCAGGCTGACGGGCCTGAGGCCCGACACCACCTACACGGCCACGCTGACCCCGGAGTCCAACGAGCAGTCCTTCAACGCGCTCTCCGTCACCTTCACCACCAAGCCAGGTCGGCCTGCCTCATATCCGCACACGGAGGGATCATCTGTAGATGCCCTCCAACACTCTGTTTTACTCTGTTACTGATGGTGCAAAAAGGCCTACTTTTACTGCATCACACAAACAAGAGAAAATGTCTTTGTTATGATGGTAAGATGATATGAGGTCTGGATTGATTACAGATTTAACAAATATTTTAATCATGTGCAAAGCACATGGAGCGGTATTCTGTAGCTCAGTTGTAGCCAGGCATCCCATGTCTAGGCTCTTTCTCTTTCTCCTTCATGTCTCTCTCCTGCTATCCTATGAACTAAAGCCAAAAAAAGTACTAAAAATCATGCACAAAACCCGGCCCTCCCCACTAAATCTCTGAATTACTTTGCCCTCTGTCCATGATGATATGTTCTCCTTCAGTTTCAGTTTTAACCCTAAAAATTGAGACAAAATAATTGGACAATGAGAAGTAATGTTAGAATTAAAGTGTGTGTTTTGTTTTTTATGTCTGCCCACCCTCCAGAGGTGATGAGCCCAGCCGTGGTGTCGGTCTCTGACTCTGGGGAAACCAGCGTCCGGGTGAGCTGGGGTCCCCTCCAGCCGGAGGTCACCAGTTACCAAATCGAGTACTCGGCCCTGCCCAGGGGCCAGCTCCACAAGACCACGGTGGACCGCGGGCACAACTCCACGCTGCTCAAGGGCCTCCAGCCAGACACCACTTACCTGGTCACAGTCAGCGCCCTGTACGCCTCGGGCAAGGAGAACGCCATGTCTGTCAAAGCCTGCACGCAGGAAGGTGAGCTGCTCAAGGAGTTTTTATTTTCCTACTTCCTGCACGCTAATCCTAATCCTACAACGCCCAGGCCTCTCTGGGTTTTAAGTTTCAGTTAACAACCTGTACTTCCATTCAGGTCGGACTGCTCCAAGGGCAGCGCAGAGCAGCTCAAATTGTAGTGTCATTTCTCTGCCGCGTTCAAGCTTCTCCCCTTTCAAAGTTCTCCACGCATGCACGTGGAGGTGAGCCTGAGACGTTCTGAATCCCCCGCTGCATCCCCAGTGACTCCGGCCCTGGCGGACCTGCAGCTGACCACGGTGGGGAGCGACTCGGTGCAGGTGGACTGGAAGGCCAGCGTGGACAGCCTCAGGGGCTACTGGCTCACCTGGGAGGGAGAGCAGAGCTCCGAGCCGGCCAAGCGCTCCTCCCTCTACCTGCCCCCCGGCTCGCTGTCCACGCGCCTCACAAACCTGCCGCCCTCGGCCCGGGTGTGCGTGTCGCCCATCTACCGGACGGCGCGGGGGGAGGGGCTGTGCTGCACGGCGCAGTTTCATTCAGGTGAGGGGCCGGACGCGTGACTGAAGAGACTGGGCAGCGTGAGAAACACAGTTGTTTACATCCTTGCAGACAGTTAAGTGTTTCCTACAGCTTGAGCAAGCGTACAATTACACCAGCTCAGAATAAACAGCCTTGTTTTTTTTTCAACTTTCCTCAAGTGCGTTGACACTTGATATTTCTGCTTGGGTCTGTAATTAGCACGAAGAAAACAACAGATTTTTCACTTTTTTACATCATTTTTGCATCATCCCTGAAACATTGCTGTCAAGACCGCAGATTCAGTCCCTTTAAAGTCCATTATGTCAGGGTGGAGGAACCATGTTAATTCCTCTCATCGTCTGTTATCCAGTGCACACGCCAGGGTCTCAGCTGCTGTTCTCTCTCTCCACCCTGCAGAAGCTGCAGCGTACGGCTACCAATCATAGCACCTCCGAACTCTGACGCACCTTACCAAACATGGAGGACACGATGACGAGAGGAATGCTGCCTTTCCCATCCAGAATTCTTCTCCCTGCTTTTCCATCTGCGGGAATCATCCCGGGGAGGTGTGCTGCTTGGCTTCTGGGCCGCTCATGTGGAAGCCATAGACACTTGGGGAGCGGCCTGGGACAATATGGCAACATGTTGCCTGCTCCATCATAACGAGGGATTATCAGAGGGAAGGGGGGGGGGGGGGTGGCAGAGGCGTTATTTGCTTTTCCGTTTCTATTGTATCGTCTGGTTTACAACCGCGCTAAATGCAACGCTTCAGTTTTAAGGACGCGAAATGTAACGTGAAGACGTTTGTTTGGTCTGTCTTGCAGATAGAGCGCCGGGGTGTGCGGGGAATGTTACATGTTTCGTGTGGCTTGTTTTGGGGGAGAGGATTTGCACCATATGTGGGCTCCGTGCCCAAATCGGCATTTCTCCCCAGCTCTGCTTGCACTCAGAGAACATCTGATATACATTTATAATGAATACTTATGACTTGTACTTAAATCACTTCTCTGTCAGCGCATGTGTAACATTTACGCGCACCGGAGTGCAACGGGGGAGCGGTGAGCACGCTGGCCCCCCCGACAGCAGGATCCTCGGGATCACCTTTGAGCGTCCTGGAGATCCTAAAACCGACCGCGGTCACAAGCCCCGAATCCACAGAGATGTGATACAGATGTGTGCAACCGAGGGCGGTCCTGCACCGACGGGCCCTGCCCCTCGTTCATATTTATTAATTAAGAATCAGTGTAAGAGTCTCTCTCGTACGGTATGCACAGAGATGCGGTTCACATGTAAGACCCGAATAGCCGTTTGAAGCTGGTCTTTGCTGCCCCCTCCTGATGGGATCCTGCAGGCTTACAGCCGGCCTTCGAACCGTCATCCTCCGAGAGCAGATGTGTTCATTTTATGCCTGTCGACCACTTTTGAAACTGAACAAGGGCTGACAATAAAACCTTTTAATAATTTTGTTTACACCATTCGCATCTCTGTTGTTTGTTGTGTACCGATGTCGCATGCAGACACTCACTTCTCGTTGATTTCAAAGGATTTAACAACTTTTTGAAAGTTACCAAAGTATGCAACCCTTCACATAGTGAGGCTAAGAATGGCTCTTTGGACATATTTTGTTATTACAGCTATAAAATGGTCATAAAACGTCCTATGTCTGGCTGCTTTGGCTTTGACTTGAATTTTAAACATCTGGCAGTTTATTATTCCACAGCATGTGGAGTTGAAATAAGAAACACGCAAAAATAAACTTGATTTTTTTCAAGGTTGTCGTAAGAAAACTATTGTTCATAATCATTTTGAGTCCAGGGCTCAAAATGAAAAAAGTGCTCAACAGCACGAATGTGAGCAAAAAAAGTGAGATGAAAAGTGCAAAACCAGGGTACATAAATCACATAGCACATACCATATTGACTACTTCACAGGTTTTTCAACACCATTTGAACTTTTAAGATCGGATTATCTTTGACAGTTACAGCCATAACACCCTGGACATGGTAAATATAGCGCTGGCACTCGATGAGTAGGCGAAGAGTGAGACAGAATGATATTAACAGCACCACTGAGGTTTTGTCATGTCACCCAAACAATGAATGAATACAATTACCTGATATGATAGGATGACACTGGTGCACGTACCTTCCATTCTCTTTCCCAAGTGAAGTTTGACTCTGCTTATGTCGTCGATGGTTGTGCCCGTCTGCCCTGGTCTGGCTTTATCAGAAAGGACTGGGTAAGTGTGCTCTCGGTTAAACTCTATGACGTATGAACGATTTGACCCTCTTCTGATGTATCAGGCAGGTATAGAAGCGCTTAAGCACACGGACAACTTTCGCATATCACTGCCTCCCCCTGCAGGCTGAAGAAAGAACCTCTAATTGCCATTGAACGCAACAGTACATGACATTATCAGTTTGTAACAAAGACGTTGCTTTGTTTTTTTTTTTGGTTCCTTTTTTCCCCAGTTTTATCCTGGTGCTTCAAGGGATTGGAGCCCCTAAACATCACACAAACCACAGTCTCCTTTCAAACCATCACGTGAACGGCCTGCGCTAACCAGCTGAGCCCACCGCACAACCACGTTAACTTGCTCATGATTCAATAGATTGAATACGATGGTTTCTTTTGAAACCTCTTCCTTTTCACAACAGTTATACGTTTACACAACAAGACACTGTAGTCCGTTGCCTAACCGTAACCCTAACACAAAAGGGGGGGATCGTGCTTTGCCCTCGCACGCCAGCCTTTCTGATCGAGCTGCGGGGAGTCCTCAGGTTGAAATATCAGAGTTGCTGATACAAGGTCAAAGGACAGGTCAGAGACAGAAAGTTTTCATGCAGGCCCTGAACCTCCGTGTTGCATTCGAAAGGGACAACCGCATGCACTATCTGGAAAGATACATCAGAGGGCGTCCAGGAGACCTTGTGCAAAGCTGCTTGCAAATGAGTCAGGAGAGAGGCTTTTATGACACAGCAAGAGCCCCCTACAGGGTCCCAATGCAAATCCTGCACTGTCCTCTAAACCTGATAATTCGTTGTACGTATAGATATATTTTATATTTCCAATTCATGGCAAGTAAGAGTACGGTCATTTCAGTTTGAGTTAGCGAGCACATCAACATAACCTTTTCAACAATAGCAGAACGTTTAGCATGAATAAAGAGGAAATACAAGGATTTCATTGTTCTGCAAGTATGTTATTGACAGTAGAATGGTGCCATCATCTCTTCTCCTCTGCGGGGTAGTTTCAGGGAATCGTGGGCAACCCTGGAAGCCCAGAGGCCTTTCAATCCAGTAATGCTATGCTGTATGCCACAACACCACAGAAAGCATTGGCTTGATAGCTACATAGCTTTCAGGGATTTTTTTAGGCAAAGCTAAAGTTTGTTCAACATCTTACATCACCCGTTTCATAGCTGTTTCATTATCATAAAAAAACTTGTCAGTTGTCACATTTGGCAGTGTCTATTATCAGAGCTCTTCATTAAAAAAATAAATAAAATAATTCTGGCACTACCCTTGCTTCTTTTGTGGCATCCTTAGCTCACCTCTGACGCTCACTGGAATTCATCGAGTGAATCTTGGGATGAATGCCGTAGATCTTGTGCAGGGACACAACGATTTTGTTTGTCGCGTTTAAACAGACGAGTACTTTTACACTCGATTAATCTGTTTGTCATTTTCTTCGTTAACTGGTAAGTTTTTGGGAGCATTTTATACAGGAAAAGCAAAAAAGCACCTTGTTAATGTCCACACCGCCCACATATTCATCTCGCTGTCATGTAGGATCAGCAACAGTTAGTTGTAGAAGCTCTTGCTGTATTAGCTGTGGCGCAATGTCATGATTGTACTTGTTCATATGGCGATGTAATGTCTACTTGCAAACTAGCCTTTTGCCCACAGGCCTCTTGCCTGTTTGCACAGCTCTAGCATCCCTCCCTCCCTCCCTCCCTCCCTCATCCTCCTCCAGCCCTCCCTCCACAGCGGCGGCGCAGTAGCAGCCGCTGGCCGCTGGGGGGCGCCGACGCGCGGCTGCTCTCAACCCCCGTTAGCCCAGCAGGCTCGGAGCCTTGACATTGCGAAGATGGAGGCTGTTGTGGTGTAGACCAGGAAGACCCAGGCAGCGGCAGCAGCAGACGGCGACTTCCAGAGCTGTGTTATGACAACACCCCCCGCCGGCCCAGGTAAGCGCGGCGCCGCGCGGGCGGCGGGCTGCGGGCGGCCGTCCGCGGCGCGCTCCTCCCGCGGAGCCAGATGACAGCGAGCTGGGCTAAAGTCAACTAGCCAGCTAGCGCGGGCTACAGGCTAGCTAGCGACGCCGGAGCAGCCCGGGAGCCGCGACCCGCGTAGCGGGATGGGGGCGGGAGTGAAGCTGGCTCACCCGGCAGACGGCGTCCGCGGCGTAGGGGAGCAGGGGGCCGCAGCCTCCGGTCCGTGCGGTCGAGCCGGACCAGGTTGTTTTGGTGTCAGCGTCGCTAACGTTAGCGAGCTAATCGTCCCCGGGTCTGTTTCCTGGTTGTGGCTGCTCGCCGAGCCCCAGCCTGCTGGACACGGACAGCTCGCCGTGTTGCCTCGCCTCACCTTTACCGTGCCCAGCGCGGACGTAGGAGCCGAAGCCAGGGGGGCAACGAGCGGAACGCAGAAATGCTAGCCGCGCCACTTTGAGACCCTAGGACAGGGGAGGGTGGTGGTGGTGGGTGGGGGGGGAGAAAACAACGCCGTGCAATAACAACTGTCAGATGTAATCTGATGCACAGGGAGAGATACGTTTGTCTGCTTTGACCAGTGGATCCTGGCGTGTCGATCCTGCCGCGGCACACCAGGATCAGATACCTGCAATGATGTTTTAGAGGAGGTCTGACCTGGAGATCACATTATTCAGTTTCTACCGCCATATGTGCTCATCCCTCCTATTGACAGCTGCAGCTCTGGTTTAACATCTGGGGGAACTGTATTGGTGCTGGTTAAACTGCCTGATCACTCTCTCTCTCTCTCTCTCTCTGTCTCTCTCTGTGTGCATGTGCAGGTGGAGGCAGGAGGCGCGAGTAGAGAGCACGGTCGACGGCGCCTGTCAGCATGTACTCGGAGTGGCGCTCGCTGCAGCTGGTGGTGCAGAGTGACCAGGGCCACCTCAGCGTCCTGCACACCTACCCCACCAGCGTGGGCACCGAGGTGGCCAACGCCGTGGTCAAGCCCCTGGGCACGGCCGTCAGCCCCGTGGCCACGGAGAACATCCTCAAGACGGACAAGGAGGTGAGTGAGAGAGAGAGAGAGAGAGAGAGAGAGGGGCGGTCGGCACCGGGGGCGGCAGAAGTGATGACGCATGCCTTTTCAGACTTTTGGTCGGACGCCAGGCTACGAGGGTTAAGGCCCCCCTCGTCTTCGGTTAGATAGCAGGAACTTATCAAAGAGTTCCTGCATGTGTCTACGGTGCGCGCTTGCCTCTCCACAGCTGAGTCTTTCATAACTTTGTCTTGTTTGCTTTGCCTGCGTCCGATTGACATGCACGCGCTTTGCATGTTGTTCCCCTGTGTCCCGAGGATCGCGCACAGGGCGGACTTCTCCATATCGAGCTTTGTTAATGGCGGCCGTACAATTCCGCCCGCTTCCTGCCGATAAAAGCGCGCTGCGATGTTGCCGCGGCCACGTTTCTGCGGGGATGAACTGACGGAACGAGCCGGAGCGCCTCCCGCTGTAGCCAAGGCGCCCTTTTCCCTCACATCCAGAGTGCTGTAAGGCAGAGCTTAGTTGCCTCGTCTCGTTTTTTTTTAAGTCCCGAACATCTCAAGTGAAGCCGCTCTGGCTTAATGAAGACGAGACTGATGAGGAGGTGCGGCTCCTGCCCCGTCTCTGCAGGATGCTTTGGACTGACACACACACGTGCAGGAACCCAGCGTAGCTCCCCGTGCGCTTCATTCTCCGTGTTAAGCTGAATAAGTGCAGCTCACGTGCCGCTATCTTCTCGTGGCGTTGGATTACGCAACAGAAACACTTTCACCATACGTCGTTGCTTGCATCTCCAAGGTTTTAGGCTTCGTATGATTTCAGAGTGGCACCTTGAGCCCAAAGCATCTGATGGGGCTGCTTTCGATGCTGAAGCAGCTGTGACGAGCAAAGCGAGAGCTGCGGATTTTCACTACGAAACGTTGGGGGAAACTGTCAGCAGGGTGTGGGACAAAAACACAGCAGCCAAACCGTGGTTTTGATCTGGAAGTGGCGCGTTCAGTTCAGTAATGAGCCAGCAGGTGCATTGCTGTACCTGGAACCTTTGGCCCCGCGCGGGTGTCGTAAAGCGGCGACTCACATGACACAGGGGCCCGTCAAACTGAACCGTTGCGACTGCCTCGCAGGTGAAGTGGACCATGGAGGCCCTGTGCTATGGTCTCACCCTGCCGCTGGAGGGGGACACGGTCAAGCTGTGCGTGGACGTGTACACGGACTGGATGATGGCCCTGGTGTCGCCCAGGGACTCCATGCCCCAGCCTGTGGTCAAGGAGCCCAACATGTACGTCCAGACCATCCTCAAGCACCTCTACAACGTCTTCGTGCCCAGGTATGTCGCCGAGTCGAACGCCCAGTGTTCACCGGGTCAGTTTGTGTGCTCTGCATCCCCCCGATCCCTCTGACTGCGTGTCCCCCCAGGCCCGAGCAGCACAGTCTGAACCACATCAGGCTGTGCCAGCAAGTGCTGACTGCGGTCCAGAAGTTGGCACGGGAGTCCGTTTCCATGGTGAGGGAGACCTGGGAGGTCCTGCTGCTCTTCCTGCTGCGGATCAACGACACGTTGCTGGCTCCGCCCACGGTCGGAGGTACGTCCCGCCTCCCTCCCTCCCTCCCTCCCTCCCTCCCTCCCCCTAGCCCGTGCTCCGTCCCTCGTCCTAACAACGCTCGTGAACCGCTGATGCCGTTCGCAGTCGGGGTGGCCGAGAAGCTGGCCGAGAAGCTGATGGCGGTGCTGTTCGAGGTGTGGCTGCTGGCCTGCGCCCGCTGCTTCCCCACGCCGCCGTACTGGAAGACGGCGAGGGAGATGCTGGCCAACTGGAGGCACCACCCCCCGGTCGTGGAGCAGTGGAGCCGCGTGGCCTGCGCTCTGACCTCCAGGTCAGGAGCTCCTCACACACACACACACACACACACACACATAGACATACACACACGCAGAGCTTTCCATCTATGTCTGGAGGATCAAGCTGTTCGATAGGAGGGAAGATAATGCGCCGCCCGCCGGACTCGTCCAACCCGTTCCACAGCCGGCACAGGCAAACACGAGTCTGAGCCAGCTGTGTGCGTGTGTGCGTGTGCGTGTGTGTGTGTGATCGTCTGTCCGTCCGTCCAGGCTCCTGCGCTTCACCCATGGCCCGTCCTTCCCTCCGTTCAAAGTCCCGGACGAGGACGCCAACCTGATCCCCCTGGAGATGGACAACGACTGTGTGGCCCAGACGTGGTACCGCTTCCTCCACATGCTCAGGTGGACGCGCCCTCGCCCTCCTCGCCCTCCTCGCCCCGAAACCGACGCCAAAGCACACGGACGGCTGCTTTGTTTGCCTTTTTTGTTCTGAACGCTCTCTCTCTCCCTCTCGCCTCTCTCTCGCTCCCTCCCTCCGTCTCGCCTCACAGCAACCCGGTGGATCTGAGCAACCCGGCCATCGTCAGCACCACTCCGAAGTTCCAGGAGCAGTTCCTCAACTCCAGCGGCATCCCGCACGAGGTGGTGCTGCACCCGTGCCTGAAGCAGCTCCCGCAGATCTTCTTCAGGGCCATGCGGGGCGTCAGCTGTCTGGTGGATGCCTTCTTAGGTATGGTGACGGGGGTGTGTGGAGGGGGGGTTGGAAAGGGGAAGAGATGTGTGGACTGATAGGAGTTTGCGGTAAAAAGGGGGCAAGGATGCACCAGGTCCGAGCCAGTTGGGCGTCTAGATGGAGGATGTCGGTCGGTGGCAACCTGTTTGAACGTTTGCACAGAAACATGCTGCTGTGTATCTTTCTCTCCACGCTGTAGGTGTCTCTGTTGAAAAGAGAGACGTGCGAGAGCGGGTGTTCACTTTCCCGGCGCTGCTCTCTCATGGTACAGACGTCGGCGGGCTCCCCGTACACAATGAGATGGGGCATGGCGTGCGGGAGTGTGCTCACTGGTGGTGATGACATTGTTAACGCGGGTCGACGTGCCTCGGCAACGCCGATGCGTCCCGGGCCTTCAGGCTAAACCTCGAGATCATTGACGTTGGGGGGGGGGGCGACTGGGGGGGACACAAAAAGCCAAATCAAGAGCGTCCGGCGGTCGATTGGTCACTGATTTTGCGTCGAACTTTGGCGCCGCATGTCTTGGAATGAGCACTGGTCTCTGACCTCCGATCAACGCACCGATCCAGAGGGCTCGCTCTCTTTCAACGGTCGAAATGATTCTGACGCTGGTGTGGATCAGAGGTGCCGCAGAGGGCAAACAAACAGCCCGCTCCCATGTCCCTCCACCCCGGCTGAGCCCCGCCCCCTCTCTCTCTCTCTCTCCCTCTCTCTCTCTCTCTCTCTCTCTCTCTCTCTCTCTCTCTCTCTCTCTCTCTCTCTCTCCGCAGGTATATCCCGTCCCAGGGCCGACAGCGCCCCGCCCACCCCGGTCACCAGGATGAGCATGTCCCCGCCCCCCTCCATCGCCAACACCACGCCGCCGCACAGCCGCAAGCAGCGGCACACGGTGGTCACCAAGACCACCAGCAAGAGCTCCACGGTGAGTCCCGGCGCCCGGGAGTCCCACCACGGATGGAGCAGCTCCAAGAGCAAACGTTGTCCCGTGTCTTCAGGGCTCCTGTATCGTTATATGCGGGGCCAGATTATCGGCACAGCTGACCCTCGGCACGCGGAAACCTCGTGACGCGAAAAACTCCCCCGTCCCGTTCACATACATAGTATTCAAAATATGAAAGCGAAAATCAAAAGCCGGCCCCGGCCCTTTCACACCGACGGACAGTCGTGTGTTTTCATGCACGACTGTTGTCGCGTAAACAAAAACGTGCGCGTTTACGCTTCACATGACCGTTTACGAATACAAAGTTGGCAAGACAGGAAAACAAAGTTGCTTTCCGCCGTTGTTTTCTGTTCCCACTGCTTGCCATGTGTGTGTGCGTATATATGCATATATATATATATATATATATATATATGCGTTCCTATCTCGAGGTGTGTCGATTCCGCTCCACGTGGTCTTCTCCAACCTGTTCCACACAGAGCCGCTGTGGCTGCAGGTTTGTGGTCCAACCAGGCAGCAGCACACCTGATTTGGCTTATTCAGTCAACCGATCTGAGTCTTCAGACAGTTGATTGGTCAATCTGTGTGCTATGGACAGGTTGGAACAAACACCTGCAGCCACGGCGGCTCTTTGTGGAACAGGTTGCCTACCCCTGTCCTAGACGGTCCGTAGCCATGTCTCGAGCCCCAGCCTCACCGTCTCCCTCCTCCCCTCCTCCTCCCCCCCCGCCCCCTCCCCTCCTCCCCTGCTCCTCCTCCCCTCCTCCTCCCCTCCTCCCCTGCTCCTCCCCCCCTGCAGAGCAGCGGCAGCCAGCCGACCAAAGCCACCCAGCAGCAGCAGCAGCAGCAGCACCAGCAGCAGCTGCAGCTGCAGCAGCTGCAGCAGCATCAGCATCAGCAGCAGCAGCAGCAGCAGCAGCAGCAGCAGACCTCGTCCTCGCCCACGCTGCTGTCCAGCCCCAACCAGAGCAGCTGGGAGTCGCGGCCCCTGCCGGCGCCGGCGCGGCCCAGGGTCAACAGCATCCTCAACCTGTTCGGCCAGTGGCTGTTCGACGCCGCCTTGGTGCACTGTAAGCTCCACAGCGGCCTCAACCGGGACCCCAGCATGACGGGTAAGAAGCCCCCCCCCCCACCCCGCCCCCCCCCCGCCCGCCCGCCAGCGCTTTACGCCTTTATGCATGGGCAGGTGGGTGTCCCCCCCCGTCGCCGTCCGTCAGTGCGTGTCTCTGTGGAGTTCTCCGTGTCTGTTTTCTCGGCCTCCGTCCTCCGTTTTTTTTTTGTTTGTTTTTTTTGACTGTATGTCGTTGGAAGATCCTTTCCTTTATCTCCCCCCCACCCCCACCCCACCCCACCATTTTTCTCTGGAAAACCTCCCCCGTGCCTTTGTGTGGTGCGCGCGGAGGGCTTGGTTAGAAGCGGCCTGGTATGAGATCCCCCGTCCGATTCTCGATCCACCCGCATCTGTTCTGCCCGGTCGACGTGAGGCGAGCACACCCGCGTACGTCCCGTAGGTCGCAGACCACCAGTGGGAGCGCACACAGCACAGCAGCGCCCTGGCACCCCCCACAGGGAAATCTGGCCCGCCATCGGCTCCCCGTTTTGTTTTCTCTCTCTTTGGTGTAGCGTCCTGCACGTGTCTGCCCTGTCTGGTGACTGTTACAGAGCTGTACCGGGTCGAAGGTCATGTATCGAGGGGAGCGACAACGACGACATGAGAAAAAAAGACACCGCAATTCATGCCTGATATGAATTGATCCCCAAATATTGGCTCTGCTTTGATTTTGTGTCTCTCCACTATTTCTGTTATCTTGCAGCCTCTTTTATCCAAATTCTCCTTTCTTATAAATCTTGTAAGTAGGAACGGCAGCTTTTTTTCCCTCACTTGATTTGCGTTTTCTTGACAAGTCTTCCTGCTTTTTTTTTTCCCCCCCTTTGATTTCTTCTTTTTTTTTTCTTCTTTAAGTTGAGTTTCCCATGATCATTGCCATTATCGCCGTTGTTTTCTGTTCCCACTGCTTGTCATGTGTGTGTGTGTGTGTATATATATGCATAAATATATATGTATATGTATGTGTGTATGTGTCCATATATCAGAGTTCACCAGCGTTCTCTCAGCGTTTTTCTCCAGAGGTGATGGAATGGGTTTCACCGACTGACCACTTGTCTCGACCATAACGTTGCCAGTTTGTGACAGCGCCACCAAGCTTTTAAGTTCCCATTCTTGTCGTTCTTCTTTTCTCCCGAGTCACACTAATCCTTATGATTTAGTCCCCCCCCCCCTCCTCCCCAACCCAACCCCACCCCACCCACCCCACCCACCCCCCAGTTCAGCATTAACGTTATGTTCCCCGTGATTTACTCTCGTACTGTCCGTTCACCTGAGTTCTTTTGTTGATTTAATCCTTTGTTTCTTTTTGATTGGTTTGGTGCCTCGATGCATGATGTGAATGTTCCGTACCTTGAGCGGTGGTCATGTGATGGCAATAGCGAGGGCGCTGACACACAGGGCATTTGCCTTTACGTCCCTCACCGTTGAACCTGTCTCGATTAGCCCGCACTACCCGGGGCCATCCATTGTACCCGTGATGGGTGGAACCTCGTTGGCAAACTCTTTGTGTCAGAGCTCCCTTTTGAATGCTTTTAAACGATGTGTGTGTGTGTATGTGTGTGTGTGTGCGCGTTTGCAGTCATCCAAGTCTCTGTTCCCCCCTGTTGTGATAGCAATTAAACGTCTGCTTCCCGGTGCCTTTTTGTTCTTTCAACTTTTTTGACAGCGTTTACTTTTTTTTTATTTTGTTTTTTCCCTTTGTTTACCCGAGTGTGCATATGTATATATATATATATATAGTTGCTCCGTGTCCGTTTGCCTGTTCTGCCTCGCGCGTGCATGTCTACTAATGGCCGCAGTGGCATTCAGAGTTCCTTTCATTCTCTGTGTCTTCCCGCCCCCGACAGCCATAGCCACCCAAGTAGGTCTGGAGCTGCGGCGCAAGGGCTCCCAGATGTCCACCGACTCCATGGTGTCCAACCCCATGTTCGACGCCAACGAGTTCCCCGAGAGCTACGAGGCGGGCCGGGCCGAGGCCTGCGGCACGCTCTGCCGCATCTTCTGCAGCAAGAAGACCGGGGAGGAGATCCTGCCCGTCTACCTCTCCAGGTAGCGTCCCCATCCTCCGCCAGGGTTCGGGTTTGGCACCGTATGGAGGCGTGAGCGCTGCCCCTCGCCCTCTCCGCAGGTTCTACATGGTCCTGATTCAGGGCCTCCAGATCTCCGACTTCATCTGCAGGCCGGTGCTGGCCTCCATCATCCTCAACTCGTCGTCCCTGTTCTGCACGGACCTGAAGGGCATCAACGTGGTGGTGCCCTACTTCATCGCTGCCCTGGAGACCATCGTGCCCGACAGGTGAGCCACACCCAATTAGACTGCGCGCCTTTCGGTGCGAGGCCGTCGTCCGTCTGTCCCCGGGAGACGCCCCGACGCTCGTTTCTGTCCCAACAGGGAGCTGTCCAAATTCAAGATGTACGTCAACCCCACCGACCTGAGGCGGGCCTCCATCAACATCCTGCTGGCCATGCTGCCGCTGCCGCACCACTTTGGCAACATCAAGTCTGAGGTAGGTCCCGGAAGCCCCCCCCCCCGCTCCGCTCTACCGCACCGTACCATCATGACTTGGCAGGGCTCTTAACCCCGGCCGCCGGCCCGCTCCAGGTCTTGTTGGAAGGGAAGTTCAACGAGGAGGACGGCTGGCCCCACGACCAGCCCGTGTCCTTCCTGTCCCTGAGGCTGCGGCTGGTCAACGTGCTGATCGGGGCCCTGCAGACCGAGACCGACCCCACCAACACGCAGCTCATCCTGGGTACGTCCGCCTGCTCGCCCGCCTCGCCACCCGCTTCCACGACTGTCGAAAAGAGAAGCTCAGGACACAGATCTCAGCCGTCCAGGGAGTTTATTGTGTTATGGTCAGGACTCCGACAGCCCCAGCAACATTCTCTGAACGCAAAGTACAGCCATTCCTACCCCAATTCCAAAGTTCATAGACATGATCTTTTATACCCTTATGTTCACGCGTACAAATGGTCAGGCTTCCTGTAACTTACATCTTGTGCACCAGATCTGAGCCAGATTTAAATGTCAATGCCAGATCTGACTATTCCACAATGAACAGGTAACATGTTTTTGCCTTCTCTCGAGGCATTGCGCAATGCGTCTCAGTTGACCTCACCATTTGCTGTCCCCTCGTGCTTAACCATGATGTTCTTAATCATATGCGACGTATGCATTTTCCGACGCACCGCATGCCTTTGAAAGCCTTTTCAACTCGTCGTCCTCAGGCGCCATGCTGAACATCGTCCAGGACTCGGCCCTGCTGGAGTCCATCGGAGCGCAGACCGAAACCGTAAGGCTCCGCTCGCCGCCTCGCCGCATGCTGCGACGGTGGACCAGACATCCAGAGTGCTGTGTGTGTCTGTGCGTGCGTGTTTGTCCATCCAGGGCAGCGTGGACGGCAGCCACGTGGCGGCCAGGAGCCAGAGCCACAGCCGCACCAACAGCGGCATCAGCTTCACCAGCGGGGGCAGCACCGAGGCCACGAGCCCCGACTCGGAGCGCCCCGCCCAGGCCCTGCTGCGCGACTACGGTAAGACACACACACACGCACACACGCACACACACACACACACACACAGACAGAGGCAGCAGACTAACTCCGCACCTCCTCCCACCGAGGAGAGCAGCCAGGCCTAGGCGTCGCCCTCGCTAACCCTATCGACGCGTCTGCCCCTCCCTCCCAAGCTAACGTGGTTAAGGTGGTGTGCCGGGTTAAGAAGCGCTGGGTAAAGTGTCTGTGTAGGTGAAGCTGGGGGTGTTTGCTGTGGTGCCGTGGCGTGGCTGGCCGCTTGCTCTTTGCTCCTTCCCTGACTGATTGGTTGGAGCCACAGACTCCGTCTCCACCCGGGAGGGTCGAGCGATCTCGGACTGCCTAGCGTTCCAGACAGGATGTGTAGTTTTTGGCTTGAGGGGCAGCTTTTTTGTCAGCAGGAAGGGAGTCGTGAGTCTGGGTGTGTGTGTGTGTGTGTGTGTGTGTGTGTGTGTGTGTGTGTGTGTGTGTGTGTAGGAAAGAGGATGGGGGGGGGGGGGGGGGGTGGACGGCCTGGTTCCTGTCCCACTGGGCACTTGCATTGTGTTGTGAGGCTCAGCGCTGGGCAGGAAGTGAGAGGCGAGTGTGGCGGCGTTTCTGTTTCACCCGCCTCAGCACCCTCTGGGATTAGAAGAGTCACAAGCCGGTGACATTACAAGCAGATTATGGTTCTTGCGATCGGGAGTCAGACGTAGGCGAGTCGGTAAGTAGTTAGGTCATTCCAAGTTATGCCCGATCGCTCAGCCCTTTCCTGGAGCAATTAACCACTCTCCCGTCCTACTCCTCTCAGCGTGCTGCATCGACTGCACATCCCGTTCTTCTGCATGGTTTTAGAGTGACAGCGTGTTTACCAACTACCAGGCGTCCTGCCAGACACATTGTTTCCTTTGACTACTGCCCACTGTACTGCCTGAACCCTGCTCTGCTCTGCTCTGCTCTGCTCTGCTCTGCTCTGCTCTGCTCTGCTCTTTGCGGTGTTTGGTATTTCGGGGTGTTATATGGTCTAGCTCTTCCAGATACGGCTGCAGGCCTGCTGGTGCGCAGCATCCACCTGGTCACCCAGAGGCTCAACTCCCAGTGGAGGCAGGACATGAGCATCTCGCTGGCCGCCCTGGAGCTGCTGGCCGGCCTGGCCAAGGTAGCGTCCACACACACGCACACACGCACACACACACGCACACCGCAGACACTCCTCTCCTCCTCTCTCCCCTCGACTTGTCGGGCTGTGCGGAGCCGCAGCAGTTACTCTGGCTTTATTGGCCGACCCGTCGTGACACACCGCCGGAGGGGAGGCGTCAGCTCCCAGATAAAGCACCCTCAGTAAAACGGCCCTGAAGTGTGAAATGCCTGGCAGCAGTGCAGCCGAGGGGAGAGAGAGCCGCTGGAGCGGCGCCGAGGGTGTATCCAAGGCCGTCACGTCGGGATCCAGAATGAGAAAGGCCGCTTGTTTCTCCACCAGGTGAAGGTGGGCGTAGACTCGGCGGACCGCAAACGTGCCGTCAGCTCCATATGCGGCTACATCGTGTACCAGTGCAGCCGCCCGGCTCCCCTCCAGTCCCGGGACCTCCACTCCATGATCGTGGCCGCCTTCCAGTTCCTCTGCGTGTGGCTCACGGAGCATCCGGACATGCTGGACGAGAAGGTGCGTTTCCCCCGAGCGAGCGTGGTCCCGCCCTGGGCCGCTTGCTCTGACTCTTCTTTTCTTCTTTTTTTCGGTCCTGTGCCAGGACTGTCTGGTGGAAGTCCTGGAGATCGTGGAGCTGGGCATCTCCGGCAGCAAATCCCGCCAGGATCAGGAAGTGCGACACAAAGGGGAGAAGGAGCACAACCCGGCCTCCATGCGGGTGAAAGACGCTGCCGAGGCCACCCTGTCATGGTGAGGCCCTCCAGCCGCTACCCTACCCCCAGCAAGCCTACTTATTTTTGCAGTCGCGGCGCTCCCACTGACCCACTTCCCGCGGTCCTCTCCCAGCATCATGCAGGTGCTGGGGGCCTTCCCCTCGCCCAGCGGGACGGCCTCCACCTGCAGCCTGCTCAACGAGGACACCCTGATCCGCTACGCCCGGCTGAGCGCCACGGGGGCCAGCAACTTCCGCTACTTCGTGCTGGACAACTCGGTCATCCTGGCCATGCTGGAGCAGCCCCTGGGCAACGAGCAGAGTCAGTGGAGGGGCGCCCGTGTCCGCCCGTCTTTGACCCGAGCCGAGCCGCCTCTGATCCGCTGCTCTGCTCCCACAGACCCCAGTCCCTCAGTGACGGTCCTGATCCGGGGCACGGCGGGCAGGCACGCCTGGACCATGCAGCTCTTCCACCAGCCCAGGGGAGCTCGGGCCAATCAGAGGGTGAGATTTCAGTAGATTTCAGCGGCCACCGCCGTTCGCTCCCCCCCCCCCCCCCGTCTGTTTCCCGTGATAACGGGACAGGCGCCGGTCCACCTCTCCCCTCCCCCACAGCAGGTGTTCGTCCCCGAGGGCCGTCCGACGCCCAAGAACGACGTGGGCATCAAGTACAACGTCAAGCAGAGGCCCTTCCCCGAGGAGGTGGACAAGATCCCCCTGGTCAAGGCCGACGTCAGCATCCCCGACCTGGACGACATCGTCAGCAAGGAGGTGAGCTCCGCCCCCGGCCCGGCCCGGCCCCGGCCCGGCCCCGGCCCGGCCCCGGGCCATCTGTCTCAGGTTCCGCCGCGATGCCAATCTCCAGGGCCGCTTCTCCTCCAGGCCCGGAGTGCAAACGAGATGTGACTCACGCTGTTGTTTTGTGACGCCGACTCAGGTGTGTTGTATGGGCTGGCAGGATGATCCCAGAGCCGCGCATGCGCCGATGAGTAGTTGCCCGCACGTGAGTTGCCGATCGGTGAAGAGGCACCTGGGTGACTGTTTTTTTCCGGGGGCACAGGCGGGTCCAATCACGGGGGCTTTCGGGACGTTGACATCTTGACCAGCGCTGGGTGTGGTTCTGTTGGCGGCGTGTGCCGCGCCCCCGGGAACGTTCCCCATCCGCTCTCTTTTTTTGTCTTTCGGTCCGGCAGCTGGAGGTGCAGCACGACAAGCTGCGCGTCCTGATGACCAAGCAGATCGAGTACGAGAACGCCCTGGAGCGCCACAGCGAGGAGCTGTGGAGGTCCAAGTGCTTCCCCGACCCGCAGACCGACTGCAAGCCGCCCGCGCCCGCCCAGGAGTTCCAGACCGCTCGCCTCTTCCTCTCCCACTTCGGCTTCCTGTCCCTGGAGGCGCTGAAGGTTCGGCCCGCAGCGCTTCTGTTTCGAAACGCGCCGAGCGATGGGACGCACGCCATTGCCGCCCTTCTTTCTTTGTGCGCGACAGGAGCCCAACAACAGCCGCCTGCCCCCGCATCTGATCGGCCTGGAGTCGTCCCTGGCGGGGTTTTTCGACGACATCAGCTACCTGGACCTGCTCCCCTGCAGACCCTTTGACACCGTCTTCATTTTCTACGTGCGGGCCGGCCAGAAGAGCAGCCCGGAGGTGAGGCGAGCCGCAGCCCCGCGCCGCCCCGCCCCGCCCCGCTTCGATCGCACCTTCTGTTTCGTGCTCATTTCTGTCCTCTTCCAGATCCTGAGGAACGTGGAGTCGTCGTCCAGCGTCCAGCCCCACTTCTTGGAGTTCCTGCTGTCCCTGGGCTGGCCCGTGGACGTGGGACGCCACCCGGGCTGGACGGGCCACCTGGACACCAGCTGGTCCCTCAACTCCTGCTCCGACGGCACCGACGTCCAGCAAGCCGGTGGGCTGCCTCCTCCTGGCCCCAGCTGTGAGGGAGGCCGCGGACCCTGTCTGACTCGCTCTGGTTTTCCGTCTTGTGTTCCTCTCCCCCTGCAGAGGAGGCGACGACCCCCGAGGACACCGGGGGCTCCATATTCAACGGCGAGAAGAAGGTCCTGTACTACGCCGACGCCCTGACCGAGATCGCCTTCGTCGTCCCGTCCCTGACGGAAAGCTCTGGTCAGCGCTCGCACGCTCGAAACAGATCCGCTCGGACGGGGCGTGCGTTGAAAGAGCGATTTTCGACGATTTTCCCCGTTCGCTCTCTCTCCTCAGAGGAGTCCTCGGTGCACAGCGACTCCACGGTGGAGGCGGACGCCAACCCGGACGTGGTGCCCGGCCTGCTCAAACAGCCCAACCTCACGCTGGAGCTCTTCCCCAACCACTCTGAAAACCTGGAGTCGGCCAAGAAGGTAGGTCGGCTCACATCGGTCGCCCCCCGCCCCCCCCCCCCCCCCCCCCCCCCCCCCCGCGCTCATCCGCGAAGTCCCACCGAGCCTCGTGCGCCCTCTCCGCAGCTGAGTCCCCTGGTGAAGACCAAGCGGTCGTCCACCGGGAAGTCCTTCCCCGCGCTGGGCCCCGAGACCAAGGTGTTCGTGGTGTGGGTGGAGCGCTTCGACGACATCGGTGAGCGCGTCCGCCTCCGGGACGTCCCCGTCCCGCCCCGTCCCCGCCCTCCAGAGAGCGCGGCGGCGGCTAACGGACGCCCCTGTTTTTGTGCTCCCCCCAGAGAACTTCCCGCTGTCCGACCTGTTGGCGGAGACCAGCACGGGCCTGGAGGCCAGCATGAGCAACAGCACGTCCTGCAGGTACTCTCGGCGGCTCCAACGCAGATCTTTGGTCGCCCCGGCGCGGAAGCGGGCCGCGAGCAAAACAGGAAGCGCGACGCGCAGCGTGCGCAAAAGCACAGACGGGGGAAGAGGAAGCGAGGCCCGGGCCGCGACAGAGGGGGACGCCAGCAGACTCAGCTCTCGAGTCACGTGCTCGCGGTTATTTTGTTGCGTTCTCGTAGGCTGTATCTGCCGCTCGAGCGCGTGCGACTCCGCGCAGCTCGTAAATAGCACAGATCAGATGACGCGGATCTGGTGCCGACGCTGGTCTGGCTCCGGTTAGTGGCAGAGCGTTGTTCGAGAGGAACAGATTAGCTTGTCGTGGTTCAGTGGCTGACCAGACCTGGCCCCGCAACCTCCAGGACGCACCGCAAACACTGGCCAGGCAAAAGAAAAGAAAAGAGTGTAGCATGCAGTACATTTAGCAATCCACCTGTAGTCAGTGTCTGTCTAAAAGTTACTATTTACTGCATTCAGAATCCTGTTCATGTGCTGATAATACACCGTGACAGACGGTAATGCTGCTCTGACCAAGACATGGCTGAGAAAGAATTCTTTAAAGTGAACTCCAGACTCGTCCTCAGGCAGCGCGCAGCTCCTCGGAGAGCATCGTCACGAGAGCGGCGTGAGTGGGGCGTCCCCGTCACCTGTGTGTGTGTCTCTCTGCCGACCGTCCCGCCGCAGGTCAGGGTTACTGGAGAAGGACGTTCCCCTGATCTTCATCCATCCCCTGAAGACGGGGCTCTTCAGGATCCGGCTGCACGGGGCCGTGGGCAAATTCGGGATGGTGATCCCCCTGGTGGACGGCATGGTGGCCAGCCGCAGGGCACTAGGTGCAGCAACGCTCTGTCTCTGTCTCTGTCTCTGTCTCTGTCTCTCTGTCATTGTCTCCCGTCAATCTGAAACGGTATCATCGTGACAAGACCCACTCATCCATATTTTATTGGTGGCATCTCGAACCTAGTTTTTCAATACAGAACTCTTTCCACAGGTGTGTGTGTGTGTGTGTGTGTGTGTGTGTGTGTGTGTGTGTGTGTGTGTGTGTGTGTGTGTGTGTGTGTGTGTGTGTGTGTGTGTGTGTGTGTGTGTGTGTGTGTGTGTGTGTGTGTGTGTGTGTGTTTATTTCTCTCCATATTCTCTTAAAGCATAACTGTGTCCCTCTATGCAGTTTCACCATCTGCCAGCAGATGGCGCAGCTATGTTTGACTGCTGCCTTTACCTCATAACGTAAACACCACAGCAGAAATGATATCGTTGAAGGACTCGCGATTCAAAGCCGCTCTCCCTCCCCTCTACACGCAGGGTTCCTGGTGCGGCAGACGGTCATCAACGTGTGCCGACGGAAGCGCCTGGAGAGTGACTTGTACAACCCGCCGCACGTCCGGCGGAAGCAGAAAATAACCGAGATTGTCCAGCGTTACCGCAACAAGCAGCTGGAGCCCGAGTTCTACACCTCGCTCTTCCACGAGGTGGGGGAGGGGCGGCCCCACCTCTAACCCCCCCCTCCCCCCCTCCCCCGCCCCCCCACGCCCCGCCCGCTCCCTGTCCTAACACTGGCCACAAGCGCACACAGACACACACACACACACACACACACACACACACACACACACACACGCTCATCCTGTGCTCCATACACCATTTACAACTGCACTCGCATACACACACACACATGCGCACACACACACAGAATCTTTATATTTATACTGTACTTTTGTTATTTATATGAATACATATATCAACACTGTCTGCCTTTGACTCTGAGAGTTACGTGTCAAAATCCATGCCAAGGTGGGGGGGAAAAAAAGGAAAAACAAACTACAAGCTACGTTTCTGTGCGGCCGAAGCCCGGCGGTGGCCGTCTTTCCTCATCTGGGTTCATGAAAAAGAGAAAAACGGACGAAAAAAACGCAGAAACAAAAAGAACTCTTGCTCGTCATGGACTGCAATGCCACGGCCACGCCGCCGGCCTTTCTGAAACTGTGTAAAAAAGCCGAACGACAAAAGCGACAGGTTCGTCCCTCGACGGCCCCGTGACGTGAGTGAACACGGAGTTGTGTCCCAACATCCGCACCTGCGCGTCCGCCTCTGTCGCGGCCAAACGGATTCGCGGTTGGATTCGTTTGTTTTCGGAACATTAGTTTATCAAACACGTCGCTTTTGAAGGCAGGTGCCCCCCCCCCCCCCCCCCCCTCCCCCGGGGGACACCTGCTCAAGTCTTCCTACACGCCGACACGCACCTGTGCCCCGCAGCGACTCACCCACTGACTCCGCAGACGATGCCGTTTTCGTGTGTGTATATTCACGTATGCACATGTATTTTTCTTTGTTTGTTCGTTTCTTTTTTCCATGTCATTTTCGGGACTCCTTGCCGCGCGTGGGCGTGGGACGTTCGACTGGCGTGCGGCCCTCCTCGCTACGGCCACTGCACTCCTTGCGTGTCTGACTGTGTGTGTGTGTGTGTGAGAGAGAGCGTGTGTGTGCGTGCGATCGTTTAGCCAGTGAAATCATGTACACTACAGGGAGTCACAGTGCCTCCGCATGGAACCCATACATACGCACGTGGCATTTAAGGAATGATTCCGTCACTTTAAAGGAAGGAGAACGTCGAGAGGGCAGGACGCCAAGCGAGACAAAAAACGTCAGCTCGACAGCTTTTCCAGACCCCGCCCCCCCCCTCCCCCGCCCCGCCCCCCCGCCGCCCCCACAGGATTGGTTTACTCTTCTCTCTGCTTGGCGACGCGCGAGTTTACCCACGACGAGAGTGGTTACGGAGTTTGCACTTGACGTCCCCGCCGACGTCTCCGCCCACACCAAACAGAACTACAGCACAGTCCGGCGTCCCGCTCTCCTCCCGGGCAAATGGGACGGCGGTTCGAGGGCCAAAACCCAGATGTAGCGAAGGGTGTTCTATAAAACTCGCATTTTGGCTGATCGACGCTGTCGTCCTCTTCATTTTTCTTTCTTTTCTTTTTTTTTTTTTTTTTGTCCTGAATCCAGAAAGAGAGCATTTGACCCGCGTCCTCTCCGCTCCCGTTTCGGGGAAGATCAATTTGCGTAGTTTTGCCTCCTCCCGCCCGCGTTCCGTTTCACAGCTCTGTTTACTCACTGTACTTTGATTCAGGCCCTCTCACTGTCTGCCTGCAACAATGTGAATTAATTTATCACAGAGACGGAACAGGGCAAACACCTCTAGTTTCTTTGCCATCTCGGAAAGTCTTAATGCACTGAGCACGTTTTGGTTTTGTTCTTTTTTTTTTTTTGGTTTGTTTTCTATATCCCCCCTGGTCACCTCGCTCGTCTTTTTGTACCTTTTTGTGCGTTTTGGAAGAAAACCCTGCTGAAGGAAGAGTTTTATCTTGTGTAACATGAATGAAGAAAGGGCATGGAGGAGTTTTTAACCCGTCATGTCTAATTGTGCGACTCACTTTTTACGACGGTGCTTCGCGCACGGGCCTTTTTTTTTTGGAAGGAGCAAAAGAAAAAAAGTACATTAAACACGCTTCGAAAGGAACCGCAAACAATCAGCCACCCATTGTACTCCGTGTCACTCCTCTGATGTTCGCTCATATTTAAGGATTTGCCATGTACAGAGGCTGGAGGATGATCTGTAAATATATGATAGTGTAAGGCATTTACAACTTGTCCGTTGCATTCCTCATCTTGCGAGAGCAAGGAAGGCTATGTATGTATGTATGCAATTATGTGTGGGAGGATCACAGTGAATGTAACAAGCATCAATTAAAACTATTATTGACATTTTAATCCCTGCCGCTGCCCCCCGACGCTTGACTTCTTCCGTTCACAGCTGTGGTTTAGAGCCAGACTAGCTCTCTTAGGTGGGGCCTGAACCTCCGCTGGAACGAGACGCCTCGGCCGTTGCCTTGTCAATGTTCCGACCGCAAACTGAGCGAGCGTGGCCTGTGGCGGCGATGGTGTCGCGCACAACCAGGATGTAGCTGGGCGGGCGACACCTGCGACAGTGGGTGTGCCTCCGTGGCCTGGGGCTGAGGGACTGATCCTAACTTCGCTGTAACTGAAAACGGTGGTGCGCAGCTGGCCTGGGCGCGAGTCGCGAAGTGACTCGTTTTTGTGCTCTCCTGCTCTCCGTCTCCGCGGCCACTGGGGGGCGCGTTCTCCTCAAATTTACCTGGGAGCTACAGGTCTGTGCTGTACGATTTAAAGGTCACATTTGGACGGAAAGACGCTCATTATGAGGTGGAGAAGTCTTATCTCGGAGCATTATCTGTGTTAAATCGATAGTCAAAAAGGTCGTGGTTTCTGGTCGAGTTTCTAGGTTATGACACCATATATTGGAAAAGTGCACCTTTTACAGGGCGATAGGGTAAAATATCAGCACTGCGAAATGCAAAACGAGATCTATGCTTGAAAACAAAACCCCGATAGCCAATTTGTTTCATGTTAAAAAATGTTTAATTTTGTACGTTAAACTGATTACAGTTAATAATTCAGCAAGGAAAGGACACTCATGAAGTGTCCATGGAAGCTATGAATTTGATACTGTCCAGCTACGCAAATCTCACAATGGGGGTCGCGCTGTTTAATTTCTATACGAACATTAGTCAGCAGGCTGAGTTTAGCGTGCTGTAGCACTTTGTAGTTCCCATATGATCTCGCTCGTTCCCGTTTTCAGCCACGCGTACATTCGAACGCAGCAATAACAAACGTAAGCCATGATACGGGTGAGTGTGGCGCGCGCGCGCCGGTCCGCGTGTGCCCGTGCGCGTGCGTACGTGCGCACGATCGTCCCTCTCTCTCTCTCTCTCTCTCTCTCTCTCTCTCTCTCTCTCTCTCTCTCTCTATCTCTCTCTCTCTCTCTCTCTCTCTGAGCGTGTGCTTCCTCCTCCTCTCTCTCTCCTCCTCTCTCTCTCTCCACCACGGAGAGGACCCTGCACAGCAGTAGCAGCCGGAGCGTGTGAGCCTGTGTCGGGCGGTGCGACGCAGCTCCCCCGCCCCTCTCCCTCTCTCTCTCTCTCTCTCTCTCTCTCTCTCTCTCTCTCTCCCTCACTCAGTCGCTACTTGGTCTTAACTTTGCTCCCAGCTGTGCCGCATCACCGCGACTCCTGTTCGGGGAAAAACTTTGCAGCTGCAGAGATGGACTGAAGCATCGCCCGCGCTCGGTGTGGATACAGCGTGGACAAGCAGAGTGGGGTTTTGTGTGTGTGTATTGCATTGAGAGCGAGCTGTGCTTCCCGGAGTCCCGGCATGGAGGAGGAGGACGGGCATCAGGAGAACGGAGTCCACGCCGCCAAGGACTCGGACCGGCAGCAGAGGCTGCGGCTCTGCGTCTTAAACGAGATACTCAAGACAGAGAGGGATTATGTGGGCACGCTGGAGTTCCTCCAGACGGTGAGTTTGACGTGTTGCGTTGGTTTCCAGCTCGCGCACGCACGGAGAGGACATCACGCCAAACTCCGGTCATTAAGCCGTCAGTTGAAGCCGCTGCGTCCCCCTGCCTCCCGTCCGAGCGTCTCCCACTGCACCCCCCCCGATATCGACCGAACCGACGCATGTTTACCAGGCGCCGATCGAGTCTAGTAAATGGCACACGCAACGAAGAAAAGAAAAACCCCTAGAAATTCTCCCCTCTGTTGTAGTTGTGGTGTTGGGTATCGACCTAAAACTTCAGCCGGTTAAAGTGGATTTGGTTTGGTATTGTCTCAACTTTTCAAACTCGTTTTTTTGTGGTCTCTGTAAAAAATCTTTGGGAGGCGGATTTTGTCGTCACTGACAGCTGAGTTGTGAGTAGAGAAGCTGCTGGACATGTAAACACAGACGTACCTGTGTGTGCGTGTGCGTGCGTGTGTCAGTAATATAATCAAAGGGAGGACCGAGGCTCCATGGAGGCAGGGCTCTCCACATGGCTCGGAGGGGTGGGGGCAGCATTCACACCTTCTCCACTGTGTGTTAAAGCTCAGCCTCACAACAATCAAAGGTCTCCTCAATTCACACTGGCTGAGCAAATAGAAATTCATGAGCACCGTGCCTGCTGGCTCCAGACCGAGATAAGAAGCCATTTCATTTCATTGCAGCCGGTCTTCTTTTGCTCTCATTGTGCATCAGCTGCCCCTGATGAATGAGAGTCCTGCTAATTGTGCACGCTCCTTTCAGCCGCCACTGTCACACGGGGCTCCCACCTGCGGCAGGCCATTCAATTGGTTACCTTTTCCTGTCATTTTCCGCTCTCCACCTCCTCTCAACCTTGGCCTGTCATCCGAGCAATTTGCGGCGCGCAGGTGGCCGTCGGAGACGGTCCCTGGCCGCATCTCCAACGTGGCTGCGTTTAATGTCCATTGACAGTGGGACTCGGCAAACAAGGGGATGCTGAGTTAAACCTAAACTAACAGGATGTGATATCTTTCTCTGCTGTGTGCTCGACTGAAACGAGTGCAAAGTCAACACTCGGATGGTTTTCCTAAATCATGATGAATCTGAATCTAACACTGACATGGTTCAGACAAGTTGTGACAGGATCAACCTTTGACCACCTGTTTGGATCATTCCAGAGGTAAACACGATTGGGACTGACAGGAGCATCCTCCTGTGTATTGTATTGTAATGACCGTGCTTTTTTTATTATTATTATGGTGGAAATCAGGGTCACGTTACGCCCCATTTCTCGCTGCAGGGAAATCCCCTGGTCTGTTGCCCCCCTCTCAACAAGGTCAAAGTTCAGGGTCAGCTGGAAAACATCACCCTGGAGCCGGGGGCCTTTCAGCCTCTCGTCTTACTCGGCTTTGCCACCTCCCCGCTGCTTAGGTGGTTCAAAACACGGGGCCGGCGATCCTGATCCCTCTCGACACCGCTTCTTCCGAACATGCGAATGAAAACGGTGCATTTTCCAGTTTCAACATCTGTCAGACATTCGTCAGATGGGATCTCAGTTTCCCCTTTTTCGCGTCCTGTCACGTGTGGTGGAACTTCCTCAAAGCCGTCGAACTGAGCTCCGCTGGCTCGGTGTCTCGGAGGCGCTCGGGGTTGACACCCGGATCCAGCAGGTGACACCTCTCAAGGCGGCGGCCGGATGGTGGCTGCCTATGAGGCCCGAGCGAACAGATTTAAACCCTCGGTTTCCGTCAAAACAAAGCGCAGAGAGTTTTCTGGTGTCCCCCCCCCCCCCCCCCCCCCCCCCCACCCTCCACACCCAGTGGTACAGCTTCCGTCTCAATTACACAAGAGTGGAGAGGCAGCCAGGGCTTATCTCCTGCGAGAGACAGAGCAGGAGGCGGAGGGACCACGCTTTGACCTCCTCCCCCTAAACCCACTTCCGACACATTGATAAAGACAAAGACCCAATTATTTACTGGAGAGGTCTGGCAGCTTTTTTCTTTTTGCTGTTTTTTTTTCTACTGAGAACATCTGAAAGCTGTCACTGCTAGTGGCCTCCACTGCTCCCCCCCCACCCCTCCCACCCCAGCACCACATCAGTCTGTCTTGATTTAAGCCACACGCTGGTAGGCCGGAGGGTAGAGATACGGTCAGGGGTTTCATTATCGCCTGTATCTTTTGCATACAATGCCCTCATAGAGCCACAGCTGTGGCGTAATGGGGTGTGATGGTGTGCTCGGCCTGTTTGTCATTACTCACTGAAAGCTGTGTTTGGCAACACCTCAGGATGTGTGTGCAGTTTTTCTTTACTCCAGACGCCGCGCTCTATGTCTCAGTAAGTGGAGTGCATGCATGTAATCGCCCTCCCGACTAGTCACCCTCGCATATGCGCGCACACTGTGCACACAGGCGCCGGTGCCAAGGCGTGCTGCTCTGAGCTCGTAGCCTATATGTGACCGTAGCCCGCTCGGCCTCCATATGGAGGCGCTTTGTGGCACGGGGGCTCAGCAGCCCGGGCCGCTGAAGTGGCGCACGGACATTCAAAACAAAGAGAGAAAAGGAAACATCCGTTCCCTCCGCCGCGGCAATCCTCTGCAAATCCCTCCCAAGCTCTGCGTCCAGGTCCGGCCGAGCGCGCTCCCCCTTTCCCTCAGCGGGGGCCGAGGCTTTGTCACCATGCCGCTCACTGGGGTGCTGATAAGGGAAGCCTGCCTGTGGGAGCTCTCCACATATGGTTTCAGTAAAGATATCAGCTGGTTCAGAGGTGGGTTCGGGGCTGTGCAGCGAGGGGGATAAAGCAGCGATGTGGGACGAGGAGTCACTGGCTACAGAGTGGAGTCGGGATTGTTCTCTAAACAGTTGTTTGTGACGCTCATTTTCGTCTCTTGAGTCGTGTCGCGGCGATAAGGGACGTTTGCCTCGTTTTTGACGGCCTGGATTTTCTCAGCCTGCCTCGTCTTGTTCAGTCAGATAGCGCTTACATTTCCCAGAGAGATGAAGTTAGAGGAAAGATAGAGTCTTCTGCAAGTGAGTGAGGCACACCTGGAGTATGCCAGTGATGCCTTCTGGACCCCCGGTGCAGCTTTGTTCTCCATCACACGGGGAAAGGAAGGAAAGTCACGCTCATCGATGGGCAGCTCATTGTTTACTACCCCTCCCCACCCGCCCATCACTCTCTGTTGCCTTATCACTGATTTATTTCACCCTCCCTTTTGTGCTCCTCCATAAGCTCCTGGATCTTTAGTTACCCCGCCCCCCCCCCCGCCCCGTGCAACACGGCATCCCAGCTGAAATGATCGGAGTGACGCATGGAAGAGATGCATATCCGGCATCTCAGCCGTTCTGCGTGTCACTCATCCCCTGGCAATTACCAGCGCCAACGAGCTCATCCAACATGCTGGAGGGAAGCGGAGAGGGATGGTGGGAAGACAAGAGGCGAGAGGGGGGGGTTGGGGTGGGGGGGGCCGTAAAAGGAGGGATTAGATGATTCATTTTGCTCCACGGTATCATTGAAAATCACTAAACCTAATGCCACTCCAAGGCAAAGTGGAAGCAGTCTGGTTTAATCAGGCTGATTCCCTTTCAAACCCGAGCGCATTGTGATAACCGCTCCCCTCAAGTGCTTGTCGTGCTGAAATCCCTCGTTGGCGTGCGTAAAACCATCGTTTCTCAGTGCCAGAGAATGGTGGGGATTTTTCTCTTGTTTCTCTTGGATTTTCCACATCGCCATCCACCGGAATTGAGGCTATCGGTGGCGGGAGCACAGTCACTGGCGTCAGAGCCGGTAGGTGCAAGGGATTTTCCTCCCAAAACCATACAAACGGGGGCTTGCCATTTTAAAAGTTGCTCTGGGGGGTTCCCCCCCCCTCCCCCCTCCTCGGCCACACGTCGCCATGTCTTAGTAAATCCTGACCAGTAAAGACAACAGTGGAATGGTGTTGCCAATAAATTAGTCAGCTTTTTGAGAAGCAAGAGACGGGGTTGGGTGACCAGGAAGGCCTGTCGAGCCTGCGGGATAATAGGAAACATCTGGAGCTCCTGCCCCCTGTGACCCTTGCTTTGGGCCACACACACAAGTGAGATTACATATGTGTAATACTGCCCCCCCCCCCCCCCCCCCCCTCCCCGTTTTGTATGTTTTGCCGTGCTACTGCGTGCCTGCTACGTAGCTGTGATTTTTTTTTTCTTCTTCCTCTTCTCACAGCTATTTCTCTCGCTCTGCCCCGGCTGTTATTGTTTTCCTATCCATCCACCTGTAGCCGGCGTTGAGAGGGCGCGCTGAGCAAACAGGAAGACACGTGCGCACACACACACACACACACACACACACACACACACACACACACACACACACACACACACACACAAACGCAGTCTCCGGCGCACAGGAAGCCCACATCGAGCTTCCTCTGCAAACTGGAGAAACTTGTGTCTTCCTCTCTCCCCCTTCTCTCTCCATCTCTCTGGCCCCCGCCCCCCCCCCCCCCACCAACTCGGTGGGAAAGACCAGCATGAAGTTTCTCCGGGCTCGGCGAGTATAAATAGCCTCGGATTCGGGCTCCTCATCCTGGCCACAATGCCAGCGGTTGCAGTTCAGTGCGACCTCAGGCCCGCTGAAGTCATACAAACCCGGGCACACATCAAATACGTGGCGAGGGCCGAAAGGGAAAAACAGCAGGTAGAACAGTTACTGGGGTTTTTTTTTGCGAGGGCCTTTTTATTATGACGTGGCTTCGAACTCTCGTCAGACTCGAGAGAGAGAGAGGAGATGCGGAGTCACAGCATCTGAGCCGTAACCCTCAGACTCAGCCTTCAAATGTGGGGCGCTCGGTCGCAGCTGGTCTTCTTTACCGTCTCTGGTTAAACGGACCCTCTGTTTCCAAAATCTCGTGGAGCCGGGGACCTCGGACCCGTCTTTTGATGCGTCCGGAGCGGCTGGACTGGGCCGCCGCGTGCCCCTCATGCCGCCTCACCGGACAATCGGTGCCTTGCCACGCCGGAGCCGCGCTACAATACCGCGCGTCCCGTAGACGGGGGATAAATGCCAGTTTTTCCCCGACTTAATCTCGGTGCCTTTTTTTTTAAAGTCATGTGTGTTGATAAGCCATTTCTTTTGAGGCATGAGACTGCGGCAGGAATTTTAAGAATTCAAGTTAACAAGTCTAAACCACTGTAACACCCAGAGGCACGATGTCAAAAAAAAAGAAAGAGAAAAAAAAAAACAGCTCTCCCTTCCTCCGCAAAGAGATGTCTGCTGCGGGTTCTCAGAACTGTGGATCGGCGAGGGGGAAGCTGCATTTCGTGACGGGCAAGGAAGGTTTGTGACTTCATTGATGAGATTGATGAGATTTGCTCCCCTCGAGTGGTTCGTTCGTAGCTGTGCGAGGTGTGTGGGACCTAGAAAGTCCCCGATCGGCTGCCTAATTTCACATCACACAATTTTACACCAACTCAAAAACGCTGTGGCCTCTCCGCTGCGCTCTTGGCCAACGGGAGGAATTCCAGAGGCTCGTCACCCCCCCCATCAGAAAGAAAAACAGGAGACGCTATCTCAGTATTTGCGAGAAGCGACTCTTTGAGGTGGCCTTCAGTAGTGGCCTGGCCTGAATCGTGGCAGAGCGGCAACGTGAGCTCTGGACAAAGCTGGGACGGCTGTTTGGTGGTTGGATGGATGGATGGACGGATGGTTGGGTGGATACCTGCAGGACGGCCTGGGCACAGACGTCTCCCCTGGGACCTGCCTGTTTGGCTTCCGAGCTGCGGCGGGGGGGCCTACGGCGTTTGTTTGCTCTCCCAAACACAACCAGATGTGTGTCTTCTCTCGGGGTTGGAGGTCGCCACCAAAACAGAGGAGCTCCGGGGAGAACGCGGTGAAGAGGTTCAATGAAGCCCCTGCTAGATCACATGACCGTCGACGCTTTGGTCGGCTCATCTAGGCCTGCATGTGCTCCAGCCAGGAAGCCGTTCACACGACACAATGGGACAAATGAGTGTCTCACACACACACACATCACACGCCGCGGCACTAAGTAGGTCTCCCATTGTCTCCTGCTGCATGGCTGTGAAGATATCTCTCAGACGTTTGGAGAAGCTGCGAGTCGCAGCCGTGAATGGCGCTGCTTTTCCCGATCCCGCCTCGTGTCTGCCATACGTTCCTCACGGCAGGATTCCCACCTCCGCTGGACGAGCTGGTGCGGGCGGTGGCGCGCTAAAGGAGAAGTGTGTCTGCTGATGCCCGGTTCAGGAAGCGCGCCAACGTGCCGTACTGTATGTGTGACGGCCCCAGGACGTGATCGTCGCTCTGTTAGACATCGTGTCCGCGACAAAACCATTTCATCTCGTCTTTTTCTTTCCTTTCTCCATCCCCGCCGTTCGACCTCAGCAGTTAAAGGGCCCGCTGACTGTTATCATGAATGCGCCTGACAGCTGCTGACAAAGTCCCGGGCCCGGTTGCCGACGGGCTCGTATTTTTGGCATTGGCTCAGTGTGAGGACATTTTTGCCAACCAACGTGGCATGATTCAGGGCCTGAGACATGCAAGCATGAGCTGGTGCTCTTGACAGTCATGCTCTTCCACGTTAACAGGAAGCCTTTTACGACAGGATCATGCGTGCTGATACAGTAGCCTACCACAGGGAGCTCTGGGGCAGTTGTTGCCCACGGCCATGATTAACACAACTACAGATGTATCTATTGAGAGGAGGCCCTCGTCTTCCTGTCACCACTTGATTTTCACTCTCTGCTGTCAGTCTGTGGGCCTTTCTCGAGCGCGGTGATGGAATAAATATGAATTCGAAATGATTCTTGAAACCTCCGGAGGTGGAAGTTAACACGAGCGTCACGGCCAAAAAATGAGAAGTTAGGACAGAATGTGGGTCAGTTGCCTCAGTTTTTTTTTTCCAGAGCTCACAATGTCACTTTTTAAATGCCTGCTGGCTCCCACTCTTAACGCGTCCTTAAATACTGCCTGTTATTGTGTGGGTCAGACCAGCGGATCCTCTCCCTGTCATCACCCGGGGCTTTGCCAAAGTGACCCTCGCTGCGGAGTGTGAAGCACCAGTTTGGCACGCTCTCTCTCTCTCTCTCTGCCCAGTTGAATGCCAGGTGTGGCAATCGTAGGTTTATTTTCCCCTTCTTAGTGAAGTCGCACAAACCAAAGAATTGTTTTTCACGAAACAGGATAGTGTGTGTGTGTGTGTGTGTGCAGGTGCTGTGGAAAGCCAGGACATTGGTTAATTGATCGGCTGTGCTCTGCGGGTTTTCTCTCTCCAGCCCGGGTGCTGGTGGTGGTGGTGGTGGTGGTGGTGGAGGGGGGGTGGTGGTGGAGGGGGGGTGGTGGTGCTCCCTCGGCACAACGTTCGCCACACTCCGCCCAAGCCTGTGATCGCCGCGTCTGTCGGCACCGGAAAAAAAAAACCCCATCCTCCCGTCCAAACGTCCAGATGGTCCCCGCAATCTGCTCCACGATGTTATCTCGTGCGGGCCACATGTCACGGGAGAGCCACTCGGGAGGAAAGGGGTGGGGTGGGGGGGGGGCTCACCGACAAACCGTCGAGTCTCGCCACCGGCAGACATGAGATACGGCGGTCATTTAGCTGAGAATATGTCCCGCCGGTGTGTGGTCAGAGAGCGAGCCTCTCGACAGATGTGCAAGTCGCTGCTACTGACTGTTACAGATAAGGCGGGGGGGGTAGAAGACAAGTGTCGTGTGCGAGAGTAAATGGTGTGTGTTTTGCTATCTCGTGAGCCCATGATGGTTGAGAGCTGAGCTCTGCTTTGGTGTTACACATGGACATCGCTTGCATCACGCATTCCCCAATGCAACACCTGACGTAGGCCCGATAAGTTTGCAGTCTTAAACAGGAAGCTCTGTCTTCCTCTCTTGGTGAGACAGGCTTCCATGTGAGCAGCTCAAAGAGCCCACCCCCCCTCACCCCCCTGAGTTTAAAGTCCCCCAAAGCGGAAGTGAGTGAAAGTGAGAGAAAAAAAAATCTGGACGAGACTCAAAGAAGACTTTGTGTTTGGTGATTGGCTCTGCCAAAAAGGGTTTCTCTTGGAAGACAGCGAGGGGCTGGCTGGAGGGCGAGGGGGGGGCGGCAGGGGTGGCGGGGGACCGAGGGAGATTTTGGAGGGCTGAGGAGAGATGTGAATTACAGCTCCGGGGAGAAAGAAGTCTGCAAAGGTTCGCTGGGGTCCCCTCATTGTCACAACGCCACGGGCCTTTATCTGGCTCCGCTGCGCTCATGCCACAAAGGAGGGATTTCTTCATTTACTTATTTGATTTCATGGCATGTCGACCCCAAAGTGGCCCCCTTTCCCTCTCCAGAACGGCCCCGTCCACTCTGTGGCCGGCTCGCCCAATCCCCTCCACCAAAAGAGCGACCCTTAATGGACGCATTGTTTCGCGGCGTGTTGTTGTTTTCTCTCGGACGGGGAGGGGCAGAGAGCCTGAGGCGGCTGACCCGAGACCCTTGCACAGAAGAAAAGTCCTGGATCTGTGGATCTGTGATGCTGATTTTTAAAGGGGCTGCCTCGGGAGCTGTGGGAACCGCGACGAATTGAAAAGAGGCTCTCAGGCTCCAGTGGAAAAACCTGGACAAGTGTTAGAACTAGTGCTTGATATACGGGCTCCCTTGTGAGCTGTCTGAATTGAGTGAGATGGCCAGGCATCGGCCCGGTCCTTACTAATGGTGAGAGGTGCTCCCAAAGTGATGATCGAGGTTGACGTTCCAAAATCGGCTCGGTGCCATCCGACACAATCTTTTTTTCTGAATCGGCATTGCACGTCGCTGTTATTCTGCTGCTTTACAGGAAGTGCACGATCTGTCATGTTGTTGTCACACCTCAGCAGCTGCTCCTCTGAGTTGTACAAGTGTATGATTACCTTTTGAGGTATTTATTTTCTGACTATGGCAGAGAAATCACGTTAAGCACGCACACGCAGTATTTTTTAAGGATAAACCGGAAGACGAAATTTTTTTCTCTGCAGCCTCTGTACAAAATATCAGAAACCACCTCCCACCCGAGTGCTATCCGCGATTACAACACCAAAAATACTTCCGAAATGTCAGCCGGAGCTTCTCGTGACCCGTGCCCGTCTTCCCGCTAATCCCTGCTTAATATGGATAACCTTTGAAAGTAAACATGCAAATTAAAAGGCTCCGCCATCGCTGTCTCTGAGTGACCCTGGAGGCTACATCCCCCGCCGACTGTGACCGACTGCGTGTGCGTGACTTACGCACATGATGAAACTTGACCTAGATTATAAAGTTGTGGCGTTCTCTTGCTTCTCGGTTGTTATTTCCCCACTGCTTCTTCACTAATTGCGCTGCGCGGAGTTTCTCCTTTTTCTTTTCAGTCATTCTTAAGAAGTGGCCCTGCGTAAGACCTGTTTTAAAGTCAGTCGACGCCGTGCGTTACGCTATTTAAAGGCCGAAGCCAAGTCCCGGACTCAAAGAAGAGGAGCCCAGGATGGCTCGCGTTACGCGGCTGGCTCAGCTGCAGGTAGAGAGCTGCGGCCAGGGACAGACGAGGCAGACGAGGCAGACGAGGCAGACGCGGAGGCAGCAGGCCTCTAACTCTCTTGTCCAGTGGAGCGAGCGAGCGAAGCCACACCAGCATATGGTCCCCCTGAATGTTCACACCTTCCTGTCTGGCCCCTCTCCGGTCTGATAGACCTCAACATTTAGCGAGCCACCCCCTCCAACATCTGACCCCTTGGCTGCCGGTCATGTGAGATGACGCCTCACATGACATAAGAGCGGTTGTGGGTGCTAAACAAGAGTTCCCCACTGTCTGAGGAGGGGTAGGAGGAGGTTAGACCCTAAACATACTGTGATGGGTGACCATTAAAGGTGTTGAAAACAAAGGCCGTAGCCTGAGTAACTCCGGCTTCAAAGTGCATGTTGGAGATCATGTGCGTTGCGTGCACGCAGGGTCCTCACAGGGCGCGCTTGAGTTCCGCACTAGCACAAAAAGGTCTTGGCTTAGCAAACAGTTTGAGTCGGGGTCCAGTCAAACATACATGCAGTGCTTCCTCTGCACAAAAGCCACACTTCCTGTCCACAATTGACATCTGCCGCTTTTGTGTGGCGAGGCTCCGTTTCATTCTGCAGGCTTGTTTGTTTTCCTTCCCCACTGAGCTGAACCGCTGCCTATTTGTGTGGAAAGAGAAAAAGAAAAAAAACCTTGTCAATGATTCGGATGTCAAAAAAACCCCAAACATAAAAAAAACGTGCCTTTCGTTCAGCGTGACGGCTGTGTTTTCACTTCCTGTTGGCATGTCAAGCGGTGAAACACACCGGCAGAGGCACACGTGCATGGTTCTTCTGATGCAGCCTGGGGCTTTTTAACTTCTGCTCAGCGCTACTTGCACATAGACGGTTGCGATAAGAGTTTGCCGGGACCTCCCTGAATCGCCTCAGCCTGCTCACCTAGCCGCAGTTTCATTATTCTGTACTGTACAAGCTTCACTGTGGAGTGTAAAATTAGTGCAGCGTGCAACATTTATAACGTGGTAGAGCATCCACACCTCTCGCGCAATGGATGTAAACCTAGCAGCCGCAATAGTCCGTGCAAGCTCGTCTCTCACCTTTGCTGAGAACTTGGGAATGCTTTTTTAGAACTGCGACGAGCGGTTTCACACTCTTGGAAACTTAGATTCAGACCAGACAGGCTCCGTTCTTGTGTACCATTAGTTCAAGTGTGAAAACACCCTTTGTAGAACTATTAGTAAGTGAGGAAAGAGGAAGAGGTGTGTGTGTGTGGTTGTAACAAGTACGCTACTGTGCCATACAAAGCACACACGGGCTTATTTTTTTTGGGGGGGGGGGGTCACGCAGGAGTTACCTTTTTACAGTTCGAATGGTATTTGTTAATCTCAGGTCAAACATTAACCATTCCGATCTGGCGTAAGACTGGCCAGATTTCATCTGTTTTATTGGTGGTAAAAGCCTGGTTTGAAACATTTGCATCTTTTATCCAAAGCTTAACCGACTGCCAAGTGGTAACTTCCAGGCGAGAGTCTGAAAGTTTACAAGCACGTACTGAATTGAGCAAATATTCTAAATAAGCCACTACTCATTGGCTAATTACCATTCCTCTGATAAAGTTCAGCCGTGTAGCAGTAGAGTGAGTG
Source organism: Karalla daura (assembly GCA_029224185.1). NCBI lineage: Eukaryota > Metazoa > Chordata > Actinopteri > Chaetodontiformes > Leiognathidae > Karalla > Karalla daura. Next base: position 22,078,514 of record CM055193.1, on the reverse strand, counting down.
ACTTCTGACTGTCCTTCATGCTCCGCTATCCCGGCTTTGCTGAACTGAGCTGAATTGAACTGGACCGTGGCATAATTCCGCAGCACTGTAGGATTTTTCGCCCACTTCCGAGGCGTCGGGCCTCGTTTCTGTCATCCCAGGACATTACGTCACGAGCACTTTGCCCCCCACAGCCCGCCACCCCTGCGGAAAGAGACCGCTATTCCCGCCGTGCTCCGCGCGGCAGCTGAGCCCCGCTCATGCTGCCGCCTCCCCTGACTCATTATCAGTCCGAGGCTACCGAAAGCAAACAAGAATCCCTGTCCCGTCAGGCCAACTATTATTAACACATCGATCTGGGTGCACTCACTTTTTCGAAGGCATCGCAAAAAGTTTGGGCCGGTCTGGCCACGTTTGTGTTTTTGAGGACCGCATTTGGAAAACGCAGTCCTCGGCCCCGTTCTTCCCATCGGACCCACGGCCTAGTGTGTGCCGACGGCCGATCGTGTGACTGAAACGCACCTCAGACGATAACCGCCCGTCCAGACCAACGTAGACGGTCATCGCTGTTTGTCGGATCCACCACTTACCAGGAGAGGCAGAAAGGTCACCCGAGATGGAGATGTGAAAGTAAACAAGGCCCGTCAGACGCGACCAGTAAGTTGCTGACGGTCTGCGTCCAGCGGGCAGACTGGAGTTACTGGGTTAGTCATGGCGACCGTGTTTGTCCGTCCACATTGATTTATTTTGGTTTCTTTTCCAATAACAACTGGCTTGGCTACATACGGCCCTCAATATTCAGCTCATACCTTAATGGCAGTCTGTGCGTGTGTATGTGTGTGTGTGTGTGTGTGCGTGCGTGTGTGTTTGTGCAGGGCCCCGAGGTATCCATGCAAATGATGCATGACTTTTAACAAGCCGAGGGTTATCTGACAGGGCGGCCACATCTGCTGCTCCCGGGCCCGGGGAGATGTTGACTGCGTTATTCACGAGTTTTGAAAATGGCACAGAAGTTGGACATTAACGCACCTCGACCACGTCGGCCCAGCGTCTGCGGCTCCCACCGACTGAATGACTGACTCGTTCCCCGGCCACAAAGTCACTGTGGTTAGAGAAACAGCTGAAAATGTGAATCGACCCAGACAGTTTGTCCAATTACAACGCTTTACTTTCCAAGCACAGTGAGCTGCTGTCCATCACATGTCAGCCCCCTTCCAATTATACCCACACTGCCTTCTTTTTGCCTCATATTCGGTTGTTTATTCTGATCACGCTCTCTAAATATTACAGTCCAGGCTGTGAAAAATCCTGACTTTGAATAAACTCAGACATGCTCGGCGTGCGTGCCCGCTCCACGCGCTCTTCTACTGTCGTCTGCTCTGGGCCCTACTCTGGCCAGTGTCTGGGCCGCTGTGGCCAAACAGAGAGAGCTTCCAATTTCCTTCCCAAATAAACCTGCTTTGTGATGGAACAATGGAGACAGCCAACACAACTCTGGGTGAAAATGGCCATGTTGTGGTGGCGCGGACCTGGACTCAAAGAATGCCTTTGTCGCCATGCCCCACCCCCCCGCCACCTCTGTCCGGCCCTCTCCGCCACATGTGTGTGGGACATCTAGTTCAAAAAGTGAATCCCGTCTGGATGCTATCTGAATGAGGTGTCTGCATACTTTACTTTCACCGCAGCCTCTCCTTCCCTCCACCATTGTTCCTTCCTCTTCTCTTCTTTGTAGTCGACAACCACCACCCCCCCGACCCCCCCCGACCCCCCCCATCCCTGCCGCACCTACCCTTCCCTCTCCCTGAGCCCCACCATCTGAAAGCAGCAGAGGAAAAGTCCTGTTTCCTGCCTCCTCTCTTCTCTTCTCTTCTCTTCTCCCCTCCCCTCCCCTCCTCTCATCCACTCTACTCTCCTCTCCTCTCCTCTCCTCTCCTCTCCTCTCCTCTCCTCTCCTCTCCTCTCCTCTCCTCTCCTCTCCTCTCCTCTCCTCTCCTCTCCTCTCCTCTCCTCTCCTCTCCTCTCCTCTCCTCTCCTCTCCTCTCCTCTCCTCTCCTCTCCTCTCCTCTCTTCTCTTCTCTGCCAGGGAGCAATCTCTCACATGAGTGACTTCCCCCGAATGTGGACACGGCACAAGTTGCCATATGGGAGATTTAATTAGTGTATGCCTCAAGCACAATCAGCACCCACCCCAAAAACCAGTCAAAGAACACGATGACCACCACTCCCCTTTTAATGCTGGTCTTAATTAGCCAGGTCGCAGCTCTCGGGCTCAAGACCTTTGCTTTCTATTTTGACTCAACCTACGCAAACGTGTGTGAAGAGGGAGATTAAAAAAGAAAAAAGCAGGAGAGAAGCCTCCCCGAGTGTTGGGTCTCAGTGGAAATGATATGATTGCTGCCTGGCTGCCTGCTCGGCCCGCTTCTATCTTTAGACCAGATGTGTGATTACAAGTGTCAGCCTTTCATTATAGTCCAGCCACTCGCTGTAAGTAATGCACGTTACGTACTGTTACTGTAAGTCCGACAGGCCGTCGTGCAGTCGGCGGCATATGCAAAAGCTCTCACCTCAACAGCCTCGCCCGCATTACAATAAGCAGTTTAGTTCCTGATGATCTCCCCCTATGCAAACAGCCGGGGCTATTATTCCCTTTCCGTTTAACTGCTCTTGACTATACCGGTGGCAGACTCTGGCATCTGGCTGCAGGGGTAGTTTGATTTGGCCGCGCGGGGACCGGCGTCTCCTCCCTCCCCGCCTTCTCAAAGCGCCGTCGGCGTCTGGAGATGATGCGGGCCGACAGGCAGACCGACGCAGGTAAAGCCTGTCAGATACGGCCCGGTAGAGGGGGAATTGGGGGAGGGGGAAGAAAAGAAACTGTATGCGCATTCGCTTCCCCTCCCGCCGCCATTCCCGCTCCTTCTGACTGGCAGACACGTGTCAACGCGCGCACACGCACACAAATCGACAACACCGCCCGCAAACAAGTGAAGCTCGACTTGACACGAGCCAATTATGGTCGTCTTCAGTGGAGCGCTGCGCGTGTGGAGCAGCAATACAACCTGAAGGCTCAGGTGCTTCGGCCAGTGCTTCAGAGTAAACCCACACGGTGGGCTCTGGGGGTCACGAGGCGGTGGAAATAAGACGTGCCATTTAGCGGAAAAAGTTCAGCGCTACCTTTGGGACACAAAACAAACTGTGACGAGTGTGTGTCATCCACCATGAGAGGCAATTTTCTGGGAGGTACATGTGTGTGCATGTGACTGTCTAGCTCAGAGGCCTGCGTGTGTGTTATTTTCAAGTGAACAGCAGAGAGAACTTCTACTTGCAAATGTTTTTCACTTATTTTCAGACATGTTCTGATGCTCCATTTCTCTCCTCCCCTTTTAGGCTTTTCTGCGCAGAATCGAGCAAACTGCGGACGAGCAGCAACGTCTCTCCCCCGAGCACGTCAAGGTAGGACCTCCGGCTCTGTTAGGTATCGTGGTGCACATAGATGTCGGAGAGAGCGGGTCACAGCTCTGGCTCCTTTTCCTCCACGTCCCCGTCCATCTGCTGGCCACTTCCTTGGCCTCTCCTCTTGTCTTCCTTCCACCCCACCTCTTTATCTCTTCCTTCCTCGGGATCCCTAACCCTTTACATCATCTCCCTGTTTATAGATTCTGTTTTCAAATATTGAGGACATCCTGGAGCTGCACAAAGAGGTGTTGTCTGCGGTGGAGACCAGTCTGCAGCCCGAACCCCACCCTCAGCATGCACTGGGACACGTGTTCCTCCAGTTTGTAAGTCCAACACACACATACACAGACATACACAGACATACACACACATACACACATACAAACATACACACAAAAACACATAAAACAGCAGACAGTCACGCGCACAGGAACTCGCATGTGGGAGCGCATGCATGCATGAATTCCTCTTCCATGCAAAAACACACACACACACACACACACACACACACACACACACACACACACACACACACACACCCACACACACACACACACTCTTTTCATGGGCTACCCGTAACCACAGATGCAGGGAAAGCGTGCAAAGCCTGCTGTGAAAATACCCCTTAATTCTCTCTTTCTCACATGAAACACCCCTCCCATCTCTCGGTCTCCCCTCCTACACACACACACACACGCACACACAAACACACACACACACACACACACACTTCCTCTACCCCTTTGCCTTCTCTGTTTCCCTAAACAGGCCTGCATCCTGTCAGGCAAAGAGAGTCTCTCCCCCCCCCCCCCCCCATCTCTCTTCATCAGTCTGTGCATGTGGCTGTCTCTGCCATCTCCTCTCTGCCCCTCCATCCCTCCATCCCTCCATCCAAAGATTCCTCTCTGCTCGGCGACCCTTTCCACCCCCTCGGCTCCCCTCCCCTCTGTTTGAACTCGTTTGGCCCCGGGGAACAAACAAAGAAGGGTCTGTGTCCGGCCAGGAAGAGATGGTGTGTCACTCAGCGAGGGGACAATGCTTCTGCTGGTTGCACTCAATCTCCAGCTCCTTCCCTCTCTCCCTCTGTTTGTCTCCCTGATAAACTAGCCACTTCACTTTCACCGTCACTCAGCGACGCGTTGCGCCATCGCTTTGCTCCATCGGCATTAGATCTGAAGTCGGGCTTCTCCAAGAGAAAAAAAAACTCAACTATTTCTGCCTTTTGCTCTTTCCCACAGACTCGGTTTGATTTGGGAGCCAAGAATGTGTGGATCTTTGACAGTACTAAAATTAAAGTGAACCACTGACATAATTTCTCCCTCCAGAGCCGATTCCGCCTCCGAGGAATGTCAGCATAGCTAAAAATCCAACCTGCCAGACCTATTATAAACCACGCTGCTCAATAATATATGCACTGTTTGCTCGTGCCATGAATTCAGTTTAATTACGGTCTGTGGATGAATGATAATGTACCTCCGCACATGTGTGAGGCGTTCCGGTCATTCAGTCTGTCAGGCCGAGTGTCAGGGTGGCGAATTGATTAAGAGAGCCTCATGTGTGTCTTCTTTTTTTCCCCCGCCACCGCTCCATGGTCAGACGGGGAGATCTAGAGGTCACACTGATTGGGTAATGGCGGAGCTGCAGGTGCTTGGAAGTGAGTAAATGGAAGGAGTGGCCACGGTTGCTTCACAATTTCACTCCGGGTTCGTCTGCCTCAGTGCGTCGGGACAGGAAATAAACCTGTGTGACTCAAATGAGTGCTGGCTATCAAGTTCAGGTATGATGATGAGTCAGAGTGATGTAGCAGAAGACCATAAATGCAACCATAGCGTTAATCTAAACACATCGAAATCAACATCTAATACACAGAGGAGCGCTTTAGAAATGCAAACTCTATGCAGTGTTAAACAAACAACATTACATCTCTACGCACTGCTTCTAAATGCTGAATAGAGTGTGTGAAAGTAATGCATATCCATTACAATTCCCTCTCCGGGCCCACGACCCTTTTCTCCTTCAACACTGACACCTCTCAGCCAATCGTTCGTCCCCGTCTGGCGCCCTCCAGCCGTAGCCCTTGACCTCAACCGGAGGTCACCACCATGACTGGGATTTGATTAACCTCCCGCATTGTTCCGCAAGACTGTCTGCCACTCACAGCCAGGGGAGGAAAAATGGGAAGATTCATTGCTATTCAAAGTCAGATGTTGCCAAGATGGCTCGGGAGGCTGCAGCTGTAAGGCATCAAGTGCGGCACTGTTTGAGCTAAAATCATCACATTTGTCCGTATAAATTTAGACCGTATAGAGACGCTTCTCCGTCGGTGTTACTAAATATGACTCCCGCTGCGGATTCGAACACCCCCTAATATTATTCCAGGCATAAACTGTCTCTGTTTTCTTTGAGCGAGATCATGAGCTCGGCCTCGCTAGATCACGACGCGCCCGGGTCAAATGAAACAACCGTGCAAAGGTGAAGCCGTGATTCATGTCGGAGCAGAACTCAGACGCATCAATATTTGCTCTCTTCCTGGGTGTGTGTGTGTGTGTGTATGTGAGCAGTGTGCAACAGTCATGTCATTATGCACTCTCTGAACTACGCCCATTATGCTTTGACTCTCCGTGATTCCCTGTGTGTGTGTGTGTGTGTGTGTGTGTGCGTGTGATGCTGCCCTCTCATCTAGCCTCCGGAATAACATTCCAGCGAGGAAGAATTCAAATAAAGACCGATGTTTATCAAAGGGACAGGCCCAAAAGTCTCTGGCTTATTCTGGGTACAACTGCTGTCTTTCAGTAGTCCCGCTGCTGTAGAAGCACCCTCTGCGCCTCACATCTTGACCCCGCCACAGCGTTGAGGTGTGAATGGGACTGTGCAGTCGGTTCAGCTCAGGCGATCGACTGTGCAGTTGTCACCCGAGAAAAGGAAATACCTCGGAGTCTTTGGCTGGCTTCGGTTGTAAACAGAGAACGCAGAAAGGCCTGCTGTTTTCAGGTCTAGCGGGAGCCACCACGTCCAGGAGCACGTCAGTGTAAACCGATATACCGTGGCTACATTTTCGTGTGCCTAAACAGCCCCTCTATATTCAGCCCGGTGAGCCTCTGGAGTCGGCCCCGGGGTTCCTCACTCTTTACTGGAACAGCCCAGTCCAGGTACGAGAGACCGTTGCGAGTCGTGGAGATACTCTGATAAGTAGATGGCAACAAGTCCCGTTCACTGCTGCCATTTTTGCAGCACAAGCATGTTCGCTGTAGCGGACTTTAAAGGGCCTTTTAAAGTTGTTTTTTTTCCATGTCTCACCCCTACGGTTTGCGTAATTTACATTCCTAACAAACGCCCCATTAAGACGACCAAGTGGACTAATGCGTTTTTTTTTCTTTCTACAAAGCAGCGTCACGAGAAGCTGCAGAAACGCTGACCGCGACATTACAGACTCTGCTCACGTTTGTGCGGTTTCGGCAGGAACGAACACAGGCTGAACTTAGCGAGGCCATCGCAGTCGGTTTGTTCCGTTCAGAACTTTTACGAGAGGTAAATCCCCCCTCAAGAGGCTGCGGGTGCTGACCACCCCGCGCCTTAGTGCATTAACTCGGTTTGACAGTATCTGGGGTTTCACACCATATGCTGGCCCAGCTGTTGCTCCCAGTGGTGCTTTGGACTGGAACTCCCTGCCAAACGGGGGGAGGCGGGGGGGGGGGGCGCTGGCCGGACCGCTTATGTTACACTGCCCGCTAAACATCTAAAGAAGATTTCCACCTCCTTCTGGACAAGGAAACGCAACCGAGCAGAGACCCAGAGTTCTATAAAAAGAGCAGTTGGCTTTGTTTGACCCCTTTTGGCAGCGCTGCTGGTCTAGCGTGTCAGACGCACACATGCACACCAGCACTCTGCAAGTTTACGTGTGGGAGTGAAATCCACACACGGGGTTATGTGTCTGGGACGTTGTTAGAACCGATCGATCCATAAACCTCTTTTTACTTCAACGAAGTGATTGAAAGATGATACCGCTCAGACCGTCCTGGTCCCGGTCCCGGTCCACGTAGCACTGCAGCTCATCCGTCTTTAAATGCAAAGCCTCTGGGCGGGGAGCATCTCAGATAAGGCTGAAAGTGGTGCCAGAGAAGTAGCGGTTTTAGATTTCACTTACTCGACTGTTTCAAATGGCAGTTTCGGTTTCTAGGCCTCAAGTTCGCACTGTGCCTCGCACACGGTTTCACATCCCAATTGCCGTCGCGTAGGTTAAGAATATACAATAGGCTGCGACAGGCCCCAGGGTGCAGCTGTGGAACCGTGTGTACATTGTTGTCTACAGTATTTTGCATGAATAATACATTTTAAGCTACAGCAGAGCCATTGGCCCAGGTGTCCCGTTACATATGGTGGAGGCTGACAAAAGCCCTGCTATTGGTGCGAGAGTCGCTCGGTCTCATTGCGCGTCATGAGGAGAGAAAGAGGAAGCGGGTTGGCATGCTATCTTTTTTTTTTTTCCACCCCGATGAAAATGACTGAAAAAGAGAAGTCTGATGTTGGAGTGTGGAGAGTGCTAGCACGGCTTTACTGGGAGTCCGTGTCTTTCCAGTTGTCCCCTCCGATCATTGTTACAGTCGGACTTCAACATGGTGTCCGGCGTGATACAGTTGCCCGCCACTTTCATTAGAACATTAATGCAACTGCGTCTCGTTAAGACTGCGGCAACCTGAGCCTGGGCTCCGAGCTGCCAATCTCCCTGCCCTCAGTCGTGTGCGAGTACGTCCACTTCCAGGCTGCCAGCCTGCTGCTGAAATATGGTGTCAGGTCCCCGACCTGCAATCCTGACCCGTCTCTCTCTCTCTCTACCTGTTTTCACAGAGGGAGAGTTTCTCAGTTTACGGCGAGTACTGCAGTAACCACGAGAAGGCTCTGAGGCTCCTCATGGAGCTGAACAAGATCCCCATCATCAGGACCTTCCTGCTGGTAAGGCACCACAACCCCCCCCCCTCCCCACCTGCCTATCTCATCTCCCCCTTCACGCACATTGCTCCTCCGCTCCCATCTTTCTGTCTATCTATCTTCTGCATTTTGATAGGCATCTTTCCTCTTTCCACTATGACTGTTGGCGTCCCTCATCTGAGTTCTGGAGAGTTTTTTTTTTTCTTACAATAATTTCACGTCACTTCTCATTCCTCTCCATTCCTTCCTCTAACTGTGGTCTCTCTCAACCTTCTCAACTGATTTTCTCTCCGCCGTCATCTCCACCATCACTTGCCCTACATTTCTTTCCTCTCCTCTCCAATATTTTGCTTTCTGTCGTCTGTCCAGCCTCCTCCCCATTTTTCCTTCCATCCCCTCACCTCCATTTCCGTGTTAACGCTTGAATAAAGCGGCAGAAAAACACAACAAGGTCAGCGGGAGCTTCCCGTCCGGACAGGATGCAACCACCAACAAGGTGGCTTTTGTTGTGGCTCTTGTAGTGTTTCCGCTGCCAGCTGTTTCTGTGTTTTGACACCCAAACCTTTGGGCCCTGGACAATGAACTTAGAATGGCAACGGGGCCTTTGAGTGGGGGTCCAGCCAATGAAATCATCTGCAGTTTCTGGGCCAGCCAGCTGTGTTGTGCTGGCAGCTCTTTTGGACTTGGCCAAGAGATCAGAGGCCCTACGTTTGTCTCCGCCCGATGGTTTTCCTTCCATGGCATTATTCTGACCCACAGGACTGGAAACAGCGGGATCAGAGCGTCCGCTGGCCTTTTACTCCCCCCCCCGGCCTAGTCATGCAGCGGTTAATTGGTCAGGGCCGGTGCTGATGCTTCCAAAATGAAATCACTGCGCAACATCTGGTTGTGTATTAAAACAGTTGTCAAACCCGCTCGGAGAAACACTACTTCTGGTGCGTTGCGCAGCAGCACAAAGGGAGGTTAAAATTGAAGGGAAAAGCATTGTCTTCTCAAAATACGATATGATGATGTGGCAGAGTAAGCGTACAGTGCCTGTGCACTGTACGTGACAGAGAGGATGCAGGCCGGAGGATTTTCAGTCCTTGAAGTGGTGACCATGGCGAATCGTCGCCATCCTCATTAATGGAACTGTAATGTGTATGGCCACTGGCTTCTCTTCCGATGTGCTTTATTCCGCTGGATTTTCTTTCCGGAATTAAACTATTTTTATGCTAATTGAAATCGCACAAAGGAAGAGAGCCTCCAAAGTCGTGTGTAGAAGCGGAGTGTTAATTGCATCGGAAGAGAGCAGCGAGGAGTGGAAACGAAATGAGGTCAGAGGGAAGAGCGGAGGGATTTCTGGCTTTAGGCTGGAACATAACAAGCGGGCGGCGAGGAGCGAAGACGAGGCGGCTCGCGGATTTCAGTCGGAACGGACGCGGGAGAGGAGATCGCACGAGCGTCGACGCATCGAGAATCTGCCGAAAGTTCGGTCCGGGCGGTCGCCCGTCGCGTCTCTGTTTCTGTCGGCGCCCCCCCCCCCCCCACACACACAATCGAAAAAGACAGCGCGGCCTCTCAACGGCCTCTCCCGCTCAGCGCCGAGTCAAAAAGGAGCCGCCGTGCGATCGCAACGCGCCGAGTTGGCCTCCCGCTGGGGAACACTCGAGCGGTTCATCTGCGTGGCTGCCTTTGATCTTTCATCCCGTCCCGTGAGCGCATACTGTAGCACACTGACAGGCGGCACTCCCGCTGAAAAGAAATACAAAGCGCAGAGAAACCATGACTGTAAGAGCCCCGCCCCTCCCCCCAGCCCCCCGCACACCCCCCGCCTGAAGACTGCGTCTTTCTGCTGCGACTGGGGCGGCAGTTTTTTAAAAGCCTAAGTCTTGAGCGGAGGGGGGTGTGTGAGCGAAGGTTTCTGTGTGATCCGCCGGTTGGAAAGCGTGGATGTCAGGCTGGGACCGGGTCCGAAATGTAGTGATTGAATCCCCCGGAAATTGCTCTCGTACGTCGTAAAAATAATTTTTTTTACAACCTGTGGCACGCTTTCTCCCCAATTAAACATGTATGCATGTCTCAATCTGTGCGCGAGTGGACCGACTTTGTAATCAAAGAAGACGTTACCAAACCTGAGGCTTTGCTCCCGAACACAGATAGCTTATCCCTGTGCACCTGGACCTGTCAGGCATCTGCCGTTAGTGCAACAGACTGTGACTGAATGGCAATGGCAGTCGTCAATTAAAGTCTGTCCATGTCTGCAGAAAGCAGCTGCTTTTGCATGCCATAGATATATATTTTCTTTTTTTCTGACAGGTTCTGTCCAAGATAGCAACAATTAAATGGACGTCACTCTGTGACTGAACTCAACTGAAGTGCACGTTAGAAAGAAAAATCCTGGATCCGCTCCCCTGGAAACTTTCATTCCAGTCGTCGACAGTGGAAACGCGCGTGTTGTGACAGGAGTTACAGCTGAGATAGCCAAACATGTAGACGGAGCCGGGCTCGCCGGCACGTTTTCTTCTCCGATTTGTTGTCTGTCGTTTGACGCGTTGCACGTCTGACCTGTGTCCGCTCAGGAGCTCATGGTGTTCGGAGGGAAGAAGAGCACCGAGATTCCCCTGGAGGGCTACCTTCTGAGCCCCATTCAGAGGATCTGCAAGTACCCTCTGCTGCTCAAGGTACCGTAACAGCCGCCGCACCGGTGTCACCGCGCTGCCGTGAAATGAGAACACTGGCTCATACATGGACATTTCAGAGCCCGGGCCTCACGCTCGCTGGCCTTTCAAGGCCACCAATCTGCCCAGCCAATGTTCTACACCACTGCAGGCCTGGGTGGTTCTGCTAGCGGCTCAAGGTCACAAAGTAGTTAATGCCTCCCCAACACTGATGTGTTTTTGAATGAGCCTGCTTCTGCTTCTGCACTCGCAGCAGGATAGAGTATTAAAAGAAAAAATATCCCCCTGCCCACCTCCCCTTTCTCCAACCCAGGAACTGCTGAAGCGGACCCCGAAAAAGCATGCGGACTATCCAGCAGTGGAGGAGGCTCTGCAGGCCATGAAGGCCGTCTGCTCCAACATCAATGAGACCAAGAGGCAGATGGAGAAACTGGAGGCTCTGGAGCAGCTGCAGTCACACATCGAGGGCTGGGAGGTGAGTTTCAGAAGGGAGGAATCTGAGAGTTAATGCAGAAAGAGGAAGACAGCAGATCTGAGAAAGCTTTTCTTAGAGCATCCTCGTGTACACACTTGTGCAGAATTCAGAAGTGAAAGTCCTGTAACGTGAAACCAGTATGAAGATTTGTCTTTGAAATGCGCTGGCCGTGCTCTCCATCTATCTTAAGAGTTAAGCCGGCCACATCCCAGCTCCCAGCTCCCAGCTCAGGGGCCACGGATGGGGCTTGGGAGCCGAGCGAAGGGTCCAGTGCATTTTTCACGCCTCCCTCACCCACCACAACAGAGGCCTTGTCTTAGCAGGCACCAAAGGGACAATCCACCCTCACAAGGTGCCAATGGGGGTGCCAGCAGGCATGCTGCCCAATCAGAGGAGAGATAGGAAGCTGTGCTGCGCTCTCACATGCGCCGGGAGGACTATGCGAGGGGACATTTGAAGGGGGAACGAAGAGAATGGAAGGATGGGACCAGAGGGAGGGCCCCAGTGCTACGTCCCACTATCCGCTTGCCAAAACCCCTTTTCCCTCCGAAAAATAATGCCATCATTCGACCCTGTCAGCGGTCATTAACAACATTATCTACATTACTACACAAGCAATCCTAAATATATTTGTCTAAAATATTATGTATATAGAGAATATTATCCAGATCATCTCAGCGTGCTGTCATTATGTTTCCCAGGAGATGTGTCGTTCCTGTAACTGTTTGGATATTACCCCAAACAACATCTGATCCACTTTGGCAGTGCTAATAGGTTTAATGTTAGACTAATGGTCTTTTACCATAATTGTTTGAACATGCGTGATTATTGAGCTCTAACGACATTACTCACTTCACAGACACTGCAGGCCAACAATCAACTCGTAAAACACATGAATTTATGATTCATTTAAAGAAACACGTCAAACGGACAAGACGAGACAGGACGTTTCTCCCTCCTGCTCTATGGGAGACACTGAGACACACACACACCACACACACACACACACACACACACCCTTCACCACCCAGCGAGCCCTCTGCCTTACAGCATTAGTCTCGCTCTTCTTGCCTCTCTGCAGCCACTCTCCAGGCTAATCACCTCCAGCTCTAATGGAAGAAGATGCCAGTAGTGCCGATTCAGGCCCAGGCGCATTACCACTGCTGAGAAACACACACACACACACACACACACACACACACACACACACACACACACACACACACACACGTGGCTACTATGTATTTGTGCACTTATATGTTTACACATGAATTATAAATAGAGGGAAGAACACACACACCACATACATTCAACGAGCCATGTATGTATGTATGTGTGTGTGCCCATAGGTAGTAGCGCCGGCCTCTGAGTTCACCAGCACTCATACACACATGCTCTCATGCCCTCCCCCCACCTCCCACCTCCCGCCCCCCCCCTCACCCCCACCTCAGAGCAGTTAACATGAGGTCGCATCGATCGCCTGAAACACGATCCCCTCCCCAGACCTTGTTGGTATGCACCTTAAGCAAAGCTAGGGGAATCGTCTTTCTCCATATGAACTCTGCAGCGGGGAACATCCATCATAGATATAAACTCATGAGAATCAATTATGGACGCCCCGGAGAAGGTGTGGCACGTCGGGGGGTTTCCACAGGTCTGTGGTCGAGATCAAAGACAACAGTGAAGTCCAGATTTGCTTTGTGTGTATGTGTGTGTGTGTGTGTGTGTGTGTGTGTGTGTGTGTGTCTGCGTCTGCCTATGGTGGGGGGTGATCTTACCCCTACAAAGCCGAGGGTGGGTGGGTGGAGGGGAGTGTCTCGAGTCCACACATGGATGCATTTAGTTCCAGGTGATTTGGAGGGGAATGATCCGTTTAACAATGAGTAATGAGATGTATTTCGACTCAGTTACTTTATTTTATGTTTTGGTAGCCCTGTTTTGACAGCTCTGGTGGACAAGCACCTCTACCCACTCCTTCTCATTGCATAACGAGAAAGGTCCAAGGTTCAGTTCGATCTATCTATTCGATCGAGAGTAGAGTGTTTTATCTGATTGTTTGAGATACGTTAGAACTAAAGAGGGTGTGATTTTCTCAAACAAATGATGCTAAAATGGTGTTTGTAATTAGTCCTGGAGTTCAGCCTCTTAAGCTTGGCAATTAGAAATAGACAAGCCATTACGCAACAGTGGCAGCGATAAGAATAACCACATCACCATCAAATACTTATCCTGATAGTATTTTAAGTAAGAAACCACCCAGTGTTCCATGTCACCTAAAAACAGCCCAGTACTGTAACTGTATATGGAAAAACATTGGGTTTGTCACACCCCCTCTGAGAGTGTTGTCTGCAAAAGACCGGGGCATTTGCAGTTTTGTCGCTGGCCTTTGCACAGTCTCCTAAAGGGACAAACAAACAAACCAAAAAACACAACACTTCTCTGTGTCTCAGCAGGCTGTGGTATATTTGGTAGCTGACGAGAAGTGGCTTTTAAGAAAGCCTCGAACACATCCTGTAGAGGCGGAAGGCTGCAGAGGCCCACAATACGCACCTGAATAAGAAAGACTTGCACCCCCCCCCCTTCGCTTTTATCAGAGCTTTTTGAATTTCCACTCGCTATGATGGAGACACAAAGCATTTGGTCGGACTTCACTACGGGGATCAGAACAAGGCTTCTGCACTTCCACACCAGCCTGTACTCTGTGCCGAGCCATGTCCTTCCTTCCTCTATACATGCCCAGCTGTATTTGTATCTGAATGGATGGATGTGTGTATAAGGAGCCTGTGCGTGTGTGTGTGTATTCTGAAAGTCTTTGTTTGCAAACCCCGCAGGAAACTTTATGTAGGTCAAGGTAACATTTTTACGCGGAGCTTTGCAGCTTTGCCTCCACTTAACTCAAGAGACCGTGGACATGCTGAAACCCCTAGTTTGATACGACTGGAGTGATGTCGCTATCATACTTAATGAACGGCTCCTGCCAGCTGCTTGGCCGTGAGCGAGCCGGGCGGGGGGCAGCTACGTGTTTACTCCTTCCTATCATTGACAAAGGAATGAAAACAAACACTCGAGTGTCAGAGTTGAATCTCTTATTGTCTCACGGAGGTTGCGAACTCTGCAAGTTTTGATACAGTTCTGTGCAGGTCAACGCGTCGTTTCCTGTGCACAGCCTCGTTTGCAGCACGTGTGCAACACCGCGATGTTATCAGCCGCTAAACGTGCCTTTCAATCTGTTTGTTTTTTTGTCTTTTCTACAGGGAACAAACCTCACAGACATTTGCACAGAGTTGTTGCTGCATGGAAATCTCCTGAAAATCTCAGCGGGCAACATCCAGGAACGCGTCTTCTTCTTGTTCGACAACCTTTTGGTTTACTGTAAGAGGAAGTCCAGGTGAGGAAACCATTTCTAGAGCGGCTTGCCACGACGCACGAACTTATAAGGTTTTATCAAATAAGAAATACATTTTGGAGCATTCGTTTTTTTTTTAAGTACGCAGGAAAAACAAAAACAACAACATGTGTCAGCGGCTGCCCGAGCCAGGCCCGTATGAATGCGCATGTGTTGCAGGCACAAAGTTTGGTTCTTGCCGCAGTGGCGCTGGCATCAGCGGATATTTTCCCTGCTGAGTGTAAACCACAGTGTCGTCTCATTTCCTAGGGTTTCTGGGAAGAAATCCACCAAGCGGACCAAGTCCATCAACGGGCCCCTCTATGTGTTCAGAGGCCGGATCAACACCGAGGTGATGGAGGTGGAAAACGTGGAAGATGGAACAGGTTGGTGTTTGCCCGTGAGGACTGTCTGCTCGGCGGCTCGTGCCGCTCTCCCGGAGCGTCTGTGTCGCTCCTCCCGATCAGCGGCTGTCATCCTCCTGGAAAAAAAGAGAAAAAAATACACACAAGGAGTCACAACCCAATCCGTCGAGCTGTCTGCAGTTCACAGTGCACATCTGGGCCCATGTGGCCGTGCCGTTCAGAAACTGCGGGTCGGATGTGACTCGGGTGCTTGTTGACAGTTTGGGTGGAGTGTCGCACTCTCACCCCGTGCTTTGAACAGGATGTCGCGTTCGCGACGAGCTCGAAGGTGGAGGTGTCGATAAAAATCTGAAGCGCAGAAGCAAACCTGAGCCGGGCGACAAACTGGATGTGCTCTGTTGACAGTTGAGGTTTTCTTTTTTTTTTTTTGCCTCCTCTGCCAGTGCTTAACAACTCGGCGGTGCAGTCGCTGCTCGGCTCACGGCGCTGCTGCGGTTTCAGCTGCACGGCACCGCGCGGCGCAGGGTACACTCTCTCTGCCAGCGCACAAACACTTTGTCCTCCACTCACCCAGGTTTCCTCTCTCTTCGCCCGCCGATTATTTTGCAAGCTCGCATGACCTTTTTTCTCTACGCGTTGCCCACTGGCTGTCAGTCTAAGGCTGCTAAATGCGGAGGGAGAGGGGGGGGGCTTTAAACCACAAAGAAAAACATGTCTTAGCCGCAAAGTGAAGAGGTCCAGAACTGAAACTGCATACATGTGTGAACTCCCCAAACAGATTCTCTCATGATCAGGTGTCAGAGATATGGCGTGCGTGTGTGTGTGTGTGTGCAGGTGCAGAACGCTGTTACATTTCTAATACCAAAGGCGAATAGATTGCCCTGATTTCACCAAGACGACCTCGGTTTACCCAGTTGATGCCGTTCTTTTTAACTGTGACCTGTTTGAGTAATTGACTCTGTTCTATTGGTATTTTTCTATACGATTTTACCACAGCTCATCTCCCTCCCCCCTGCCAGCAGCTGGATGAGACTTCCCACAGTATTGTCCCGGGCTCGTTCCCTGCTCTCCCAGATGAGCAGGAGCTGCTCCCTGCGGGGGCCTAAAGTATCCGATCTATTTATATGACCTTTGAGTGTGAGACTAATGCACCCCATTACCAGTGGCCATTCATTATTCAGAGGCCGCTCACCTGCGGCTAAATGGATGATAAAATTAGAATGGGGTGCGAGGAGCGACTTTGTCGAGTCAGTGGAAAGAGGGCCTCTCGCCGCGCTGCCGGTGCATTGTCTGTCATCATCTTTTTTCTTAATTGGCTTGTAAATCATCGCCCAAGCGCTGAATCCTCCGTGGAGATAGCCCCGATTCTGATTGAGCTCCTTATGTCGCTACTTCCTGTTCATACCGCTGAGTTCGACTTAAAAAGTGCGTCTGTTTTCTGTCTCTCTGTCACAAACGCCCGAGGAACGGGAGGACAACACGGCGAGTTGGACAAAATTTTTTTACATTCGCAGACAACAAACGTTATCTTAATTAGATGATTTGTTTTAAGGAAATCCCCAAGCCCTCTGGGCCCAACATCAGCCTGTGTTACTTCCATAATAACAAACCTAATGTTATTAGTGGCGACCCCCCTTCTCGAAACAGAGAAAAGCTCATGACGTGACTTTCCTCTTTCCCCCTCACCGCAGCGGACTATCACAGCAACAACTACACAGTGACAAATGGCTGGAAGATCCACAACACAGCTAAAAACAAGTGGTTCGTCTGCATGGCCAAAAACGCCGAGGACAAGCAGAAGTGGCTGGACGCCATCCTGAGGGAGCGGGAGCAGAGAGAGAGTGAGTAATGCCTCTTTAAAAGGCCATTTTATGGTTTCTTCGGTTTATGGCACTGACAGCGCAAAAAACCCGAGACTTTTTAATACTTGGACTCGCCGACGTGGAAAACTCAGCTGTGTTGGTAACTTTGCTGAGAGTCGGAGGACGCACGGGTGTGAGCCACTATTTGTTTATTTTCTGTTTATAGATCGTTGTAGGAAATGCACTCAGGTTGCAGTTCATTTTCTGCCACTCGATGAAAGGATGACACCGAGGGAGGTTTTCATTCAGAGGCTGTGGTTCGTCTTGAATCTCATTGGGTTGCGTACGAACAGAAAACGAGAATAACGCCTATCAGTCAAGCTACATCAAATCACAACTGAGCACTTTTAGTGTCGTGAGAGGAGGATCTGCTGCGGAATTGCCAGCCGTAGCGGCAAAGAATGTAACGGCGATACCTCCCTCTCCTCTCGGACCTCTGCTTTTCCAGCCCCTGTTTGCTTTCTCAGTCCTCTCGATCCTCGCTCTTTATTTTCACTGCATCTCCCGTGCTGCGCTCTTAGTCCCGCGTGTGCATTCCCACAGATGACTTGGATAACCAGTACAACGATGTTTTTCTGCCGCCGCATCTGTTGCATATTGCCCTACATGCTGATGTCAACCCCCCCACCCCCCCCACCCCAGCAGCCGCCGTGGATGTGACTCTGACCTGGATGCAGTGTTTGTGTCCTAGGGTGGTGTCCTACCTTGAGCGCGGCTGCCTGCCTGCCTGCCTCTGTTTGCTAAACCGAGGCTTAGGTGACATGACGCTTACAGTCGGGTCAGGCCGACCCCGCGCGCACAAAGCGGAGGCTGCCCAAAAAGAAACAAATAAACAGAGAGAGAGAGAGGGGAAACAATGAGTGCTGCGGAGATGCTACGGAGCGAGGCCCTTTTCTGGGAAGCGACTGATGAAATCAAAGGTCTTCATTCACGACCAACAGATGTGCTAAAAACAGCCTCCCGGTCGAACGCTTAAAATAGAAAAGCATCTCGTTGTCAGAGAAGTAAAGCTCCATTACGTCACGGACATCTTCAATTAATCTGAATCTATTTTTACCGTCCAGAGGTATTTGTGCCTCGCTCAGGCTCGAAGACGGCGCTGTGTCTCTGCCGGCGGTTTCGTAGCCACGCAACTCATCAAACAATCAAGAGAGTGTATTCAGTTTCCCCCCCATTAGGAGATGTTCTTCGTTCAGCGACCAGGAAACGAGCCCGAGGCAGCACCCCGTCCGCTGATTTGAGATTAGCAGCGTAAACCGATATTCTCCTTAAATTGTTTTCCTTTCATCGCGCAACTTCCTCCCTCGCTCGCTCCGATTGTGCTCCCACCTGTTCAGCGCCGGCCATCTGTCTTTGTTGCCTTGTGTGCATTAGGCGGTGCGAAAGGCCTTAACCAGATTACGGCCCGTACGCAGCGCGTCACCCGATAGCGTTGATGGCCGGGAATCAAAATGGCGAACCTGAAGCTGTTTGAGCATGATTGGCAGAGAGACGCGCACCGTCCACACGTTGCGTTACGCTAGCGTAGCGCGCAGCATCAACGCAAACGTTCGCGCTTTCGGTCAAAGTCGTCGCTTGTCGAAGTAGCATCCAGAGCCGGCCTTGACGTCACCGGCATCTGATCCCGGGGATGAAAGGCTCTCACAGTGTGAGCGAGTCCGCAGACGTGTGCTTGCAGCTCGTGGTGTTAGGTTTCCGCCCGGCGGAAATCGACCTGAGGCTAACAGATGCCAGATCAGTCACAGTGCCCAATTTGCCCACACTCCTGCTTTCTGCTCTCCACTCTCCAGCATACACTGCTCTTAGTGTGCTTATGTTTCTCTCGACCCCTTTACTGCAGTCTAGACAGCTACATGTTGAAGTTCTCCTCTATTAAATCACGGAAGCTTTCCTTTTAAATGGCCTTTCCCGACACGCCTCCTTTAATGTGACCATTTATTCAGTTTTTTTTTGTCAAAACACTTTCATTGTTCGGGGGCCGCCGCTTTTGCCTAATCGCTACGAACACGCAGGTCTAGAGAAATTGTGCAGGTCAGGTAACGTGCGCTTGTGCCGGTGAGGAGAGGAAGACGAGGAGCGGCTCAAGACGAACTCTGACAGCTGGAGCAGGATCTAAGGGGCGGGGGTGGGGGTGGGGGGCCTCTCCTCTGGACAGGGCCCCCCTCCCCACATGTCTGTTGTTCAATAACACTCATTGTTTAAGTCGACTCCAGCTGCTGCCAAACGTAACACAACTCCACCTCAATCATGGGCTGCCAGAGTGGGACCCCGAAGAGTCAATGGGGGGGAAAAAATGGATTTGAGAGTTGCCCGTGAAATTTTATACACGGTTTGTCTCATCCATTTCACTTGTTTCCCTTGTTATGGTCAGACTTCCGCCCAGCATATGTCACAAAAGCATCTCCATTCAACAGGCTTAATTGGCTTTCGCTAAGCAGCCTTTTCCACCTCTGTTAGTTTTCACTTGACGGGTGCAGGGGCTCAGAAAGCATCCAGGATCTGGCTCTCGGAGCCCGAACATTTCACTTCCGTCTCTGAGTCGGGAAGATAAGAAGCAGCAGTAAATGGCTGAATTACCGAGCAGGCACAAACAGCCAATAGTCCGGTCAGTGGCCCTGAGAGAAAGCGAGCTTGGCGAGTGATGATAGTCCCTAGTTAGATGTGTTTCCAGGCATCACTAATAACATAATACATGAGGCAGTGCTGCAGAAGGCAGTATTTAACTCTTGATGTAACCCCCCCCCCGCCCTCTTAACGGAGCCTAAGAGGCTTGTGGAGCTGCACGGTGTCGGAAAGTACAACTGCGCGGTTCAGAAGTTCATCAAACGTCTCGATGAGGTTAAGCCGCTCAAACGCTGTGCTTCGTGAGGAGGGTTTACTGGGGCAGCAGGCCCCACAATGGGCCCTCACATGGTCCGTGCCACAATAAAGGAATAATAGTTGAAGGAACCAGTTCAGATCACGCCGCCCATCTGAACTTTACTCCCTGTGCAGAAAAAAAAACAGAAACTGCGCGTCTAGAAAAGATTAACATCTGGGTTTGTTACGCAGGGCTGTGGCAGGCCGACAAGCCTCCTGGCTCCGTTCCATCTGCACAATACCAGAACATAATCGGGTCGACTCGGCAAAGGCCTGTTTGTCTCCTCTAACAGCACCATGACAGCGTTTGCCTCCTGGCTCGGGCACATGCAGATAACTGGAGAGAGCAAGTTAAAATCTGCGCTCTGTAATGAGTCCGCGCTGTTTTTCTTGCCCCTGCCCCCTCCCCGACACAGTCTGTGCGTTGGGCTCATATCGTGTCTGTTGATTTTCCCCGCTTTGACGTCCCTCACAAACAAACGTCATCATGGTTTTCCTGACCTGTTGTCCTCTGTTTACCGGCAGGTCTCAAACTGGGGATGGAGCGGGATGCCTATGTGATGATTGCCGAGAAGGGCGAGAAGCTCTACCACATGATGATGACCAAGAACCGGCACCTGATCAAAGACAGACGCAGGAAGCTCAGCATCGTACCCAAGTGTTTCATGGGAAAGTGAGTCTATTTTTTTTCCCCCCTCTTTCTTTCTTTCCTTTTTTTTTGCTCCATCAGTGCCCGGTTTCTCCAGGTTTCAAGAATGTGACTGCAATGCTGTGCTGTTCACAAGGGGATCTTTACAAACTGCTTGTTACGTAAGAGCAGCAGGTTTTCAAAAGAGCTGGGATCCAGTCCCCCCCGAGTCCTGGCAACATGCCTAAACTGTTTTATCCCTACGTGCTCTTGTCCGTAATGAGCCCCCCCACCCATAGCCTCGTCCCCTCACACTCATATCATCGGGACTCAACATTAGCAAAGGACCTTTAGCTGAGCCTCCGCATCAAGCCATCCCCCCCTTGCGTCTCCTTGTTGCTCCGACCCAATGAATAGACAATGAGAGACTTGCTTAAGTTTCCCTTTGTTGCTCTGCTCACACACAAGTGCTTGTGAGATCCCGAGCAGCAATTAAGTTCTTCCCAGCACCATCTTGGGGAGTTGAAACCAAAACTGGCCCCAGGCTGCAATGGTGACGACGACCCATCCTGTAAAGAGAGTGGCGGGGGGTGGGGGTGCATTAATGTCCACAGCAATGCCAACATGGCCTCTCTGTAGATTACAAACCATTAAAGGGCACCCCCCCCCCGCTCCCCATCTGAATTTTTTTTTTTTCATGAGCTAAATGTAGCATACAGTAATGCCGCATTCAGCTGCTGCCAAGACTCAGACGCTAATGACTTGCTCAAAAATGTAATGGTGTTTCTCGGAGACATGTTCCGTCTTGGTGGCGTCACACAACGTCCCGTCTGGGAGTTTTTCCTCTCTCTCCCCCTCTCTCTCTGTCTCTGTGTTTCTGTCTATCTCTCTCTCTCTCTCTGCCTGATGCATCTCCCTCAATAGGCCGGCTCCTCGGGCCTGTCAGGAATTACATCGTTACCATGCTGTTTGTATGTGTGTGTGTGTGTGTGTGTGTGTGTGTGTGCGTGTGTGTGTGTGTGTGTGTGTGAGCACTTTCTCCCTCTCTTAACACACTGCGCTGTCCATTTAGACAGTGTGTTTTACAATAAATCCCCTCCGCCTCAGAGTTTGGAGATGTTACAGGCTCATACTCCTCTGCTTACTAATGTGGATGCATCTTCTCACCCGTTTTCTTTTTCAATCGTCAACTCACTCCGTTTTCACTCTCCACCGTCTCCCATTTTTCTCTTTTATCGCTCAGTCATTTCCTGCCGATGAGTGCAACCTGCATTAGCAGCGCGTTTGTCTTTCTGATGAAATTAGCGGCATCAAACCCGGCGCCCTTATAGCATTAGGCAGAAATGCTGACTGCCAGCTTGATAGCACCCTGTTGTCTTGATAGCGTAATTCCATCATCCGTCTGCTTTCTTCCCAGAGAGATGATCAGTGTGAACGCGCTTTACGCACTTTCCCACTTTTCTGGCTTACTACTTTTTGGGGTGGGGCAGATTCAGAGAGATGATATATCCTATTATTTCTTTAACCCTTTTCTGCTGAGCAGTGCTAAAGCTATGGCATAAGGCATTTACTGTCAAGTCCATGACAAATCTTCTTGCTCCCTTTCTGGGTTAGCTTGGGTTCCACCAGCTTTTAGTTCTTAGAGAATTTCTTCTTCCTCTGAGAAGTAATGAAATAGTAATAGCTGTGGCCCAATTCTAATTGCTGCACTCTGATTCTAAGCAGGTCGGAGAGTCTCTTTCAACTCCAGTATGACTGACATATTTCTCCCATAAATCTGCTTTTAACTAAAACTATGTTATCAGCTATGAATATGGTCAAAAATTCAAAACCATCTCTGCTGATGAAGCACTTACACACACACACGCACACACACACACACGCACGCCTATATGTGCATGATCACACAAACGCTACATTCGCTGCATGAATGCAGTACAGATTTTCACACGCTTCAAAATTATTCCCATGATGGAATGTTTAGTCTCAGGACGAGCACAGACACACAAACACTCACACACACACGCACACACACACACACACACACACACACACACACACACACACACACACACACACACACACACACACACACACTGCTGTCTCCATTTCACAGTTCATCATTATGTGAGGAAGTGATTTCACTCAGCTGCATGAAAGACGAAGAGGGCGCAAATATAATTTTCCCCATCAAACATTGGTTCAGTGCACGCTGGGCATGAGAAGAAGCGAGCAAAGCTCAAGTTCTTAGATTCAGGCCGTTAATGCGTGTACAGTATCAAGGCCCGGGGGATAGTTATACTCTCCTACCAATATGTGCTGCAGCTGAAGTGCGTATGCCTGTGTGTTTGTTTTCCTCTCTCTTCCTTTTTTGTTTATCACTCTGACAGCCTAAAAAGCTCAAAGAGCCAAGCATCCTTGCAGGTTGAGGAAGGTCAAGCTATAGGTCGATATATTTACCGGAGTGAAACCTGTAGGGGCGACATGTTTGGAAGACGGAAACACTTGATGATGAAGATCAGTACGAACAGAACAGAACAGAATAGTACAAAGAGCTGATAGATACAGTACAAACAAATGTGCATGGGTATTTTTGTTGAATGTGGCCATAGTCGGAAAGAGCTTACATACTCACACATGCAGAGCTTCACCTAAAATAATGTAGCTGGAACACAGAATTGGACATGAAATTAAATGGAAAGATAACAGTAAATTATAACAGTTCCAAATAACAGTGGGAAATAACAGTCATAAACAATGTTAAGTAGTAGATCTTATTGAATGCATGTGGTCAAATGAAAGGTATGATCAGGTCAGGCCTGAATCTAGCTGGTGTGATGGCTGATTTCGTGCTCTTGTGTAACTGACCTAAACGATCTGTCAGTCACAAGACAGAATGTTTATGTCTGTTACGCAAGAGCATGAAAATCGAATCAAATTCAAGGTTACAGTGAAAAAACAAGCGAGTAGTCTCCCTCGACATCACTAATTCCCTGCGTTGGTAGCCTTTTTCTGAAGCTTTTAAGCAACACAGACTGAGGCTGCATCTCTGGTTTCTTCTGACCAGCCCCAGATGTAAACAAGGAGCTGGTAATGAGCACGCTCATTTAGGCTCTATTAACTAGCAGTTGTTTACCAGCAAGTTTTGTGATCACAACGGTATTCCGGCATACAGAAAGCACAGACTGTGTGCCGTGGCCGATCATGTCCTGCTGCCCGGCTTTGATTCCAGTTTCGGGCCGTGCTCTACGTGTCATCCCCTCTCTCTCCTGCTGATCTCCGTCTCCCAGCGAAAACAGCACAGCGGGCAGCCCCATGTTGAAGACGGCGACAATATCAAAATCAAACTGGGAGCAGATGTTGTGAGGAGGAGGGGGAGAGAGAGAGAGAGAGAGCGAGAGCGAGAGAAACAAAGATCAACAGAGCTCATTTTGTTTTTCTTTGCCTTGTGTTCCCAGTGAGTTTGTATCCTGGCTAATAGAGAGCGGGGAGATCAGTAAGCCTGACGAGGGGGTGAACCTGGGACAAGCCTTGCTGGAAAATGGCATCATTCACCATGGTGAGACAAGACACGGCCTCTCTCCTCTACCCATCCTCCCTGTTTTTCTCTGCTCATTAAACCTCAGTCCTCTCCTCTTACTTCACAAGTCTTATTTTCATTTGGATGCTCTTTGTGCGGCTCCCTACGTCATGTCTTTTTGATTCTCTTTCAGCTCAGCTCGGTCATCCCAGCTCGTTTCATCCTGCCTTTTTTTTTTCTCTGACTCACATGGTCCCTTTTTTTAAAAACTGCTTAACTCATGCGTGCTGTGAATCCATCCACCCCTTCACATCTGAGCAGAGGTTTTATGGTAGAAATGGCCTCGGTCCAGATTGTTGGTCTCATAATAGTCATTCCGCAAATGTGCCTTTGATTACTTCTCCTTTGCTTATTTTGTTGTGAGTGTGACATTCACAAGTCCGCATGAACTGAGACACGCACGCTTCCAGATACAACTATAAATAACATAGAAATGCGGTATGTATAAGTAATCACAGGCTAGAGTTACGACTTATACGCGCCACCCAGTCAGGGAAATTTGCAGAAGCCCAACATTTATGTTGTATAATACCTGTGGAAAATCCCCTGAAATCCTCCCTCTCAGTGGCCTACGACCACAGAGAGCTACAATGATGACATGCAGGGCTCTGTGGGATAGCGCTGAGGCTTTGCGGGCAAAGTGGGGAGGCTCGGGCCCTGCAGGCAGGAGTGTAGGTGTCACCAGTCAGCCGCTGAGAGGACATCAAACAAAGAGGGGATGTGACAGAGGGGCAATATTGAACTATCCGTGCAGTTCCTCCCACAGTGCCACCCGAGGTTCGTCTCATGAAGAACAAAATAAAAGAGCGTGAGGCACATATATTTCATAGAGCATAAGGCAGACTCTGTCTCATCGGCTGTATAGAACAGCTGATGAGAACATGTCCATACTTGAGCGTTTGTTTGTTTGCCGTCTCCCTCGCACCCCCATGATAATCCATCTATCACTTCACGAACTGTAAAATCCACATTTGTCAGCGGCTGATTGTGCGGTGCCTCCGGTTTTATGGGGGCATTTTAAGTCTAGACGGAGAGAGAGGCAGCCGCTTGTTTGGGCCCACGCCAGCGTGTTGTGGTGGAACCAAAGTGCCTCTGTTTAGCAGATTTCACTGTTTTCCAGCACACATCTGCTCGTGGACGCGTTAGTCATCTCTCTGGATGGGTCGTAAATCACAACTTGTTTTGCTGTCGTTTCTCAGCGCGGCTTGGGGGATTTTATTAGACTTTGCAGCAGCCTGCTACTTTAAATATTTGAATATTACGGCTTACCCAACTTCTACATGAACTTACAAGTGCTGCCCCCCTCCACGCCCCCCCCCCCCCCCCCCCAACACACACTCACACTCACACACACCACCAGTTTGCTCCTTGCTACTCTCGTACGCACTAATCTGACATTTCCAACAAATGAGATGCGTAATCAAGTGTGCCACCAAATTAATTAAAAACCTAAAAAAAAAACCTTGAAAATATCCAGATAGGTGTATTTTCATGTTTAGCTGCTTGGCTGAAATGGATGACAGCGGAGAAGGATGGACATACTTGATAGATGATGTGTCGAAAAGCACTGAATGCTCAATGTGGAGTGCGGTGGAGATGACCTCTCCTGCCTCTGATGATCCCCCCCTCCAGTGTCAGACAAGCACCAGTTCAAGAACGAGCAGGTGTTGTACCGCTTCCGCTACGACGATGGAACCTACAAGGCGCGCAGTGAGATGGAGGACATCATGTCGAAGGTAACCAGGATTGTTTGTAACGAGAAAGGAAAGCTCGATTTTGACTAACTCCAGTATTACAACATACAGCTGAGTCCAGCATTACAGCATGCAGCTGAATACGTCTGTCCAACATAACTGAATGTGTGGATATGAATAAACCTGGCCTTGAAAGTTTATAGAAATGTTTAAATGTATGGTCTGGAGGCACTAAAGCCTTTTCCATATAAATATAAAGAGAGGCAAAGCGAGGGTGTAAAGGTGGGTTAGGCTGGCTGACGGTACATGTGTTTTCATTTAGAGAATGTGGTTTTGAAAGCTCAACCCTGAAACAGTAGCCCGGGGCTAAGTCGTTTCACCGTCACAGTCAGATCCCTGGCCCGGGAGCCATGCTCGTACTTGTTTACCCGAGGTGTGTGCGTCCTGTGACTCAGCTCCTCCGCTTTTCTTTCAGGGCGTCAGGCTCTACTGCCGCCTGCACAGCCTCCACACGCCTGTCATCAAGTAAGTACCTGCCCTTCCCTGCTCCCCCCTCCCCCTCCACCTCCTCCTCCTCCTCCCTCCTGTATGCTAATGTCCCGGCTCACCAGGTGCACCGCTGCATATTCATGAAGGGCTCGAGTCGGGCCCCGCGTCGCCCTCTTTGTAATGACCGCGCCACATCTTTCCTCTCCAACTCTGGAGCCGCCGGAGCCCGAGCCGCTGCGGGGCGGCGCGGTCTCGCTTTCAGATTGAGCTGGGGTCGAGGATGCCAGGTTTTCACGAGCGGAGGTTTATACGAAGCCAGCTCCTACAGGATTAAAAGGCAGCCAGGCGTTACGAGCCTCCGTCTTCTAATCTTCACAGTGTTTCGAAGCAGCTGAATTTATTTGCATGATTTTTTTTTTTTTCTCAATTTACTTGTAAGTGGGAGCCCGCACGATGGCTGCAGAGATTTTCTTAACCTCATTAATCACTTTTTATTTCCCTCTCACGCGCTAACCCTCTTTCACACGCACGAGCACGCCCACACTTTCTCACGTAGTCGCTTACATATGCAGAGCACGCACTCGGCTTTATAAACACGGCGGCCCTCAGCGTGTGCAGATGCATACGCGCAGAAACGCATGCCGCGGCTGATTGTTGAATTATTCATTTAAAATCTTCTATTTCAGAAATACAGAAAAAAAAATGGTTGAGCCAAGCCCTAAAACTTCTTAGGGATATCATCACTCTGACACTAAAATAGTCTGTGGAGTGGAGGAGTGATCTCACTGTTGGAAAATGTTTTCCATCTGAAAGTCAGGGAGTCAAAATAGAAGTGCACATTTATACAGAAGGACAGAAAAGCTGCTCCCCGCACACCCCCCCCCCCCCCCCCCATCCCCCTCGTGCCACACACACACACACACATACACGCCTCCCTCAGTACTATTCCCCCTTCATCTCTCTATCTTTCCCTCCATCTCTCACCCAATGATTGAAGTGCCCGGAGTTGCCATCGGTGCAGACAAAGGGCTTTTGGTTTCGGGGACAAATCCTATTAACATACAAAGGCGAGCTCTCCGCCTGCCAGCCAGATATTATGTAATGTGGCCTGGCTTTTTAATCCATCACCAAATTGGCGTTGCGTGTGTGCGTGTGTGTGTGTGGTGCAACTGTTGATTATCGATTTTGAGTGATGGATGAATTGCATTTTAGGAATGATAAATAACGGTAAACTGTGCCTATTAAACTCTGTGGAGTGACACAGCTCCCGTGTCAGTCTCATAGCAGTGGTGCATATGAACGTGAGCTGTAGTAAGCTATACATGCAAGCCGCAGGTGTCTCGTGCGGAAGAGACTGAGGCAGGAAGCCATTGATTAACACAGGAAGCGGCTCACTCCCCGAGCTGTTTTCAGGCGCTTTCTAACAAATCGATCGCTTTTTTTTTTTGTATCCACAACTACTCTCTGCCTGACAGACGCCTCATTTGATTTCCCTTCCCGAATGCATTTACAATATGGGTGGCCGGGTCACAGGCGGCGCTGAGTAGTTAAGGCGAGTGGCAAGGCTCGGTGGCCGTAAAACGCTCCAGCACACCCGGGGAGTGGCCCAAGCAGCCACACATCCTCTCCTCTGTTTCCTGTGACCGCATGTTTACACGCTGACGGGTTTGATCAACGCCGGCTGCCCATGTAACTGCACAGGGGCTCCAGGAATCAGCCCAGAGAAGGACCATTGTTCTCTGACTTGATTTATAAATATATCGAACCACAGGCTCCCTGCAAATACACCTGATGTTGCCATGACGATAACAGAATACAACTCGGCTGATAATGCTTTTTTTTTTTTTTTTTTTACGATTTCTCTCCAGATGATCTTTTTTCCTTTCTCTTTGACTGCTATTTTCGCGGCGCTTGCCGCACACACTGTGACAATACACTCTGTGCTTTCCCTCCGTTCCTCCAGGGACCGAGATCACCATCTGAAAACCTTCAAGTCCGTGGTACCTGCCAGCAAGCTGATAGACTGGCTCCTCTTGCAGGTGAAATCAATGTCTATTAAAGCTCCGTCTAATCTGGGAGACAGATAACGTCGCCACCCCCTTTGTGTGAAATGGAAATGGTCGTCGCCGCGGCCGAGCGTTATCTCTGTCTTAATTACACACGCTCGCCCACAAATCATTGTTTCCACCCCGGCGGCACCTGAGGGCAGCGATGCTGCAGGCCGCCCGCTATGAGAAGGTGTAAACAGGCCTCGTTACTGACCCCTCTGTGCGTCACTGCTTCGGTTTCCCAGGGAGACTGTTCGACCCGAGAGGACGCCGTGATGCTGGGTGTGGGGCTCTGCAACAATGGCTTCATGCACCACGGTCAGTGCTGCTCTCCCTCCCTCTCTCTCCATCTCTCTCTCTCTCTCTCTCTCTCTCTCTCTGACACACACACTCATGCACATGAAGACAGGGCAAACACACACGCTGACTTTGATTTTCGCTTTGGCGTCACCACGC
Organism: Karalla daura; assembly: GCA_029224185.1. Lineage (NCBI taxonomy): Eukaryota > Metazoa > Chordata > Actinopteri > Chaetodontiformes > Leiognathidae > Karalla > Karalla daura. The sequence goes on along the minus strand of CM055193.1, from coordinate 22,049,655 downwards.
CGTCCTCAATGACACACGCGCGATCTCTTTTGTTCTGCTTATTATTAACAGGCTTGAATATACAGTACGTAGCGCTGCGCCTGGTACAATTTCCCCTTTCTTGCTAAATGATTACCTCATCCTGGGTTTTATTTGTCCCCCCAGTCTGTCCTTCTCTCAACCCACAAAAATGTAACATTATCCTCTCCCCCGTTGTCCTCCTATTATGAGTCGAGTCGAAAAAGGGGCATCGTAAAAGTTTCGGACTCTGTCCAGCCACGTCTGTGTAACCTCACTGACCACACTGCAGTGGAGCTAGCTTTTGCTTCCAGGCCCAGCATGTTGAATGTAAACAGCATTAGCAGCGTACCCTAACCATCACTGTTTGGATTAGCTACATGGCCGTCTGGGTCAGTCCACTGAACCATGGCCGTAGAAAAGAATCGGTGATCCTCACTGGCCCCAGAGTATTATGAGTAAATTGAGGAGCACTTAAAAAGGGGAGGAACTCTTAAAGGATGAGGGCTGGTAGTGACAAAGAGGATCATAGCACTGCCTGTGAATGGGTGAATCACGGAGAGAGGGAAAATTACAAGAGTCTGAGCCAGATCACTGGTAGTATTCCACCGACTGCCACACACAGGAGTCAGTGCAAGTGATAAATCCAAATGAATACCGTGTCAAAGCTGAAATGTACACATCATTAGAAGCTAACAAATCTGTTCCGCAAACACCGAGAGTGGAGTGTTTGCGCCTCCCTCTCATGTAATCTCTAACAGCCACTCCCTGGCAGTCGCGTCGCGGTCGCCCTCGACTTTCTGCCACTAGCCCCCCCCCCCCGCGCCCACCCCCCCGCACACACACACACCTCCCTCCACCATCTGCCGCGAGGTGTCACAGCTCCTCTCTTTTACCTCCCCTTCCTCTCCGCCCTCCTTCAGTGTCACAACCCCGCTCCCCTCAGCCTGTCTGCACTCCTCACCTCCGCTCAAGTCACACCCACCCACCCCCCCACCCCCCGTCCTTAGTCAGCACATCTGCTGCTCTCCACCTGGTTCCTCCCGAACTCTTCCCCTGTCGCTGTCTGTTTGCTGCCCCTGCCTTGACTCCACTCCGTGTCCTTCTGCGAGGCTCCCCGCGGGTGGGGAGATCGCTGATAATTGACATCGTAGTTAGTATGCCTTGTATGTGTCCTTACCCGCGTACATCATTCATCTGCTGCATTCGGCCCCCCAGGCAACACAGAGCACAGAGCACAGAGCACAAGATCCATCTTATTAGGTCGACAATTCTGAATTGTGTCTTAATTCTTGTTCTATTTCTTTGGTTCATGCTCGGCTATTTCCGAGGAATAAATCAGATTCCTTCTGTACAACAGTACAACAAATGAGTTTCAGAATAAGATAAACTACCACTTGGTAAAAACCTTAGCACTGTTCAATCCTTTGAATCAAGATTTAGCCAAGTGTGTCTGAGTGTGTGTGTGTGTGTGTGTATGTGTCCTCTGTAAGGTATGACGGTTTCCGGAGCAGCACTCCCTCTGGTTGAATGGGTGGTGTTCAGGTATTACGTGACCACAACCTCCCTGACTCAGAGGAAGGAACTCACGTTTAGGGCTTGTTTGGGTTGGCGTGCGGCCAGGGTTTTGGTGTGTGTGTATGTATGTGTGTGTGTGTGTGTGTGTGTGTGTGTGTGTACTATCCCTGCGTTAAGCCTTTTGTTCACCTGAGGCTGCCAGATGCTCTCCAAACCTCCGAACAGCTGTGTACCTTGAGCTGTCAGTGCTGCCTGTAACAAGCCCAACATTACAGTGACCTCACATATCCATACACCCATGATAAAAGTCCCTGGTTTGGGGGTCTTGCAGGATCAACAAGCTCGCTGCTAGCTGTCGCGTTCCACAGCGTACAGTGGATGTCCTGTCATTTTAGGGACAGCTGTGGTTTGAGCTTTTTTTCTCTACTAAGATTAAAATTAACATTTAGCACGAGTGGGACAATTACTGTGAGGGCGCTTTTATCCACCCCCTTTAATTTTCCGCTCCACGTTGAAGTAACAAAGGTTCAGGTTAAAACCGCACCATCTTTCATTGAAGAAAATTGTTGCGAATTGAGTGCGAATGCTTCGGTTCGTAAGTGAGGGCTTTTATTCCCCATGAGGAATCCAAGAATCTACAGTAAGGCTTAATGCTGCGGCATCCGTGATGTGCCCGCTCACCTGTTTTTATGTGGCTCATGTGTTGAAGTGAGCCTCAACAGCCCAACAGAGGGATTTCTAAATGCGCTCGCGCACACACCTGGACACATGCGCCTGGCAGACCGTTCCTTGTGTCCTCTGGAGAATGCATCCTGGCGCCGGCCCGGGCTGACTGCGGCCCAGCTGCGACGTGGCTCCAGATGTTGCTGCTAGCATCATTAGCTGATGGCGTAATGAAGCGGCGCCTTGTTTGTGTGGAGATGCCCACAGATTAAGAGGCGGCGTCTTGCGATGCCGCGCGGGGAGACGCTCGTGCACCTCCCCCTGGTCTTTTAAGCTGCAAACGACCTGCAAAAAGAAGGGCTTGTGTCCTGCAACACTCTTAACATTTCGACAGGACTGCTCATTTAGCTAAGTGCAAAAACGGAGCGTTATCAGCAGACAAGCAAATGCAGATTGCTTGTTAGTGTGAGCTGTGCTTCGGCATTCACCGACCCTTTTCATCAACCTTCAACTGCAAAGAAAGATTTACTTCTTTCTGTCCCTTTATTACTTTCTGTGGTTGCTCACTGATTGCATGCTGTGTGTGTGTGTGTCCCACAGTCTTGGAAAAGAGCGAGTTCAAAGACGAGTCTCAGTTCTTCCGTTTCTATGCGGACGAGGAAATGGAGGGCACCAGCACAAAGAGCAAGCAGCTCCGCAACGACTTCAAACTCATCGAAAACATCTTGGTCAAGTCCCTGGTGGTGAGCTGGAACACACGTGCACGCACGCACGCATGCACGCACGCACGCACACACACAAACGTGGATGATGTCAAAACGACGAAAAGAAACGTGACCTCACGTGTGTGCACACACTAATTACATAACAGTCTTGTATTGTATAGCTAATTGAGTTGACATACTGGCATCTACTTTATCCTTCACTCCAGTTTGTTTAGACCTGTGTGTGTGTGTTTGTGTTCCCTCCGCTCTCCACAATGAGATGTAATTAACGTCACTAGACAAACAGAAATAACCCCCCTGTCCACATGAGAGCGGCCGGCGCTTTGATCTCAGTAAACACTTTGGCATTTGTTCTGATCAGCATGCATCTTCACGACTGTTGTCATGTTGTCTTATGGAAATACAATCAGCTCCAGCGGCTGAGCCGGGGTCCCCTTTGTGCCGCCGCCGAGATTAAACTACGAGCGGAGCCGGGTCGGTTGCCGCAGCGCAATCAAAAGGCGTTTGGAAATCTTTGGGAATGTGCAGATGCAAAACCGAGTAATCAAGCGGAAGTGAAATTATTTAAAATGGCTCCCCTGGTCTGAACTTTTCTTAACCCCAGACCAGAGTTTGCCTTTTCCTCGCTGGGCGCTTCGTCCTCTCATCTAATGGTGCGGAGACTAATTGACACTAGAACGCAGGCCCCGTCAGAGCGCTGCTTTACCACACGCATGTTTGCATTCCGGCCCCGTTATCCGCCGTGACGTTTAACAATCCGCCGGACATGAGACGACAGGTGACAGGAATATCGAGTGAAGAGGAGAAACCCCCAAGTGGAACAAACGTCAGCGCTGTGATGTTTAAGTGTTGCTCTGTCTTCGGCGGAGCTGCTCGGAGCAGCTGCTGCGGAGGAAAGTTTTGGGGGAACATTCCTGAAGTTTCTAAAATGTTCAGAATCGTTCTGGGCTGGATAGAGACTTCTATCGCAGTTCAAGCCGGTCGCACTGCTTTGTCTCATAGCATATAGCCTGGTTCTTATGGGAATGGAGTAGCGTGTTTTTTTTGTTTTTTTGTGGGGCGATATCTGTTAAATAATATCCATGTGCTTGATTCTGGGTCGAGGGGGAAGTCGTTGCCAGGGGGCTGATAAAGAAACGGGGCCGTCTCATTAAGTCCACTATCTTTGGAAAACCCAGAAGCGTCACCGGGAATACCAGAGTGGGAACAAACACACACACACACACACAATCTAGGCTTCCACAAGAAGTGGGAAGGGCTTTTCTCCACGATTAGCCGAACTAATCCACCCCCCCCCCTTCCCCTCAACTCGTCGGCGTCACTGAAGTGGAGTGCAGGAACTCTTTATTTACCGCGGCATCAGAGATCTGCATCTTATCAGGGCCGTGCAGCAGGAAAGATGGCCCCGGCAGCTCATCAACGGAGGCCGCCCTAATGTGTTCGGCGATGACAGCGTTTAGCTGAGCCTCGCGCCCGCCGGGAAATAGGATACGGGAGTCAAGAGAGGCAAGACACCTGAGGCGCCAGGGAAATCACAAATTGCAAACGCGATGCACGCCATACCGCTCAAAGTGTGACACGCGACGTTGTTTTTACTATATTCCTTTGTCAATTGCCGCAGAAAATGCAAAGAAATGAAAGACGTCCCGTTCACAAGATATTGACACGATGTGTGAAAGGGTTAATTATTGTGCTCCAGCAGCCACCAGTCTAAATGTGGGATTAATACAGTCGGTCTGTGTGCTAGATCCACCCTGAGGAGGAGGACTACGGCTTCGAGATTGAGGAGAAAAACAAAGCCATTGTGGTGAAATCTGTCACCCGAGGCTCACATGCTGAGGTAATGGTTACACGCACACACACACACACACAAACACACACACACACACACTCACTCACTCACAATCTGTATCTCCTTCCTGCCCCGGGACATTAGTTCCAGTAGGTAATGGCTGTCTACTGTTTTGACTGCTGCTGTCAGTCTGCCTCTGTGTGCCTTGGAAGTGCTTTGCTTACATTCACACACTCGCACATGTACACGTACACACACGCACATAGACACGCACACACATCCAGCATTTTTTGGTACCCAAAGCTTATTGAATACTGATGAGGTATGCATGCATTATTGCTGAGAGCTTAAGAAACATCTTAAGATCTTATTGAAATCAGGGACAGCCTGTATTGATTGTAATAGTGAAGTCTGTGGCTACAGCAGTCCCAGATTTATGGTTTTACAGCTTAACAGAAATAGAAGCACAGGCCACAGAGAAGTCTGTGGAAGGAAAAAAACAGCGTTTTCCTTCCTTAGGAATTAGGATTTTTGCCTTTGCTTCATGTCACTGCTCCGGGCTTTAGACAGGTGACATAAAAGTGATTTATGTCATGTTTATGCATTTAATTTTAGCACTTTCCTTCTGGATAGTATGGCCAGATATCCATTTTGTTGGAATTTTTCATCTTTTCCACTGGTCTAAAGGCACATTCAAGGAAAACCTTGTGCGTTGCTCCCTCCCATTTCTTTCTACGGAGATTCCTCCTGTGTCCTTTTGGTTCAAGTTTCCCTATCACTTTCTGCTATTTTACTCATTCCTAGCGCTCCCCTGGATAATCTTTCTCTTTCGCCACTGCTGTAAACACTCACCCACCCCCTCCCCCATTCGCACCCCATGGCCCCCATGCCCCACAATAACAGGCTTGCTAGTTGTGACACAACCCATGTGCCAGCACAGTGAATGAAGCTCAGCTGATTCCCATGGGGCCCTGAAAAGGGCTGAGACACACACGCACCCCCTCCACACACACACACACACACACACACACACACACACACACACACACACACACACACACACACACACACACACAACTGTTATTATAGAGAGTCACATGCAGACATGCAGCCATGCTGTTAAATCACACATCCACACTAAAGCACACATCCACACACAATCACACGCATACATCCTTCCTCATTGATATGGCCGAGGCTCGTCGCAGCCCATTCCTGCATCCATCCTGGGCTATTATCCAGAGTCAGGGGTGGGGGATGGGGGGGGGGTGCGGCCCCACTCAGCCAAGGCCCCCCTACCGGATCCGTGGCCAGGACACTGGACTCACACAGCACAACACACAGAGGCAGCATTATTCCCTCAACGTGACTGAAGATGTGCGGGATGACTGCATGTCGCCGGTAAAGGGATTTTACATGGCGATGCCACTGCAGAGCTTGGGAGAGTTGGGGGGGGGGGTTGCGACGTCTGATACTTTGTGTGTTGCAGTGATTGTGACTGCGTTTCCACACACGTGCAAGCGCCGTGACCGATCCTGTTACAGTTGGATCGAGGCGGAATCTGATAACTGGAACCTCCTCTGCTCACGGGCGGAAAAGAGTGGCAACATTCAGAGTTGCACCTCTGTGTGAATTGATAGTAACCCCGCCCCCCCCCCTTTCCTCCTCTTCGCCACTTTTGCTGTTAGTGGATGCAAATCGAGCTGGCAGCAGGCAGGATTCCCGGGTGTAAATATCACGCAGCTTAATTATATCTAGTCGATCTCGATGTGTACACTCGTAAAAAAAAAGCCTGTTCGTCCGCTGGAAAGTACTTAACGAGACAGGGCAGACAAATATTGAGCAGTGGATACAATGCGTGCAGACTAAACGGACCAAACTGTACTTCTGCTCCAGTCTGTGTACACTTGGACCAGTCGGGCATAAAAAAACCCTGAACCGTTCCTCGCCTGAGCCACATGAAACTCCCTACCTGAAGCTCATCACGTGCCAAGGTGAAAAGAGTCTAAAAATAGCCGCTTTCTGTCCCGTCTCTGTCCGTCTGTCCGTCCAGATGGCCGGCCTGCAGGCGGGCAGGAAGATCTACACCATCAACGAGGACTTGCTCTTCCTCAGACCCTTCTCCGAGGTGGAGGCCATGATCGGCCAGGCCTTCTGCATACGGCGCTCCCTGAGGCTGCTGGTCGCCACCAAGGCTAAGGAGTGAGCCTACACACACACACACACACACACACACGCAGTATATACGTAACTGTAGAGCCCACTTGTCTGACTGGTCAAATGTCTCCTAGGATTGTGAAGATCCCCGACAACCCGGAGAGCCTCTCCTTCAGACTGCGTGGCTCTGCCCCCCCCCACGTCCACGCCGTCAGGAAAGGTGAGCAGCGGGCTAGTGAAAGGAGACCGTCGGTGTGAATGGGCAACTTTTAAAAGCGGCCCGATGGCTGTTTTAATGGTTCGCGGCTCCCAGGGTGGGCGTAATCAAAAGTATATTCCAGTTTCCAGGGACTTTGATCGACCTTTGACCCCGGCGCTGCAGATCTGTGAACAGATTTGTAAGGGCCTGACCTGGTTATTGGCGAGTCAAAGCCACTAAAGGCTTTGAAAGTGTTTACAGTGTCAGAGAGACAAATCACTCTGGCTGAATTCAAGGGAAAGATGAGGTAACTCTAGCCTCCAACCACCTGTTAGATTTTGCCTTTAGTGAGCCTCTATTAGGTTTTTATGGCCACCTGTCAGCCAGGCAGCCGGCGGTCAGGGTTCAAACCCTCTCACAGACAAAACCCTTTGAAAACACGCACACACAAAAGTGGGCGCACAGCGCTCTGTGATCATGGCCGAAAGTGCAAGAGGTTAGCGAGAAGACGGCCACATTTTTGTCCTGCCTGCGTGCGCCTCCTGCTCAGTCCTCACAACCTCCTAACCAGATGTTGGCGCCGCCCGGGCTCGCTCGAAATAGAAAAATGAGAGATATACGACAAATTGAACGAGGAGTGAATCTTGATGTGTAAAGCAGACAGGAGGAGGAGAGGAAATGTGCAGAGACGGCAGCGAGAGGAGCCAGCAATCGGTGCAAAGAGAGAATGTGATCTCCTGGTTTCACCTCAACCCCCACACCCCACCCCATTTATGTGCTTGTCACTCCTCCTCCCCCGTTCTGCTCTCTGCTGACTTTAAGAAATGCATCTTATCACATCTCAATTCAGCGTTGTTGTTTGTTTCTGTTCCTAAATCGGCTCCCTTGCATGAAATCAACACAACGGGCCAAGTCAACACAAAGTTAGGAAATTGCTCACACTCTGGGAGGGAGAGAGGCCAGCATTTGTATTTTTAGGCCAGGCAAGGAGGATGATGAAGGTGTTGATTGGACTTCCAGGCTGTAAAATCATGGGTAGCTTGGGACAACATGCTGCAGCACCGCACAAAGTTTTTTTTAATCTCCCCAGAGGAACGGAAGGGGTGAGGTTACTCGCCATGTATGAGAATTGAGTCTGAAATGAAATTAAGATGAAAAAAAAAGAGCCAGATATGAGAAACACATGTATGACACTTGGAGGTCCTCTTTTTTTCATTTTCTCAGTCAATGTTAAAAGCCCATATGACCGCAAACGTGTGTTTGCGCCAATGACCGGTCCAGAGCAGTTTCGCAACGGTGATGTTTTCGCCCTCCGCCTGAAATGTCCTGTTTTGACAAGATGGCAGTGTGTTGCACGCTCGCGCTCTCCTCCGGGCGACCTTTAACCCCCGATGCTGTGCTGTAACCGTGCAGGCTGGGAGGCGGCGGCGGCCGGGCTCCAGCCGGGCCAGGTCGTCCTGAAGGTCAACGGCAACGGTGTCAACCGCGGCGACTTCCAAGAGGTGCTGGAGCACTTCAGCGCCCAGCACACGCACCAGGACCCCCCCCAGGCGGTGAGACGACGCCCAACCCTGAAACGAACACTGTTTCCTCGCACTCCACATGGCAGTCAATGAGTCCGTGATCAAGTGCCTCGCCTCATTTGTATTTCCACAATGTGGCGGGGTTAAATCCACGTCCTTAAAGAGACGGCCAGTGAGCCGCGCATTCCCGCTCTGACACGGTGCATAAAACAACGTTAGCCTTAGTCGAGAGCTGGAATTAGCCCGCATGAAAAACCGTGTTAAACATGTGAAAACATCAGGCATTCCTCTACTCTCCTCTCTCTTGTGCGGCCGTGGTGCATATCTCCCCGCCCGAGCGGCGGCATTCTTGGCTGCAGCTCTCGGTGGCCCAGCGATGTCAGAGCGTAAATCGCTGGCTGTCACTTTGTCGCTGGCGGCCAAGTGTAGTTAAAGTTAAAACATTTTTCAGCTTCCAGACACAACCCCTGCAAACGTGGCCCGCGGGCAACAAAGAAACACGTCTCGTGTGTCCCCAGCGAATGCTACGCCTTCCTGCCGGCGGGGGGTTTTGTCTGGAAGTAGCACTGTTGAGGTCTCATTTTCCCAACCTGCACACTAAAGTTTACGCTAGCGCCACACCATCAGCTACCAGACTGCCAAACTCAGGTGTGGTTGTTGGGACATGTTTGCCTCCGGGGCAGCATTTCACAGGGTCGCATCCAGCTCGCTAGAGAAGGCGCACTGTTATGTTTTGTTTAGCTACTCCTCTGGTGGATCCCTCCTCCGACAGGCTGGGCGGGTGTGTTTCGCTCCTGCTCCAGCAGATGTTTGCTGTTTGGCTTAGCAGCAGGATAACTGTCCAGGATGTTGTTGGTGTGTCTAACTGATCTATTAGTTTTGTTTTTTCCAAAGAAGAAGAAGCACTGAGTACTGCCAAATATAACATTTATAATCTCTGCCCTTTTCTACACCGGTTTCTGTACCACTTCCCCATTTTGATTCCTGTAATAACTTTTTTTTTTCCTTTTTCGCACCTTTTTTTTGTGCAACCTGTCGACACTCACATGTCACCTCGTTTGCTTTGGGCCGCAGTGTCAGTGGGTGTATCGCACATTTGAGGATGTGGAAGAGCTAGAAAGAGACGGCGGGGCGGGCGAGAAGGAGCCGAGCCCCTTTTCGCCTTATCCTGCTGAGAACGGCTCCGACCAGGATGCCGAGAACGGCACCAACGGAACAGGTGAGACGTCACCGTGTCTGCAGCTTCGTCCAACCACATGAACATGTATAACTACTGTTATCTCAACTTCTACCATCCTTTTAATGCGAAATGTAGCTGTGGGCGACTTGTTTTTTATCTTTTTTTCCCCTAATCTGTCGCTGCCAACCATTCCTTCCATCGGAATATTGTGTTCCACCTAGTCTGCTATTTTCGGATGACCTCCGAATCGGGTCGCACTCACCGTGTCAGTGAAAAAAAAAAAAAAAAGTGGCCTCTGCACTGGGTAATTTGTTCCGGATATAGAAACTTCTCCGTCTGCAAATTACACGTGCGCACGCCGCACGCAGCCAGCGTCTCCGGTCGTACAGTGAGACGTCACCCGGTTAAAGCCTCAGCGCGTATGTGATTAGCATGCGGCATGCATTGTGTTCCTCGAAACGTGGAATGCACAAGGTCCACCTCTGCATGCATGCGCAGCACACGTAGCGACCCGTGAACTCTGTGCCCCGCAGACCACCGGCTGAGCAGGCTCTCCCTCTCCAACGACCTGCCCCTGGTCAGCATGACGGTGGATAACGTCCACCTGGAGCACGGCGTGGTCTACGAGTACGTCAGCACGGCCGGCATCAAGAGCCACGTCCTGGAGAAGATGGTGGAGCCCAAGGGCTGCTTCAGCCTCACGGCCAAGGTAGTCAGGACAGACAATATGTCGTTCATTTGTCAGATAAACGGATAAACTGATTGCAGCCGCGAGGTTTTCTTCGGCCCGGTGAAGAATCACGACCGGATCGAGTGTTCCAGACGTCGCGTATCCACTGAGCGATTTGTACCGACCCGTGTTCCCTGTAACCGCAGATCCTGGAGGCGTTCTCCGGCGACGACAGCCTCTTTGTGCGTAACTGCAGCCAGCTCATCTCCCAGAGCGACCGGGTCGTCACCATGCCCCAGTACGAGTTCAGGCAAATCTGTGACACCAAGCTGGAGAGCATCCGACGGCGTATCGACAGCTACCAGCAGGTACCGGCCCTCATTTGTTACACCAATGTAGTGGGTCAAACTGTGGCTACTACTTAGCAGTTGAAAACAGAAGATGCATGGTGACTGCTTTTCAGTAGATCATAGTTACTGAATCCATTTGTTTTCTATCACTCGAGACAGCTAAATTCTCTCTAATACTGACCGAACGTGAATTGATCCTAAAAAGATAATTCTACTTTGTTTATTTGTCGTCTCCCCGTGTTTCTGATGGGCCCGGCACGCAGCTATGTGTGTGTCGGCTGTGGGTGAGGTTTCCTGAACGTTGCTTCCCTCTCCCCCTCAGTTCTCCTCGGAGCTGAGGAACAAGGCGTGGCCCTCGTTCCGCCAGGCCGGCGCTCAGCCTCACCCGCTGGGCTGCATGGACTTCGTCCCCACCAACTGCCACATCAACTTCATGCAGGTCTCCTACCCCAAGACCGCTACCTCCGCTGGCCGGACGTTCAGCATCCGCTTCGGACGCAAGAACTCCCTGTTCGGCCTCGATCCCGACCAGGGTAAGAGAGGAGAGACGTGCGCTCACCGCTGTCTGGTACACGTGAACACAGCCGCCCGGTAGAAGCTACGCTTTCCCCCAGATCCGTACCCTCCACGATGGCAGAGCTTAACCCACTTAACACCAGCTCCACCATCATTTTGACTAATTATCTCCAGGACCATTTGAATCCCTGCTGCATAGAGAGGGGGAATGCCGACCCCTCCCAACCCCCCCTCCACCCCAGCCTGCTGCATTAGCCTTAAGGTCTCGACGAGGATTCCCACAGTAAATTAGATGAGCGGTTTACCATTAGGACTCCATTAGCCTCAGGCCACTCTCATGCTATCGACATGAGAAGTGAATGAATGATGTCGGCAGAGATGGCGCTCAGCCCCAACCCAGGAATGTGTAACATTCACTTAGTGCTGCTGCTGCTGCTGTGGTGGGCTGGGGGTCGAAGTTGAGAAGGAAGGAGAGAGAGAGAGAGAGAGAAAGAGTGGAAATGGAAAGCAGCCAGGGAATAAGAGGAGAAAAACGTCAAGGGATCCTTTACCCATGGAAATAGGAAGATTTCACCTGCTAGCTGTCTGTTTGGCAGGACTGAGAGTAGGAGGGGGGGGACTCTGCATTGATTTTTATCAAGCTGCACCGCAGCAGTCTAGACAACAGACAGTCAGCATCGTCTGCATCCTTCCAGCGCGGTCTCCATCTTTCCTCCCTGCACAGGCTGCAAGTAGCAGACGTCTGCCGTCTGCAGTTTCCCTGGCTAAATGTACAGCCCCGGTGGATTTCGGTGTACACTGCAGCCCGCAGCCGAGGAAATTGTGTTTTCTCCAGAGGCCGCCCTCTGTCTTTAATGTTTCACTGAGAAACGGAATTACATTACAAGGCTTATTACCTGAGGCGAGGTGAAAGTTCCTCCTCAGCACTGTTCCCTGCGGGTGAGAGGGATGTACACGTGCACAGCGCCATCATCTAATAGACATTAGGCTTGCTGTGTGCTTATGATACTTGCGTCATTTGCAAGAATTTTAGTCCCATTACATGTTTGGGTTGTCTCTGGGTTTTAGTTACGCTTAGTTTGGCATCCAACCTAAACAAACAGGTGTGTGTCCTGCTTCCGCCGTGCATATCAGGTGCAAAATGGTTTGCCCTTTAAGAAGATGTCTTTCATTAAGTCTAAATGGAGAGCAGATGAGGTTGTTAGCTCATGGGGTTTTCGGCATCTTGCAGAGTTATAATCATCAGAGTGAAGCGCTTTTCATTTACCCTCTCTCCTCTCCTCTCCTCTCCTCTCCTCTCCTCTCCTCTCCTCTCCTCTCCTCTCCTCTCCTCTCCTCTCCTCTCCTCTCCTCTCCTCTCCTCTCCTCTCCTCTCCTCTCCTCTCCTCTCCTCTCCTCTCCTCTCCTCTCCTCTCCTCTCCTCTCCTCCCCCGCAGCACAACTGAACCCCATGTCCCACACGCAGCACTGTGTGACCAGCATGGGCGCTCCGTCCTGGAAGTGCTCCGGCCTTGAGGGGGACGAGGCGGACGGCAACGGGGAGGTGACCGTGGACGGAGGCGAGGGGCTGGTGGACGGCCGGCCGGGGGTCCAGGGCGAGGGCGGCTTGAGCTTCCTGCTCAAGCAGGAGGACACAGAGACCCAGGACGCCTACATTCACTTGTACAGCCGCCTGGATGTGGCAGTGAGGGAGATGAGGCAGTACGTCGCCCAGATAGACGTGTAAGTGGCCTATACAGGTGTCTTATCTCCACCCCCACCCTCACCCGTGGGCGCCGTCATCTGTCTAATAAAAACGAGCCTGTTTACTCACAATCATTCATAAAATATTTTCAGCCGCAACAGCTGCTGCTGTTCACAGATACTGGCATTCCAGCGGTGTTTATGTGCGCGGAGACTATTTTTGCAGCCTTCTCTGTGACATTTAGAGAACTCGGGAGCTGTTATCCCGGTTCGTCAGCCCCTCTTTGTCTGTCTGCCCTTTGCCTTGTTTAAAGCTGAGGATTTACAAAAGGAACATTCTTCAGGAGCAAAATATTTATGAGCCGGGCCCAGCACAGGAACAGGGAGTGAGGCCAGGATAACATCAAGAGAAAGAAACTCGTATTGTGTGTCCGTACTGAGGAAGGGGTGTGACAGTGTGCTAGAGCAGACGGATTGTGAAAGCATCTACATGGAGTGTATTGTGACATAAATACTGTGACAACTTTTGATTTGTTTTCATATTTGGAGAGTGTAAAGAAGGAGCCTCGTCCCGACTGTCTTCATGTGTTTCTCCGTCTATTTGTCCGCCAGCCTCTTGTCATCCATCACGGAACCCACACAGCTGCAAGGCGAGGGCGGGGAGCCTCCGGTGTACGAGCCCAGTCAGCCCCCCTCCCTGGCCCCCTGCGAGGACGGCTGCGATCAGGACAAAGCGGAGCAGGGCGGCATCAAGCGGGTCTGCTTCAAAGTGAACGAGGAGGACCAGGAGGACTCGGGCCATGACACCATGAGCTACAGAGACTCCTACAGGTGAACTGGGTCACAAACACATGTTTTTTCCACACGTCTCCCAAGTTAAGGAAGCCGTCTGGGACAGTAAAGACGCAGACAAATCTGTATCCTGTAATCTGGGATAGGGAAAGTAGCAAAAGTAAGACGTGACGTGGGACAGTCCTTCCTCGCACCTGGAGTTTTAGATCTGCCTCGAACAACATCTTAACTTCCTCTTTACTCTACAAACCCACAATGCCGCTCATTTCCCCCCTTTGGCGGCTAGAATTCATTCCAGATGTTGGCATCGTAACTGAGATCGAGGGCTAAAAATGACTTCAAAATGTTTTCGGTCAGATCTAGTTATGTCATTTACTTGTTGTGAGTTCATTCGAATGTTCCTGTGTGTGTGTGTGTGTGTGTGTGTGTGTGTGTGTGTGTGTGTGTGTGTGCGTAGTCCACTGGGCAGTGCTCCACTGGGCTCCACCCTCCACCACCCACTAAGATTATTATTATTGGTTGTGTCTGTGGTGGGCTGGTGTATAATAGAGCCAAATGTTTGGGGCGCGGCCCCCTCCCTACCTCTGTCATTATGGTCCCAGCCACGCCATGTGAAACGCAACTACCTCATCACAATAAAATGTGCAGGAAAATGCAGGTTGTAGTATGTGCGCACACATGCACACACTTTCTCACACACATACACACACATGCACTGGGCAGTTGTTTACTCAGGGTTTGGAAGCACACTTGTGAATTTTTTTTTTCCCTTCACCGAGAGGATCGGACTTTAAAGCTGAAGGTGGCGACAGGCCACAGCTGAACTCGACAGTCTGAGGTCACTGGCAGAGTACAAGTTGTGAGGAACATAATGTGAGAGCAAGGACAGAAGAGACTGGCACTACACACACATATACGTGCAGACGCACATACACACACACCCACACACACACACACACACACACACACACACACACACACAGTCACATGGACAGACTGAGAGACGCGGGGGGTCGAAGACTGAAATTGAGAACAGTGTGTGAAGAAATGATCGTCAAGTGGTGTCTGCTCAAAGCCATGGCACATTTTCTTTGATGTGAACCTTTTGCCCCTGTGTGTATGTATGCGTGAGTATGTGTTACATCTCGATCCAGCTGAGGCGGTCTCTCTCGGCATCAGAATCCATCCCCAGCATCTTGCCCCGTCTCCAAACATTTTCATTAGTCTTCTTCATCTCTTTTGTTTCCTTAAATAAGAGCCTTGACAAAAAGACACGGGCGTTTTATCATCTTTAGCTTCCTTCCCAGACCAGCTCAAGGCCACAATCAGATTTGTGCCCATTCATTTTTTTTCCCCCTCAGAATCATCATCATTCACAGTTTGTCATAGTTTTCCCTATGCTTCCCTACGCTGTCGTACTGCTCTGTCCTTGGTGTTTTTCCTGGGTGGATACACCTCATGAGACCATGGACGTGGCTACGACTACAGAAGCAGCCTCAGCTAATGACTCTCCACTGCACCCAGTGTGTTAATGAATACATTCACACCTGAATCAGGGCTGTGAGTACATCTCCTACGATGCCACTCATTGTAAGGCTGAACAGGAACCGCGCGTGTGTGTGTGTGTGTGTACATGCGGCGTAACCCGTGACCGCAACAAGGACAGAATACACAAATGGGGTGAAGGGGTGTGCGTGCGTTAGTCATAAAATAAAGAGCAAAGCAATGGCAGGCCAGAGGACCGATGAGTGAAATGGTACAAAGATGTTGTGTTTGCGTGAGTGTGTGTGAGTGAAAGGCAGAATCAGGCCAAACTACTAAAAGATGGTTATATCAACTCCCTCTATAATTGCAGCCGGTGCACACACACACACACACACACACACACACACACACACACACACACACACACACACACACACACACACACACACACACACACTTTCACACACGTCCGTGCACACATGAGGGAGCAGAGAATAACCCAGCAGGTGATATCCACCCCCTGCTGCCCCCACTCTATCCTCCAGCCTGGCTGGGTAGTGGCAGAGGACAAAGCCCGTGTTGTGGCGCCTTGCTCGTAGTCACTCGTGGGCCGTTTGTCATGGTAATTCAGCCTGTGAATCATTCAGAGCTCCTCCGGGGGGGGGGGGCGTGCACGTGCTCACTCCAAGCGCTGTGTACTTTGCGCCGCGTAAATCTTCCACATGCACCTGATAATCACGTCCCATCACGTAGACGCTCCGCTATAAATACCAGGCCGTGTCATTTCGCGAAACCGTCCCGGGCAGGACGGAGGGCCGACATGGCAGCCGCGCAACACCCCGCGGCTTTTAAGAGGATACGTGTTTACGTAAACAGGCAAGTTACGCTTCGGCGTCCGGATCCCCGTTTATTTCCCCCCCCCCCCCCCCTCGCAGGTCTGGAAGCCGTGCAGCTCCACTCTAATGAGTGCCTCTCTCTGTAAACCAGCGGCGGTTGTTTCAGTGCGAGGCGTTTAATTACCCTCGGTCTCGCGTACTGTAAATCACAAAAAGGCATTTACAATCAGAAGGATTATTTGGCAGCATAATTACAAGACGCAGCTTTCCAAAATTCTCCCTGTGGTTTAAGAACGGAATGAACCCTGCGCTCTATAATGAATTTTAACCCTGTTTGTGTGTGTGTGTGTGTGTGTGTGTGTGTGTGTGTGTGTGTGTGTGTGTGTGTGTGTACGCAGCGAATGCAACAGCAACAGAGACTCGGTCCTGTCCTACACCAGTGTGCGAAGCAACAGTTCTTACCTGGGGAGCGACGAGATGGGATCAGGTAAAGCCTAGGCAGCGCGTGCAGCTTCTAGGTCCCGCTGTGCGCATCTTTTTTTTCTCCCCTCTCTCTCTCTCTCTCTCTCTCTCTCTTGGTTTGTCGACGTTTTCATCCAGAAAACCTCTTTGAGTATCGGCCCCCTCATTGGCGTCGTTTGTTTTTATGCCCCAGCACGTGTGATGTCAAACGGAATAGAAATCATTTTAGGGGAAGACACTGAGAGACAGCAGAGTTAATCGGATTCAGGCGGGAGACATGGCGAGGCGAAAAGAAAAAAAGGCAAGGAAAAGGAGAAGTAATGGATGTGTTCACGGGAACCGATCAGCAGCTGCCAGCATGTGATTTGTCTTTTGTTTGTCTCCATGTGTGTCAGCTCTGGACACCAGAGCGCTGAAACCGTTCCCCCAGATGATGTTTTAGACGCAACATTTCATAGAGCTTCACAGCCACATTTCTCCCTGCGCCGGGAGCCAAGTTTGTGTCCGCCGCTGTTTATCGCTGTGTTTTTATCAGCATTAAGTCTTAAGCAGCCCTCAGTGAGTCACCCTGCTGGAGTGATTGATTTGCCTTCAGCCTCCCCTGTTCGATACAGCAAAATGTGCGCGAAAACAGATGGACGGCGGCGTGTTTAATAAGTGCAGATGCTCGAAAAATGTCGCCGTCCAAATGTGTGACTTTTTTTTTTTTTGTTTTTCACCCCCTTTGTCTCTGTGTTTGGTGTTCGGTGCCAGGTGACGAGCTGCCCTGCGACATGAGGATTCCCTCGGACAAACAGGACAAGCTGCACGGCTGCCTGGAGCACCTCTTCAACCAGGTCTGTTCGAAGCGGCCGAAACGTTTCGCTCTAGGAAGCGGCGAAGGAATGGCCGCTTTTGGCACTTTAACCTCGGCGGGATGATTTAAGGCCTGGAGGACGGTGAAACAAAAACACACTTAGGCATTAAAGCACCGGCACTGCCACGGCCAAACCATTTGGAGCAGCGTTGTGATAGTAATCAGTCGACATCTGGGCCGAGTTACCTCGTAGAGCTCTCTGTCCTCTGGTCGGGATCCCGGTTCCTTTGACCTCCTTTCTTTCTCTCCTTCCACTCCCTTCCACTCCTGTCTCTCTCCTCACACGCACACACACGCACACACACGCACACACACACACACACACACACACAAACACACACACACACACACACACATAAATACAAACAGACTTGCCCTGGTGCGTGGACAGAGTTTTGAGGCATCCATCCCGCTCTTCATCTCTTCTTTCCAGCATTTGATGTGCTGTGTGGGGGTGCGCTAAGTCCTAGTTGTTTCCACATGTAAACAGCAGTGTGTGTGTGTGTGGGGGGGGGGGCGCAAAAAAAGTCTTGTTTGTGTTCCTGCGACCATCGCCAGAAGCTGTTGCGCCATGTGGATCCGTGTGTGTGTACATATGTGCATGTTTGAAAAGAGTGAGACATCTGCAAGAAATGATGGGCACAATATGAGAAATGAAGGACAGAGGAAGGCGTAATGATTACCTGACAGTTGTGTGTGTGTGTATGTGTGTGCGCCTTTATCTCTGCACTCAGGTTGACTCCATCAACAACCTTCTCAAAGGACCTGTCATGGTCAAGGCCTGCGAGGAGACCAAGCACTTTAACTGTGACTCCAGTCAGCCAGGTATAATTATGTGTGTGTTTTTGCGTGTGTGTGTGTGTGTGTGTGGCAACTGTTTGAAAGGTGAGAGGGCGTGTTGTCCTGCTAGTGTTAATACAGCTGTTATAAAACAGCCCAACACACGCACTCACTCACATTTTATGTGAACAGAGTTCCGTCAGACGGACGACTGGACCATCCGCTGTCGCTGCATTATCCACAAGAACATCCAGGAAGACCCCTGGAACCTGCCCAACTCCATCAAAATCCTGGTGGAGAGTCTGCAGAGATTTGTGGATGGTTAGTGAAACACACACACACACACACACACACACACACACACACACACACTCACTCATGATGGTGCACAGTTACAACCATTCACTCCCTCTTGTTTTTCCTCTACCTCCACAGATGGAAAGAACCAGCTTCTCCTGGCTCTGCTTAAAGGAACAGGTAGAGAAATTTGCCACTGTTAGATGAAAACCAGTCTATATTCAGCACAGACTGGAATCACCCCCCCCCCCTCCAGATAAAATCCAGTTTTTATTTTCCATAAAATTAGCGAATGAGTTGTCAAGAGCGGCTGTGCAGTCCGTCAGCGGAGTTCAGTGTCCGGCAGCAGGAAAGGCCTCATAACTGGAGTATTTTAAGTGATTCCAACCTTTCAGAGCTCTTTGCAAATGAGCTCATCCATCACATGAAAATGAAGCCGGGTCAAGATCACAACATCTGCAGGTCCTTAAAATTTCTCAGGCGATTATTAAATGATCTCAAAAACACTCATTTAGATCGTCGGAGAGACAGTCTTGTTGCCGTTTAATCCGGTTATGCTTTCCACTTTCAAGTAGCGTCCAATTTTTGAATGAATAATGGAGAGCCTAATGCAGCGGCATATACCAAATAGGTTTTGACTTCATCACGGAGCAGATGTTTGGATTTATGTCGTTTGCAGTGTAACTCAATGGCTCTGAGGAGTCCTTTCAGTAGGTTTTCAGCGTGGTTTCATCTTCCAGATCGTGACCGTGTCCTGGCTGACGCCACTTGTTTGCACGGGGATGCCGTCGGGGCGCTCTTTGAACTAGACACCGTGGCAGATGGGCCTAGTTAATAGGAGATATCCTCTCGGGGGGAGAGGAGATGTTCACTGCTGCTCCCTTCTGAACCCTTCCTCCTCCTCCTCCACCACCAGACACGTCCCTGCAGCTGCGGCGGGACGTGATCTTCTGCCAGGCGGCCACCGCCGCCCTCTGCACCCTGGCCGAGCAGCTGCTGGCCGCGCTGCGCTCGCGCTTCAACAACGCCGGCGAGTACCAGGAGGACGGCAAGGAGACCAGCCGCAAGTGGCTGGAGCAGATATCCGTCATCGGGGTGCTGATGCACTTCCAGTCCACGCTGGCGCCACACCTGGTGAGAAACGCTCCCCCGCCGCCCTAGCTTCTCTCTCTCTCTTGGGAGAGGTGCTCACAATTGGCGAGCCCTAGCCGGCGCTGAGCGTCCTCTCTCTCCCACCCACCCCCCACCCCACAGAAAGGGGAGCGCACCATGCTGGAGGACACCAAGGCGGCCCTGTCGGACCTGGACAAAGTCACAGTGTTCTTCAGGCAACTGGAGGACGAGTGTCTCGTCGCAAGTAAGAGACTCCACCGACCGACAAACACTCACTTGGCTCATTAGAAAAACCACACAGTCGCTAACGAGCAGCTGTATGGTTTTTTTTAACCGACTCCGGATAAAGTTCCATTATGTCAGTGTATGGCTGCTATTGAGGGGGGAAACTGCCGTTTCTTCGTCCTGGATTTAATTTTCTTTGCAGTGGAGCGTGAGTGAAACAGGGAGCTAAAACAACACGATAATGGCCGTATAAATCATCTGAAACAGGAGCAGAGCTCAGTCATCCCTGGCCTTGTATTTCTGATGGGACTGGCCCGAGCACCCAAACAAGGGAAGCACTCACTGACATACGCTAACAGCACGTTAAATGCACACCTGCGATTTTCCTGCAGGTGGCGGATCTTAAAAACAGCTTAAGGTGGAAATGTAAACTTCAGAGTAAGCGGTCCGACACAAAAGCACACACTGGGGTAGCTTTCACTGAGGCACTGTGAATCTCTTGACACGGTTGAGTGTATATATATATATATATATGAAGTTCAAGACCTGTGTTGCATTCTTGTCTTTAATAAGCTCACTATCTGCCCCTGCCAACCAGAAGCGTCAAAGCCTGCCGATACAAAGGACGACCGCTTCCTGAATCAGTTCTGTTTTCTTTTTTTCCTCCGCTGGCCTCAATGTGGCCAGCGGAGATTGCTGCTCGAAAAGGGAAAAGGCTCACCGTGCACTTCCCCTTGTCAAAAGCAAAGCTATGGACGAGGCGAGGGTGTGCTATAATTAGTTCACACGTGGTAGCAGGGAGCGCGTACTGTACGGTGCGTGTAGACGAACCAGCGAGACAATGCGCGCGCAGGTCTTTGCTGGAGTTGCCATGGAGCAGCTTTGCCATGCGGAGGGACGTGAAGGGACAGAGCTCGGTAGTAAAGGCCGGTTTTCAGGAAACCGCCCTGCTGAAGCTGCATTTTGTGCTCAGAGGAGAGACGGCCCGTGGCGGCAGCGTCGGACGGGCAGTATTGATTTGCCTAATGGCGTCTTCAGTAAGCCTGGGAGTAGCCCGTAGCCGGGATCGGAGTCATGTAAGCAGCGCAGGGCCGAGGACTCAGAGGCGAGGCGTCGCAGCCGGCTCTACGGGATTATGGCTTGATGGGCTTTCAAGGAAAGAGTGCTGACCCAGGAGGTCACTCGGGAAAAGGCCATCTCTTCCATCCCCTGAAAACCGCTCTTCCGCCTCAGTCAGAAAATATTAGGGGACGTGTGCGCGACGTACGGATTAGAAAAGGTTACTGCTCTGCACAAGACCGGTACAGTGGTGGCAAATCGTTTCTAGGCTAGGGCTCTTTACGGAAAAGAGGATCTTCAAAAGATGAAAAATTGTGTCAGACCTGTGCCTCATAAATATTGAAATGGCAAATACGCTATTGCCTCACATGATGAAACTGTGCATCAATGGCTTTAACTCTTTTGCATTGTGTTTGAAATCCCACTCCATCGATGCATCCTGCAGCAGCACATACATTATAAACAGCTTACAGACATAGCGACGCCCGAGCTGCACATTTTCTCCACGTAACCAAATGCACTTTGTGTCAGAGCAAAAGTAAAGCAGGGCATCACTCCTGGCAGAACTCAGCGTCTGATATGACTCACATGATTGTGCCTTTTATTAAATCCTGCTGAAGGAAAACATAAGTTATCTGAAATGACTGACGCTCAGCGTAAGCACTGACGCACTCGCTGTATGACAGAGCTTCCACTGAACCATAGCATAGTGCAAGTATAGTGCATAGTGCAGTTGGGAAATTTAGCAGGTGTAATAATGAAACAACGAATTAAACAGTTCAATGTGTAAAAGCTTGCTAAGCTCTCCCCTGTGTGTGTGTGTGTGTGTGTGTGTTTGTGTGTGTGTGTGTGTGTGTGCTGCAGACACACCTGTGTGCTACCAGGTGGAGGGCAGTCGGCAGGCCCTGAGGGTCACTCTGTACCTGGACAGCTGTCACTTCAGCGAGCTGCCCAGTCGCCTGCAGAACGGAGGCAGCATCAAGCTCCACACGGTCCTCTTCACCAGAGGTAAGACCGAGCTCACACACACACACACACACACACACACACACACACACACACACACACACACACACACACACACACACACACACACACACACACACAGAAGCCACAATAAAGCGGTGTCCTTCACTAGGACTGAGAGCGCTGCTACCATGTTACCAAAGCAACCTCTTTAAAGATGGACTGAGAATGGGAGAGGAGAAAGGAGTATTCATCCCTTTTTAGCTGCATTTCAAAATTCTAGATTTCAATACAAATGAGATGTGATGATGTTTATGGACCTGCTCTACGTCTGTACCCAGTACAGGCAGTCGTTATTTTACATAGCCAGTGTGAAAACAGTTTTCCTGTTTCCTTTAAACAGACTCTCAGTTTGAATGTGACACTTGAACTGTGTAAAATCTCTGGTTTCAGTTATTGAACCACACATGCACGTTTGATCAGGCATTGACAGCACGCCACTTTCACCTTCTCCTTTGCTGCCTCTGGTTCTCCATCTCTGTCCACTGGCCTGGCATGAATGGACAGCATTATGCATCAATCCTGTCGGCCAAAGAGCCAATTCATTTTCCATAGACAAGTGCCAGATAGAGGGCTGGCCCGATGAGCTCATGTCACTCTGTAATGTGCCCGAGAGCTGCGATCTGTGATGGAACATCGCCCCCTGCTGGACAACAGTCTTTACTACATGCTGATGGCAGGGACTGTTCCTGGAAACCTGCAAGCTCTGCATGTAAATAAAGTCAGACTCCCAAATAAGAAAAACAGTGGAAGTCCTCACTTTAAGAATTAATTACATTTAAAGCTGTTTAAATCAGGTACATTTGATGCTAAAAAAGTGCATTAAAATGATTTGCATGTTGAAGAGAGACTGATGAGGTCTGGAGACGGGAGGGGAAAGGTTTTATAGGACCACGTGTGTGTGCCTGTGTGTGGCGATCGTAAGTAAAAATGGAAAAAAGAAACCCTCTGGCGTGTTTCACCAGCTCTGGAGCGACCAGAGGGAGTGTCCCAGCAGGACTGCGCAGCCATGGAGGAGTTCCAGCAGCGAACCAACGCTGTCTCGCTGGAGAAGGTCAAGGCCTACTACCGCAGGCTCAGGTACAGCCCGCTATGCGCTGCATCACAGCCCCCCAGTGGCTCTCTCTCGCAGCTCCCGTAGCACTCAGCAGCGCTTGGGATGTGTTTCACCTTAAAGGGAGAGTTCACCGTACGGTGTTGCATAAGCCAGCAGAAACTGCGCCTCGCCTGCTGTTTTACTTTGACTATTCTCAAGGTCTAGAGTTTTTCAAGGGGAGAGCGCTATCTAAGACCTGCCCTCGACAGAGCCCTGCATCCATTAACACTGTTTTGTTGGCTGTGTGAGTGCAGCTCTTAAGATATACCAGCTCTCAAACATTAGAATGTAGTTTTTTTTTTTTTTTAATATGATTGTTTGTCATATCTGCTTCAAGAAACATCATGGGTACATATGTTATGTACAGCCTGAGACAACATTCATTGTGTGTTTCCACTTTCAGAGCCACATCATTGCCCTCTGATACATTAATGTCCCCTTAATGGACTGTTAATATGGTCGTGTTTTCTTATGTATGCATTAAATTCCCACAGAAATGACTCATAAAACATGAATGACGAAGCGTTGCAGATGCATATTCTATAAAGTGAAGTGCTCTAGATGTGCGATGATTCAGCTCGCACACAGAGTGAGCACAGGAGAAAAAAATAATCTGTGGATCTCTGAAGGCGATGGAGATATTTTAAAGCTGTTGTGTTTTTGTCCTGGCAGGGCGTTCTATTTGGAGAAGTCCAATCTCCCCACAGACTCCAACACCACAGCGATGAAGATAGACCAGGTAAATATCCAGCTATTCTGATCACATTCCACTGCTTTCTTCACATGCAAGTCCGTTTTTTTATACAATGTTGTGACTGAATATAAATGCAAGCACAGATACTGGGCCTTGAAGTTAGAGACCTGCAACCAAGAATTTCAAAAGTAAGACGAACCGGTGTCCCAATCCCTCCACCGGAACCGACCCCCCCCCCCCCCGCATTAACTCCAACTAACCTCGACACTTCAGCATCACCCACTGCCTCCATTTGAACCTGAAAATCTTAGTGTCCCACACTGACTGTAGCTGAAATAGATTCCAGTGATTAAAACGCAATAGATCGTGCCGTAGTTTCTACAAAAAGGTGGAGTTGAATCACTTTGAGTTGTTTTTGATGCTCTTCCCCTGTTTTCCCTCTGGCGTGCCATCTTAGCAAGTTAGACGGGTTGGGAGGAATGTACCAAAATTGCGTTCCCCCTTCCAAATGTCAAACAATATCATGTTTGGCATTTTTTATGAGACAAATGAGTTTTTCCTTCCCACAAACGGCTGTTTTCAGCACTTGGCAGTATCCTTAATGACTTGGTAAGATGGGCACGCTCGTATATCGCACGTAAAGCCTGCCAGCGGCCTCCCTCACCCTCGGCCGTCTCCTCCTCCCCCTCCCTGCAGCTGCTGCGGCCCCTCAACACCCTGGACGACCTCTGTCGGCTGATGCAGTCCTACGTGAACGTGCGGCCGGGCACCCAGGGCCACCCGTCAGGCGTCAGCGTGCTGTGCGTGTCCTCGGAGCTGTGCAACCGCCTGGGGGCCTGTCACATCACCATGTGTGGCACGGGCATGCAGAGGTGAGGTCTGCCTGCCACCCGTCCCCCCCCCCTCCCGGGGCCAACACTTTTACGATGCTTGTTGTTTAGAAGCGGCGGGGCTGTCAGCCCTTAGACTTGAGGACATCCCACGGGTTCTTGTGCGGTTATGGGACGGGGGTGCGTGCGGCACTGACCCTGTGGCTGCCTGTTTGTTGTTTTTTTCTTGCAGATGTACCTTAAGCGTGACCCTGGAGCAGGCGATGATCCTGGCCAGGAACCACGGCCTCATGCCGCGCTGCATCATGCAGACCATGGATATAATGCGCAAACAGGTAATGCCCAGGAGGGCTTTAGAACAGCCCCCGGCTTCACCTCTGTTTAGTAGACCTGCTTCTTGAACTGCCACGTGGTCATTGCAGCCCTTTGTTTCTTGCTCTGTCAGGGTGCACGAGTTGAGCTCTCGGCTAAAAATCTCAAGGTTATGGACCAGATACCTCCGTCATTCCCAAGGTACGGCACAGAGCCACACCCATCCCGTGCTCCTTTTTTTTCCCCATGTATTACGTTCGGCTCAGCATCTTACTTTCATCTCCCCAACAGGCTCTTCAAGCTGTGTTTGCCGCCCTCTGATGGAGAACTCTAAGGAGGCCGTCGTTGAGAAGAACTCATCAGAGGAAGGGTGAAAGAGGCGCGCGAGAGGAGGGTGTGACGGAGAGGCAGCGACAACAAAGGAGCGCGATTCTCTCTGCTTTCTTTCCAGGAACAAAAGAAAAAAAATGTAAAGAGCCTTGCCCCCAGCCCGCTCTCCTCCTCAGAGCGCCCCAGTTACACAGGGATCATTCCACCGTGGATACCACTAGAGTCTTCAGTGTGACACGCAGGCTAAAGAACACTGTACACTTGACTGTCAGTTACCAGGGAGCACCTGCAGGGAGACAGAGCCTGAGACTCAAGACTACTCACGTACTGTTTTGACTGGGGAAGAGCCCCTTCACCCCCCCACCCCCTCCCCTCCCCTCCCCACGCCCCTGAGGGAAGTATTACTGCTTTGGCTGTCTGTCTCTGCTAAGCTGACATGAATGACTTGACAACTGCTGCAAAATGTTATCAATGTACAGTAAAGGGAGATGGCAGTTTGAAGACTCTTAAAGAAATACCCACAGTGAATATGCTCACGACTGAGCGCCTATTATTAACTGGATTAACCAAACTACCTGTAGCTGACTGTCATCTGAAAATGCAGATGTTATCCATTTTGCCTTGGACTGCAACTCCAGAGAGCCGTCTCTCTCTCTGTCTCTGTGTGGGCTGGTGTTCCCCAGGGCTCCATGTCTGGCCCCCCGACTGTTGTTGAATGGACGGTAGCCGGCTGAATAGGCGCAGAAAGTCAACAAGTAGACAGAGAGATGGAAGTAGGGATTGAGGGACAGATGAAAAGATAGATTCTGGGGGTTGGGGGCTGATCCGTCTTCAGCCCTTTGCATGTGGTTACTGTGCAATTACTGTAGGTTTAGTGTGAGTACTGTATTACTGCACTATATGAAGGATAGTTATTTATTGTGTCAGAAGGAGCATTCGTATCCCTCACTTATACTATTTCAGGTATTAAAGAATCTAAAAGCATTCCAGCCTTCGTATTGAACAGTATTTAAAGGACCAATGGCATGCCATTTTTTTTTAGACGCAACTGCTTGTGTATTTTATTTATATGTGCGGACTTTTATCGTGTCGGGAAGTGTTACATTGAACTTCAGGGAGCTCAAGGGAGGGAAGAAGAACAGAAGCTAGCTAATAAGAATCAGGAACATGCAAGCTAGAGCAAACTGGCTGTCAAAGAAGCAGCCACGACAACAGGTTGGGATATTGTATCTGATAAATTATTAATATATTAATTCAAGTGTACTAGTTGAAGAATTGTCTTCTGTTAACTGAGACATTATTTTGAATTTTAAATTGGTTTTTACATTGTCCTTGGACTATTGTATTTACTGTGGGTATTAAAACAAGCACAACGATTGGTCCATTGGAGTGTCTGTTTGTAGATGGTGTAAACAAAGGGACTGTGTCAAGACTGAAATACAGCAACATGGTTTTACTCAAGATTTTAATTTCTTGTACATGCAAACTGTAACGGTGTCAGAGAAACGGAAATGATGTGTCTCACAGCAGCAGAATGGTGTTCTGAGTTAAATTGGATTATTTTTTATGGAGATAATATAGTATATAAAAACATTTTCTATTCGTTACTGTGCATTTGAAGAGAAGCCGTTTCTCTTCGCAGAGCCTAACCTCATTGACGACTTGCTTTTGACAGTTAAGATGGTCCGACGTGCATTTCGAGTGTCTGTCTTGACGTGCTGCATTCATTAGGCGGATAACTTAGTTTCTATTTATTCTCAAGCGGTCCGCTTCCCAGTGAGCATGTCGGAGTGGTCTCCGCTTATCCCCTGGCACTCGCACGGCCACTGTAAATGTGCATCAAGGCGATCGAGGCATGGTGCAGATCTGCGTTATCGTCCACCATTTCCCCTTTCCATTCTGATCTCAGTCTGAGCATTGTACATAATAAAAACTCCAGGGAGCCGTTTCCATTACTTGTCTTGAAGTGTGTCCCCATGGTTTCGATTAGCTAATGACTGCAGCATGTTGGCGTAGCTGGACAGACAAATATGTCGCTGATTACATTTTTATTTACATTATTCTAATGTTTGTGTATATACTTTATTTGCAATTTTACGTTGCTTGAAAATAACTGTACAAAGGATCTTTGTTGAATCTTTCTAAAATTATAATTGTAAATGCAATCTTAACAAGATAGTAAATAAAACTGTTCACAGAATGTTGACCACTGATGTGTTGTTGATGTCCAACAGAAGACACTGTGTCTAGTAACATGCAAACGCACACGTCTGAAGTGTATTTCCTGTTGTCCGGACACTTACCCTGTTATTTCCCTGCTTCACACTGTGTCCCACCCATGTTTGTGTTGATTTTTATTTGTATTTGGTTTCAGGTGAATGACTCAGGTCATCATTACGTTATATTGCCTGGAAGACAGGACTCTCTGTGTCCATTTACTGATAATACGTGACATCACACCACCTGAGCTGTCTGATAGCGTCTACTTTCCTGGTTAAGTGGTGCATGTTGTTGGGAAACAGTATCTACTCCCCACATGCTTCTCCACATGCACTGCTATTATATTTTAGTCACCAGTGTTAGGTATCTCAGTAACTGGCTGGGTTTTCTTACCGATGTGTCTAGAACCATTCTGATTGTGTCTGTGAGTGTTTCTTAAACAGAGACTCTGCTTATCATATCTCGGCAATGTTTTCGACATCCATTAGTCCAACTAAAGAAAGCTACACTTATATGAATATTCCATGAAGGTGTAGCGTCTTTACAGCCTCCCAGTAGGACCTGAGTGGATGGAAGGTTATCTCGGGATAGAGCAGACATTTTCCCACATCACACCAATGATCCCCTCCTCCCAAGTCCAAACCTCACAAACTGAACAGAAGGCTCCAGATTGATGAGCGAGCCAGTGCGGTGCTGGTCAGATGTGGGCCATTAACAGACGGGAGGCTGCCGATGACAAACCTGATTGGAGCAGGAGTGAGGATCATGTGCGGTTCCCCCCCTCGCCGCGTCTGTCAGACTGCCGGGAGGTAAAAGCAGGCAGTGTGCAGCTTCTCCTGCTGATCGCAGTCCATTTTCTAGTGGGGACCGACACCGGCTGCACCCAGCCCTCAGCCCCGGTGATGCGTCGCTCCCGGTCCTCTCCACTTTAGGATGGTGCAGAAATCTCTCAACGGCGGGGTTTACCCAGCTCAAGCCGGAGAGAAGAAGCACAAAGTGGGCTTTGTGGGTCTGGACCCCGGGGCTCCAGAGTCCAGCAGGGATGGGGCGCTGCTCATCGCCGGCTCGGAGAGCGGCAAGCGGAGCAGCATCCTCTGCAGACCCCGCTCCAGCATCTCCGCAGGCAGACCCCGGCCCTCCAAGAAGAACGCCAGCTACAGAAAACTACAGAATTTCCTCTACAATGCGCTGGAGAGACCCCGGGGCTGGGCGTTCATCTACCACGCTTATGTGTAAGTGATGCATGTCGAGTGTGTGTGAGACTGGGAACTGCATCTTTTCACCGAATGGCGCAGGAAGCCTGCGTCCGCAGCAGCGGCTGCTGCTGGGGCTCATCTCACCTGTGAGCACTCCATGACTATGCTGACACTCATGTGTGCTGTGTCAGGCTGCCGGGTTAACTTCATGTGTGAGTGGAGGCATTGATGATGGGAGAGGGGGGAGGGGGGGGGGGGCACCGGGATGGATGAATGAATGAATGAGTGGATGGATGGATGGATGGATGAATGATGCTCTGCTTCTCCCAAGTGTTGCCGCAGCTTCAGCACCGCGCTGTGTGCTGGACAGCTCCGCACAGCCTCACTTTCTCTAATTAACGTCGCAGTCCACACACACACACACACACACACACACACACACACACACACACACACACACACACACACACACACACACACACACACACACACACACACACACACATACTCACACACAGCATTTAACCATACATTCTGTCAGTCTATTGTGAACGTGACCCTCTGTGTGTGTGTGTGTGTGTGTGTGTCAGAGAGACTCCAGTGATGCCACCATAAATAATCCAGCTTGCTGACCTGTGATCTCCTCTGAGTGGTCAGCGTGGAGGCAGGTGACCACTGGTAATGAGAAGATTATGAGGCATCAGACAGGGATGGATAAGAATCTGTGTAACAGAGGTAGAGAGATATACAAACTTGTAGCCTGTTTCCTGTAATGCCACCAAAAGCATGTCTAAGTCAGACCCTCCCTGCCTCCTTTGTGTTCGAAGCCCCCGCCCCTCTGAAAGTCAGTCTTTGCCAACCCTTTTTATTATTCAGCTTTTCTCCTCCAGAGCCACAGACGACGTTATGTGAGCATTATTTGCGCAAGCGGAGCTATAGACTCTGCTCCGTGTGAATGCATTACTTTCGGACAAGTAACAATCCCTCACAATGAGATGTGAAACGTGAGCTCTGGTCTCAGGGTGAAAACATGGGTAAACGGCAGTTGGTTCTCTCCCCTCCAGCCGCTCTCGCATTTTTCCAATCTGCTCATCCTGCATGTTCAGTAGTGAGGAGCAGGTAGGGCCACAGCATTAAGGAATTCACTGTGCGTGGCAGATCGACTCCCCAGAGAGGACTGAAGTACACTGGTGCTTTAATGTGAAACCACACACACTCTCCCTCACCCAGCTTTTGAAATATTAACTGAATACTACAGCAGCCGGCTAAAACTCCTTCCTCGCCGTTTGTCTTGCATTTTGGGGGCTATTTATATTGACCGGTGTTGCTCTGCAGTCAGCAGACGTGTCTTTGGTGGGATAATAGCGTTTATTTCCCAAACTAGACGAGGCAACCCACTTAGAATAGGGTCAGTAGCGTGCATCCTGCCTATGACCAGAATCCTCTGTTGTAATAAGGTGCACAAACTCTACCACAACACACACGCACACACACACACACACGCACACACACGCACGCACACACACACACACACACACAAATCTGATCGAAAAGACAGCAAAACACATGAGGAGTGTCGAAGCAGCCTGGCAGGCGATGGTCTGAGCAAATTCTCACTACGCCATGCGGCATGTAAAAGAACATGTGCACAAGAGTGAGGCCCAACTCTCTGCTCCTCTACTCCATTTTTCTGCTTTATACATTATTCAGAGTCGTGACACTTCATTTCATCTCCCAACTCTTGCGGGCAGCTGATTTATAAAACTATGGTGTGCTGACTTGAGTCAAATCTCCCCCTCCTCCCTCATCCTCCCACTTATCTCTGCCCTGAAAGACGGCGTTTGGCAAACAGACCCATGCCGCTGCCTTGAACTGCTGCGACGCTGCTGCCCGTTGCCCAGACAGCAGCTTTCTCTCTTTGACGGCTGTCCCCAAATGTTTGCCCGGTGTGTTTTCCACTTCAGGCTCGTTTGTAAAGCATGCGTGAACGATCGATACGTGGAACATGAGCACCATACCGTATATCCAGAGTACTCGCTGTCTTTCCGCCCCTCTCCGTCTTTCAAGCTGTCCCAGGCCCAGGCTGCAGGGGAACACAGTAATCTACAGTGCAGTCAAACATCATGGATCTGAATCGTGGCAAAAGGAGGTGTTTTTCCACCAGGTTTTGAACATTTGGAGACGGCAGCCTGCCGTCAGACCAGTCGCAGTGTGCTCGCTGCAGATCCTGTCAGAGGGAAGGGGGGGGACAGTGTGCAGAGACAGACTTGTAATTTGTCAGCCTCTCGTCTGGAGCTGCAGCTCAGCATCCTGAGCGAGGCGGGCGTTCCCGCACAGAGAGATGAAGGCCCTGATGTCTCCACCGGTTCCGGCTCCGACGGGTGCCTCATTACGGCGCGCTCCCGTGCAGGAAGCGCCAGCTGTGCGAGGAAAACCAACAGGCCTCTGCAGCTGTAGCACGAGGAAATGTATCAGCTCTGCACCAAAGCGGAACAGACGAGTGGCGGCACAGGAGGGGAGGGCGAAGCAAAGTATCTGGGAAGTGATCGAGCGTCGAAAAATAAATAAATATTTGCTTAAACTCCCACAGAGTGTTTCGGGGGGGACGGATTGAGGACGTGGTCCGGTTTTTGTGCTGAGCTGGTCCGGTGGAGTAATGGGTGAACGGTGGCAGACAGATGCCGGCTGCCAGGCTGCTCCTTTGTTACGGAGGGGTCTGTTTGAGGAGGGGGATGCTCTGTGCCGGAGTTTGGAGATGAGTGCGTCCCACTGTGATCTCGATGAGAGGCCCCAGGAAGCTGTTGGACACTTTAATAATTCATTATGTTGTCCTTCATGATGCTGACATGAGTGCCTATAAACTGCACCAAATCAACAAGATGAGGAGTTTCGCTGCCTCCGCCTCATTTTTTCTGGTAACAGCTGGTTAGTTTCAATGATATTGCTGAAAAAACGGACTGTCCTGGGTCAATTTCTCAACTCTTGTCCTCCTTTGCATCTGTTGTACCTGCCATTGTATTATTGATGTAACTTGTTCTGGAAATGTTATACCTTTATAGAAAGTGGCCTTGATAGCCATCAGATAAACATAGTACACCATTCTTATTTAGGAGAATGCTTTGTATTGTTTAATAGAAACAGCAATATCACTATCCAGATCGATATTTCTATATCTGTCAGCTCCTCTGAGGTTTGAAACATCTTCCAGATCAGTGTTATGCCCCCTAATGCTACAGACTGGTTTGGACCAAATTGTTAAATGCTGTGGGTTTTTGCTGCAACACCCAGTACAGTCTCTGATAGTGTGATAGTGTGATGTTCTGTGTTATTGTGTGATATCCACC
Source organism: Karalla daura (assembly GCA_029224185.1). Lineage (NCBI taxonomy): Eukaryota > Metazoa > Chordata > Actinopteri > Chaetodontiformes > Leiognathidae > Karalla > Karalla daura. Next base: position 22,017,729 of record CM055193.1, on the reverse strand, counting down.
CTGCTCCAGAGAGGAAGCACACAAAGAGAAGGACTAGAGGCTAAATCATCAGGCGCCTTCCTCAGAGGCTGGAGGAGACCAAAGATGTCATCACAGGGAGAAATGAGCTAATGCTGTAACGTAAGAAAAGATGATTGTGTTACAAGCCTGTGTGTATTTCCCAAAGGGAATTAATTCTCAGATTATATTGTCATGTAGCACAGCTAAGCAGATTTAGCATAAAAGACATAAAGCTGTGCTGCTTTTTATCATTTGAAAGTCACGCTTCCTCTTCTAATTAAATGGTATAGCGGTAGGTTTACTGCTGTTACAATGCTTTTCTATTCACTCCCTAAGTCTCCTGGGTTACATGCTGGAACAGGGATCCCTCTCTAGCTTTTTCCCTTTTTTCTCATTTAAAGGCTCATTGTGCTCTTTTCTCATCATAGCTTATGGGTCACATTCAATATCACACCAAGTAAAAGTCTAATTTACCTTCAGTGATTTTACAGATAGCTAGCGAGCAAGCTATTAAATGTTCACCTCTCATACAGAGCAGAATGTGCTGCTCCTCCAAGCCTCTCACTTTCTCCACTATTCAGATCTGAGCATAACATTCCTATAAAACCTCAGCCCAATCCCTTTGTAGTGGAACAGGCTATAATGACCTTCAGCTCCGTTGTGTATTACATTATTTTCTGATTTATTTTTCACTTGGCAGAGTGCTTGGAAGCCGTTAGGGCTTCTTGGTTTCTTCTTTAATTTGCAAAACACATTTTGTGCTGGAAATAAGATTGCTTCCTCCTAAAAAGTATGAAAACCTCTTTGGTGTATCCCCCATAGTGGTTGCTATGAGTGCTACATGCACTTACAAGGCGCCTCTGGGCCTCATGAGGCACAGTGACAACAGGCACACTAGCAGGGTCACTTGAGCTTTTATTTACACAGGATGAGCGCCCCAGAAAGTCATCATCACCCTGAAACAAACCCCTGAGGAGACCACGGGGTGGACGCCGCAGTGCTGGCACGTGGCGCTCACAGTCACTACGTGCTCAGTGAAAGTCCCTATCTTCCTTATTTGCTCTCCTCGGGTTCGTCGCAGTCTAAATTTAGCGAGATGAGTACGTCTGGGTGGGCAATGCTGTGCTGAGCGGGACAAATCAATGCTTCTTTATCTGCAGCTCAGGAGGAAATGCAGCTTCTTTGCGCTTCCAATAACAGTCCCTTCAGTGTGATTGATCGAGAGTCACGTTGCTACTGATGTAGTCTGGGCCCTGGCAACAAGTGGAAGTGTCTTTGATGCTGGAGTTGGCTGTTTGTTCACAGGAGTGTAGGTGATTCTCATTGTGGGTTGTTACTGCAGATATAATGATGCCCTTGGATGTGGAGCTTGAAAGCTCTGAGATGAAACATCAAAACATTATCCATCTGTTAGTGGGCCCAAACAGTGAAATGTAGTCTTTTAATGTAGTCCTATGCCTTATTTGACTAATCAATTGCCCACATGTTGGGACACAAATTGCTTGGTTTCTCAATACTGCTGCAGATGTATGTCAAACATGAAGCTGCAGGCTGGAAGTGGTTAGCGTATTACATTCTTGAATCTCACAGATGGATCATTACAGTTTCCATATATTTACCAGTTAGTATTAATAATGAAAACGCATAGAAACATCTAGCTTGACTATCTTGTAAGGAAGGATCACATCACGTCTTCTTAATCCTCAGATTTGTTTGTTACTTTCCTCTACTTTTCCAAACCCTCTCCACTAATGACACAGCTCTGTGTAGTCCTGCTGTGGCATAAATGCGTAGCAGCATAGCAATCTTGTAACCACATTTACATAGTCACCATTTAGCTGGTGTGGTATTTAAAGGGTGATTTGTGCACTCATAACAATTTATCCTCTGTATATGTTAACTGAAGGTTAAGGGAATGTTGTCACTTTCAGATTAGGTAAATAATCGAGTTGTGTGCCTGTGATTGCAGGTAGAGCTTCCCTGACAGCCAGTCTATTATTTGAGCTCAACATATGTCCATTCGTCCATTGTGTTTACCACTTTGTACTTAAAGTTTGCTGCAGCCAAACTCCACATAGGGCAAAACACACACACACAGTCACAAGGAGACCACACACACGCGGAAAGTCCCACAGTCCAAATCAGAGTTGTTGTGAGCGCTAACCAGTCCACCAGCACGTAGCTTGCTATTGAATATTTCTTTGTTTAAAGTACACACAATGTTCACACAATGTGTAAGTGCTCAAACATAAGGTTGCCTTCAGTACCCTTCCTGTCACCTTTATGCTTGGTCATGCTAACTATATATATATATATATATATACACTGTTTATATACACAAGCAACAAGCTAGCTTTAGCTTCATATTTAGCATGCAGACAGAACACTGAACTCTGTGTTTTTTTTACATAAATTGTGTTAATAGCTGGAACATTGTTTTGGTAGTGTGCGACATGTAGAGTCCTACACAGTCATCAGACAATGTAAATTACCCTTCAGCTATAGCTACACAGTGCTAATGTCCGGACAAGACCTCATGTGCAGTATACATGGCCGTGTCTAATCCAGTAGCCATGATCCTCCATGTGCATATACAGATAGTAAGATGCGGAGGTAGGAGGCAATCTCTGCTGATGGTTAAGGCACTGGCAGGCCAGAAGCTGTAGAGGTTAATAGTTTGACTGCTCCAGCAGCAGCCTCTGTCCTCCTCCTTCATCAGCAAGTGGCCTCATTAGTAGCTACTGATGAGCTTGGCAGGGTCCTGTCAGGAAGGGCCGGGTCGACCTGCATCCAGCCAGCATCTCTGTCCATTTTAAGGCTTGTTGTATGCAAAGCAGAGGAGTAACACTTTAGAAATAACTTTTTTTTAAACCTATGTTATCTTATTTTGGTTTAGTGCAGAGTTATTAAATGGAAGAACCACTCCCACCTCAGTGTAGTGTTATTGTGCATGATCTTGGTTGGGCTTCATCAAATAAGTGAAAGTAGTTAAGGTGTCAGCATGACTGTGTTGCTATGAATCATCAGATAGCGAAATGACAAGTCCAACGTGACTGACAAGTCAAAGTGCTGGTAGTGACAGCGTCTGACTACTTGATGGACTGACCTTAATCTGCCTTGTGGGTGCAGCTGTAAAGGCAGGAAGACAATGCCCTGAATATGGGCAATATCATATTGTATATTCTATATATTATATTATATTCTCCAGGACTTCAGGGAAATGCAAATCATTTAATTCCCTCTGATCTCTAAAATTTACAGTTTCCTGTATTGGTGGGAACAAGAATGAAAGTTACCAACTTGTCAAAGAGTGCACATTCGCACCTCCTCCTCTTGCTGAAGATAGCCATGGAGGTGATTTTTGTTAATAAATGTGTGTTAAAACCGGTTATTCATTTTTGACTCCCTGATATATATCAAAGGCTGATTGAACTGGTTCAAGAGCAATAAATAAAACAAGAAACAAAAACTGCAGAACTACGCTGGCACAAAGAGGAGTGAACTAAACAATATAAATAATACAGTGCTGCTAATTTAATCTTTACTGACTCGAATGCCAGTGCATCAGAGACACCTTTCAACCGGCTGCATGTTAGATGCAGTTTTTACAAAACTGGACCGGCAGGGTGTAGATCGCCGTAAGGCAGAAAGAAATAAAAGCTTCCTCTGTACATGAAGAGCTCGCTTTTCCCAAGTGAGCCTCAAATGCAGCAGTCATCAATGATGAATGAGAAGCCCAAAACACATATGCTGAAAATGTAAGCGGGAATGACCTCGGCTCGACACGATATGCACAGGATGGCTGCGGCTACAGCCGTCATAGGAGCTCATTTTGGGTCTCAGTTCGGTCGTCATACCGCCGCTGGAGCATGGGACGCACAGGGAGTCAATGCATGGACTCTGCCATTGATCACTGCCGCTCCAATCCGATTGGCTGACAGCCAGCAGCCGCTGCCAAGAGTTTGATGTGAGCAAACAGAGACTTACGCAGCAAAAAAGGTGAAATCATATGAGCTGCAGCTGAGAGCTGAAATCAATTTCAGCACAGGACTGGGTATTATTTTTAAAAATGGCAAAAAGAAGAATAAACGTCAATTAATCCGGGGAGAATTTGTGAGGTCTTAATGAAACACGATGGAGCGAAAAAGCTTCCATGTCTTTCACATCTTAACAACCGCGCTGTTTCTAAGACTCCGCTTCTTCAAGCCGTACGAAATAATATTTTTATATCAATAATGGATGAGCTTCTGCCCTCCCCACTTACCTGCAGTCGTGCCGGCACCTTTTTTTTCCCCCTGCAGTGACATTTTTAAAAGCCCTCTCGGTGCTGTTACCCAACTCTGCAGCCCGGCAGACCAGTTACCACCTCTGTCTCACTGTTTTGTGTTTTAACTCCCTGCGACTACGTGTTACGTGTGGCTTGTCCGCCAGCAGAACAATACAGGGATGAGGATTCACACCCGTTGCGAAACGGACGTCTCATCCTCTGTCGCACAGCCAAAAGCAGCAGCTGTATCTCCGGCTGTATACCGGTGAGCTACGTCGGTTTCCGTGCTGTGGGATCTGTGAGGTGTAACACCTGATCTTGTGCTCAGGAGACTCCTGCTGTCGTTGCTCGGCATCTCCGCTATGATTAATGCTGGTTGAGCCTGCGTCTTTTAAAATCCTGCATTGTCCCAGTATTGGGTTTCAGCAGGCACTCTCCATTAGCTCCGTTTTGGACTCCCTCCAGTTCTTTTCTAAAGAAAGTCCCTAAGCTCGGGCCGCGCCGTGCTGCTTCCTCCTCACATCACATGCCTTGTCTTCTATCCAATAAAGCGCTCGCCTGATGCTCTCAGCCTCCGTTATACCGAGGCGTGGCCGCCCGGCTGCTTTTATTCCAAATGTCTTTAATGTCTTACAATCACATCAAGCCACTCAAAACTCTCTACGCTCACTTCTCCTTTTAATCTTACTGATCCTTGTGCTTGTCTTTGCCTGGTTCTGGTGAGGCCCGGTGTTTGTGTTATAGCCTACTGAATAACATCTACTTGGACATTGATTTCTCATTGTATGCTTTAAAAAAGAAACTGAACCCACAAACAAAAAACTGAACGACAAACAATGTCTTTGATGTCTCCAGAAGGCAGATAAAGTGTGTAACAATGGTGTTAACGGTGGAAGTGTTTTGTAAACGAGATACAGGTGTGATGGCGACAAACATGGCGACACGCCCTTTTGATTATGTGTTGATGTTTTGCAGTGAGCAGCAAATACAGCCCCCTCTGACAGCGCTTCTCTACAGGCTGGGGTTACAAATCAAGCCAGCTGTTTCTCTGAATACTTTACACATTTAACACTTTATTGTTCATCTTTCCTTCTCTTCCAGCTTCCTCCTAGTCTTCTCCTGCCTCATCCTTTCAGTGTTTGCCACCATCAGAGAGTTCAAAAATAGCTCAGAGAGTGCCTTGTACATCCTGGTAGGTATAACTCTATCTGCTGTAACTCTATACCATGTGTATCCGTGCCGCGGGGTCATCTCCACCATCTTAATTTCCTTTACAGGAAATAGTGACCATCGTGGTGTTTGGAGTGGAATACATCGTGAGGATATGGGCCGCCGGCTGCTGCTGTCGATACAGAGGGTGGAGAGGGAGGCTAAAATTTGCCAGAAAGCCTTTCTGTGTCATAGGTGAGAAAACAGGGCTGAATTGTGCTTTGGTGTTTTGCTGGCTGTCATTTCTCTCACCTTGCACTCTCAGAAGATCACAGCATTGCGCTTTCCATTTATTCTTCTATTTTCAAAACCTAGAGGGTTTCAGAGAGCGTGTGATAACTGTTTTTGCTAAGCCTCCACGTGTTTGTCCCTGAACCTTCAACAAGGTGAATCAAATTGTGCCCCAGCAGAAATGTGACACCTGCCCCTGTTGCCCCTGTGTAACTGGTCCCACTAATCAAACATCTCCATTGTACACAGTAAAGTGTTGTTAATTGATCTCTGCCTCCCCAGCCTGTGTGGAGTAACATACATATACACTTTTCTTGTTCCTTCTCCAGACATCATGGTGCTGATCGCCTCCGTGTCTGTCCTGGCCGCGGGCTCTCAGGGCAATGTTTTTGCCACCTCGGCCATCAGGAGCCTGAGGTTCCTGCAGATCCTGCGCATGCTGCGTATGGACCGCCGCGGAGGCACCTGGAAACTGCTGGGATCTGTAGTTTATGCCCACAGCAAGGTGACTGTGTTGTCTCTACGTGCATGGCAACATAAGAGGGATTGTGCGGCACAGTGTGTTGGTGGATAGCACTGTGTCTGTAGGTTATCCTGTTTCCTCCATCAGTCCAAAAACATGCATGTTTAGGTGGATTGGGGATTCAGGTGTGAGAGTGAATGCTGTGTGTGTGTCTGTGTGTGTGTGTGTGTGCGTGTGTGCCAGGGTGTTTTCCATCCCTTCTGTGCTGTGAAGGGCTCCAGCAGATCAGAAGAGAGTAAGATAATGAATGAAAGATCCAAAGTGTTTTATCCTTACAACAATATTTTCTCAAAGGAGTGGTGTCCTAGTTTCTGCCCTGAAAATACTTCCTTCATCTTGTGTCTGCATTTTGAAAATGTTTATTCATTCATTTATTTATTTATTTATTGTGGAAGAAGCAGTTTGACACAGCATCGCATTTGTCAGCAGTGTTCATCACTGGCACTTTCCCGGCAGCCATACACCCTCATATTCAGACACTCGGCTTGTAGTCATCCGGGCATGTTAAAATCTAATTGCCTGGCTTTAATTTTTGTCTAATTGCAAGAATTAAAGTTGGTTTGGAAGGCTTCAGAGTTGAGCCTAATGTGGCTACTCCCTTTATTTTCCACTGAGCTGTCATCGAGTAATCCTGTCACGGAGAGGAAATTTGCAATCATTTATACTTTCACTAATATGCAGTGGAAAAAAATGTGCAGCTGTGTCCATGTGGGTGTTTGTGTGATGAGCAGAAAAGGGGAGAGGCTGTGTGGCATGTGTGGAGTCGAGGGAAATAAAGACGTTTATGAAATACTCGGTTTGCCACAGAGGGCAGGAAACTCACACACTCATGCCCAATATTATTAGAGAATGGCTGTATTTACTAAATTACAGTGGTTACATCAGCCACTGTGTGAGGCAGCGAAGATGACACCTTATTACTTTGGATTCCCTGATGACTTATTGTATTGGTTTTCCCTACAGGAGCTCATCACGGCGTGGTACATAGGCTTCCTGTGTCTCATCCTGGCTTCATTCCTGGTCTATTCTGTGGAGAAGGAGTCAAATACTGAGTTTGAGACATATGCGGATGCCCTGTGGTGGGGACTGGTAAGACCCACACGGAGGGAATATACCACAGCTAATGATGCAAGCTGCAGTAAGGCTATGAGGAAACGTGACTTTCATTAATCTCTCCTCCAGATCACTCTCACCACCATCGGCTACGGGGACAAGGTTCCCAAGACCTGGAACGGCCGCCTGCTGGCAGCCACCTTCAGCATGATCGGAGTGGCCTTCTTTGCACTCCCTGCTGTAAGTACAGGGGGCAATGTGGACCTGCAAACCCGGCTTTAAGAGCTGACTTGTAACAGCCTCATTTGTGTTGATGGACTGAGATGGAGAGAATCGAAGCTCTCTCCATCGCAAAGTTAATCGCTGATTAATGTTGTGCTAGCACTCTGCGCCTCACTTACAAACTCTGTGTCCTCATCTGTGATGTTTCCGTCCTTGGATTTTCAATTAGGCCAATTTCTGCAGATGTTTCCCTATGTTTTTTTTTTTGCTGCTAATTGTCCTTAACTTATTCAACATCCATTCATATTCTTGACCGCTTTTATAGACAAATGGTGCTGCGGGGTTTTGCTGGAGTCAGTCGAGTACACATAGGGTGAAATGCAGAACATATACACCCTGAACCACACCCTACACTCTGCAGCCTACAAGCCACCAATCCTTCACAGGAGAACACAAACAACATTCACACTCACACCCCTTCCTAGACCCCGTTTGGGTCTCCTGATCAACTCAATCCAGCATATCCTTGATTGTAGGATGAAGCCCAACAGACAAACAAACACCCAGCAGGCTCTTCTTCCTGCTGTGCAGTCAACATCCTCCTGCAAAGAATCTTTTGTGACTTTGTTTTACATGACCAAACAGTTTTGGCTGTTACGACTACTACAGTAAGGAATTTGTTTCCCTGACATCCACAAAATATTTGCCCTCTCTCCCTTTACATTGGGAAGACCCTTATCTCATGACTTACCACAAGAATTCCCATCAGCAGTGTACTTGTCAGACGCTTTTATGTATTTGACGTCTCACTTGACATATAGGTTTCAGGCCCAGCTGTAAGTGTTGACTAATCAGGATCAAGGATCTGCTCAGTCTATCAAATGTTGGAGCGCTGTATCAGCACTCGGATAAATGGAAATGGTCGCTGCTTCGCACCACAGACATCTGATTCACTGCATTTGCAGAAGTGAAAAGTTTTGTGTTTATCATCTTGGATTTGCTCTCTGGTCTCTGCTGTGGAAAGATACTAGTGTGCAATAGCAAGTTTTCATTTTTGATTACCACTACCGGTGTTTACAGCCCAGCTGTTATGATGAATGTTTGTTATGTTCAATGTTGGATAATCGAGTGCGCTTTAGTAGGTTGCTGAGCGCTGTTTTTAGCCCCTTTGTGAGTGACATCCTGGATCTGCACAGGGCATCCTGGGTTCTGGCTTTGCCCTCAAAGTACAGGAGCAGCACAGGCAGAAACACTTTGAGAAGAGGCGTAACCCGGCAGCAGGCCTCATTCAGGTGTGTGTTTGTGCCAGGGATACAGTTACAGTACAGTTGATCATTTCAACTGTAGATCAGATTCATCAAACAGATAATCTCTGTTTTGTGCCTCTGACAAAAGCCCCTTTTGATTCCTCCTCCCAGGGTGCCTGGAGGTTTTATGCCACCAACCTGTCCCGCACAGACCTGGTGTGCACCTGGGATTTTTACGAGCAGACTGCGGCTGTTCCAATGTACAGGTAAAAACGAACAACATTACGCAGCGTTTTCAATACATAAGATACAATAACTGTTTTGCCGTATCACATTCTGCCACCCCTCTTGGAAACTGGAAAGCTAAGAGGGCAGCTGAGCCCACAGAGTCATCTTGCTGTGTTCCAGACTGCCTTGATGAATCGGATACTACTGTCTGTTTGAAGAATCACACAGCGGTGTGACTTCTCACTTCTGCCTTAATAAGGGTAATTTCACTGTGGAAGAGGCTGCTGTTGGCAGTGGCGCCCAGACCTCTTTGAAACGCTCCTCAAAACACAAACTCTGCCAGTTGCTACTTTGTAAAATTAACCCACCACATTTCTTGCCCGGCTGAATGAATCAGCAAAGTGGAATGTGCTCTGGACACCGACGGCACCGATTTCTGCCCGTTATGCTTCTAGAAGAGGAGATTCACTGCTTGTCTGCTTTATTCGGACGTTTCCATTCGGTCCCTCGGGTAATTTGAGGTGAAAAGGTGATGACCAACAGACAGGATAACCATCAAACCAAATGGGATTAACCAAAAACAGCCTGATGGCGAGTTTTAACCTTTCAACCCTGAGTTTGTGAGGTTTTGCCTCGACAGAGTGACAGAACACTTCCTGTCTTTCTCTCTCTGCAGACTTATTCCGCCTCTGAATCAACTGGACCTGCTGAGGAATCTGAAGGGCAAGTCATTCAGGTATGAGCGTGGTGTCAGACTGATGAGGCCAGTGATGATATATGACATAGATAATGGAGGTAATAGTGATGACAAGTGGCTATTAACAGTGAAGCAATCCTCTCGAAAGAAAAATGGCAATCATCCCCTCACCCTGCAGGTCCTCTCAGCTCTATTTTGTTTTGATCCTCCATGCTAATCCTGCAACATGGAGCTATGCCGATTACAACATACAGTGTCCTACATGACTGACTGTGTGTGCTCTGTCCTCACAGGAAGGAATCTCAAACAGAAACCTCTCCCAGGTCTGTGATCTCATCGGTTTTAGTTGCTCTCCACTCTCCCTTGGCTTCTCTTCAATTCTGCTCGTAGCTGCTGCTGAGGCACTCTTCTTGGGGGAGTGTGTGTGCAGCACTCTGGACCTGTGTGGTGTGTTTGAGTGCGTGCTTGTGTGTGTGAGTGCGTGTGCGTGTGCGTGTGCGTGTGCGTGTGTGTGTGTGTGTGTGTGTGTGTGTGTGTGTGTGTGGGTGTGTTGGGGGCTGAGAGCAAATCCTGCGTGCGTCAGAGATGTGTGTGGCTGTGCATCGAGTGCCTCCTTCAAGAACGGTCTTGCTGCATTTGCTCACATGGTGCTCAAAGATCAGCTCACTCTGGCCTCACTCCAACCTGGCAGCTTGATTAAACATCCACCGATAAGCTGCTCTTTGATACTCTAGCTTTCAGCATCACCTCAGGAAAAAAAAGATGTGATTTTGAACACTTAAAGAGCCTTGCTTGATTTTTTTAATCACACTGTTTTTGACAAAAGAAACAAGTGTAATTAATGATAATGTAGTAACACTTTATCATGACTTGGTCCTTTACAAGGCATTTGCACATTCATTTGAGCTACGATGTAAAACGATTTAGACCCAAAGCATTGTTAGAAGGACGCCGGCAATTTTGGAAAGCAGAGATAAAAAAAAAAAAGATACTGAACCATTTCATAAGGCGTTCATCTCTGATACTGTAGAAAGAGAAGCTGCAAATGAAACCGGCGCTATAGTTAGAATAAAGTGTTACTGGCATCACCGTATGGCACACACTGCTGTTTCTTGACTGTACCCACTGCTATTTTATCTTTCTGTGTCTCCTCTACTGCCCACCACTCCAGTAATGAAAATGCACACAAAGACAGACTTTGCGGGTGCTGTCCGAGAGTTATTAGGTATAGTTGCTGCACAGATACTAACAACTGCACTGCAAGTCTGTGTGTCTCCTTACACTCCTTACACTCCTACCTCCTGTTCCTCTCCCTCTTTTTAACACTAGCAAAGGTAGAGGAATCACATGAGAGCAATTATATCTGCCTATATCTGACTCTTATGCTGTAGTATAGTGCAGTAATGTCAAGGCCTCATGAGAAGCTTAACGCTTACCATGAATCCAAAAGATAATCAGCGCTCACCTTCTATGAAAAAGAAAAACACTGTAAAAGGATCTGTGCATCTGTGTTTACCACCCTGTCACAGCTGATTTATGGTTTCTGTGTAATGATGTCTTTATGCGGTTAATTTGCTTGCTGCCTTTTTCGCCTTTTCAGCCTTTATAAACCTCTGTTCAGCAGGCAAGGTGCATATCGCCGACCACCTAACAATGCGTTTCCTCTGACCGGCTGCTGTAATCTCGGCGCCACAGACAGTACGATGGAGGGTTATTTTGCATGAGTTGTGTTGACTTTTTGTTTTGCATAGAGTGAGACCACAGCTGTTCCTTTTGAGACGTGCGCTGTCACTTTGCTTCCCGTGCATGCTTGCTCGTAGCTTCCTGCTGCTTGCCTGACCCACTGAATGCTCCACTATGTTCGTATGTGGACATGGCTCCTTCTGCTGTAGGACATTGCCCATTTTGCATTTCTGCCGAGGTAAGATTTAGATTTATTAGATTTATTATCACATTAAGTGTTGAATTCCACACATTCCCAATATTACACTCTCAGCAGTAAATCAGTAGGATACAGACATTTAGTCACAGCCAGGTGTTGATTTAATGATGCTTTACAAAAAGAAAAAACTCATTATATCTGCCTCCCCCTTGCTCGCTGTCTGTAGCCGGAAGGCAAGTCTCAAGGACAAGGTATTCCCCAGTCCATCCAAGGCTCCCGTGGCCAAGGGGAAGGCCCAGTCTCCGGGGCCAGAGGACGGGGCTGAGGCCAGTCCCAGCAAGGTCCACAAGAGCTGGAGCTTCACTGAGAAGAACAAAGGGCAGAAGACCACCTTCAGAGTGCGGGGCAGCACCTCACGCCAAAACTCAGAGGGTGAGGGAACTGAGGGACAGCATCACCACCACTGTCAAGTAGGAACAGCCAACAGCCAGTTGATCAGAGTAAATCAATACATCAGCTTTATCGAGGATTATATTGTTGTTCGACTGGGAAGTATCAAACAGTTCCTCCCAAAAGCCAATGTGATCTGCTCTAGGTTTAATTCTTGAGAAATTCTGGGCTCCGCCTCAGCATTGCCAAAGAGATAACAAATCTGAAAAAAGCCAATTGAATTATGCACTGAAAATTTACATATTTCATCGGTCAGTCCTCTTCAAGATGCAGTGGTTATGCAGACTGAGCTGTGACAGTCATGCAGGAAATTACCATAGCTTCTCCTGCATGTTTAGAAAGTGAGGAAGACATGTTCTACATTGACAAAAGCCAACATTTCAACATTAACACTGAAGACAGGGCTCTGTTGGTGTGTTTGTTGGTGTCCTGCCATCATTAATGGGTCAGAAAGCCCACTTACATCCATATGTCATTCAGATCTCTGTATCACTATCAACAAGTATACGTCTTCTCTTTCACCCTTTCTTTGCCTTTTTGTTCAACAATTTGACAGACTCTCATTAGCTGTTTTTCCTCTTCCGCTTCATGGCATGTTAAAGTGCTGATTGAAATGCAGGATGAAGACTTTGGACTGAAGAGTTCTCCAGGTTAGAACAGTCACATAATATAACTTTAATTTGGACCACAGTAAACTCTGTAATGTCTAGATGCACAATATTTTGTATTTTACCATGTGTCATGTAAGGCTGTCAGATAATTGCAGTATGTAAAGCTTAGATGTAAGAGAAGAGAGACCAGCCCTTTCAAACATGAGTCAGAAACCATTCAGCGGACTCCAGTTCCCATGTTTGGAAATGATTTGTCTGCCATAGTCATCCTGCTAGAATCCATAACAAATCTTTTTTTCCATGTCTCTCCTCTCTCTCTTTTTGCAGCAATTGAAGGTTTAATAAGTAAGACATTGGCATATTTTGTTGGTTGGCTTCTATGGGGAAATAATCACAGACAAGTCAGCTTTATTGGTCTGAGAATCCTGCATGCTGAAACCTGCTGAGATCTGTTCACTTGACATGAACCCTGTTAGATCTGATTTTCCTCAGATCCCACCCTCCACCCCCTTCAACAAAGACTGAAGCATGGTATTACCTGAGGACATGCATGCAATGATTTCAGTGTTTATTAGGATTTTCACAAACTGGTACAAATACTTGTTTTTTTTAAGGGAGCGTTAGACAAGTTAATGTGCTAGGTAAGTAAACTGCGGGTTCAAGTCAAGTGGTGCCAGGAGAATTTAAAGGAAAAATAAATACGGACCCTGAGGCAAATTTCTCAGAATCCCTGCTTTACATTGCATGAAGAGACCTCACTTTCCATACCAGATTCTCGTGTGGTTTAGGAGCAATCAGGCCTCATATGCACTATGCTCAAAATACATAGACTAGACGAATTTACGAGTTATACTACTAATCTAGAGTCTAGGTGGTGGGAAGCGAGTAGTTGTCATTGTAGGTTTGAATAAAGCTTTGTTTCATCAGCTCTTATCCTTCAATTCTGCACCAAGTCGTCTTTTCTGTTGTTCCACGGAGCCCGCTCACCACGCTCACACACCAGCTAACCGGCTTGAGAACAGTAGTTAGTGGATCTAACTCCAGTTCTGTGGATACATGTGTAGCCCTTTGACAGGCTTCTCTATTGCGTAGTCTGAGGCTCTGCCTATGTGCCTGAGACAGACCAGGGACTCACCACCGGATCTGAGGGTAGAAATCACACAGTAAAAAACCACAGTCCACCTGCTGCTCATCAACCTTTGAGCTTTTGAGCACAAGAAAGGGTGAGCCGGGGGCCTCTATTTTTAGGGCTGTGCACATTTGCATAAAACTGGAGTTAGATCCAGTTGCTACAGCTATGAGGATGACGCAAACACACAGACTCCCGAAAGGGGCACTGGGTGTTTTCCTTGTTCATAAACAGGTCCAACATAGGAGAGAAGAGCACCTCCAGATCCCCACACTTTTTAGCCCCTACACCTCCCTTCCCCCTTTCTCACACGCTCGCACACTACGGGCTGTGCCGAGCTGTCACAAAACAAACATGGCCACGGGTCTGCAGCAGTTTCAGTTACAAGAACAGTCAGCAGAAAACGCGCTATATGCCATCGGGGCACGACCACACGGGGCCTCCGCTGCGGGTGTCATGTAGTAACACAGCTAGGGTGATACCAACCGTGCGTAGGGGAGAACTTCTCCCAGCTGATGCTACAGGTCAGCCTGCAAACAGGGCAGGAGCTAGCCTAAGAATTAGCAGGGACTGAGGAGAAAGAGGGGCACAAGAGCTTTGTAGCAGGCACAGGAGTCATCTAAGCTTCACCCACCACTAGAAGTAGGCGTGGAAGTTGGCAGGAGTGGACAGGTAATGACACACTTGAAGTCAACTACAAAAGGAGGGTCACTAATGTTCTGCTGCTATGTCTGACTGGCTGAATGAAAAAAAAGAAGATGAGTTTGTTAGGGTATGTTGGGGTTTGTTTGATTTTAAACCCTCTGATTGAGTGGTGAGTATGCACGGATCTGTCTCTGGTGTTAAGGCAGAGCCTCGAATGGGATGAACCAATCAGAGAGCCTGTTGGACGGCACAGCATGTACGAAATAAAATCAACTTGGGTTGAGCACCTTTAAGGCTAAAAGCGACAGCTCTGCTTTGCTTCTGCTGTGGACACTATGGCAGCAGACGAGGTATTCTACTGAGGCCGCCCGTGTGCTTGTTTTGTAGAGGCGAGCCTCCCGGGAGAGGAAATCGGTGATGATAAGAGTTGCCACTGTGAGTTTCTCACTCAAGAGTTGCCACCAGGCTTGAGGATTACGATAAGGGCAATCTGGTAAGCACTGGCTTCAATACCCAAGTCTGCTATGTTTACTTCATTCAGGGGGAAAATTGGTCACTGAGGTTTCTGTTCATGACTTTCCTTTTACATTGTGGTCTTCTATGTGTACAGGCTTTACCAGGTCTGATAGATTTATTATGTGTTACGCAGGGTGCAATATTCCTGTACCCCTAATTATATTATGATTATAATTATAATGTATATTATTAATTATATTACCTCTAATCTGGCTAAATTGCTTTGGATTTTTGCCAGAGAGCCAGGGTTGGAACATGGAAAATGTTCAATTTCACCATGGAAATAGTCATTAGTCCACATAGTATACCCTACACAAAAATGCTGTGGAAGGAAGGAAGTGAGAGCTCTGAACATAACAAGCCTTTCATGCTGAATCCTGTAAGGTTAATTCTGTCTATTAGGAGGGATTAACATTTTCTCCTTTTGCTATGTAAAAATACTATTACCAACTATTTAATGTTTCATACTTTGACATGTCACTTAAGAAAAAAACAGTGGTCAATAATAAAATCAGTGATGGCTGAATTTCCTTTAGTTTACTGTTTCACACTCACTTCAGCGCTTTGGCTGAGTGTCTTCTGTTACAGGGACTCAATGGAACCATTGCTAATGTTATTAATAGCAGTTTAGCAGGCGTGTCACATGAAACGTGTCTTCCCTCAGCATCATGAAGTTTCTGGTGTCCAAGAGGAGGTTCAAAGAGAGCTTGCGGCCTTATGACGTCATGGATGTGATCGAGCAGTACTCTGCAGGTCACCTGGACATGTTGTCTCGCATTAAGAACCTGCAGTCCAGGCAAGTGCACCTTCACTGTCACACTGAATCTCATTCGCACTTATTATCAGATGTTCTCAGTGTGAGACACTCCCCAAACTGAATGTCAGGATGGGCTGAAAGAGTAAATTGAATCACTGAGTGTAATGGGAAGTTTAATCAGTTTACATAAAGATGAGTACATAGAGATATGTAGAATTAAGGTGTCACTGTATACATACAAGTCTTTGATTTGCTTGTTTTACTGGACCAGCTGTCATATTCAGCTCACAGTTACTGTAACCCTAATATATCAATATGATTCACGTCTCCAGCTTTGAATGCATCACAAATTCATTTTGGATATGACATTGATGTTTAACTCACATTGTTTTCTGTATCATTTTTACCTGCAAATAAGCTCCTCACATTCTGATCCCCTGAAGGTCTAACATGTCAAATAAATATATTCCAACAGTGAAATACATGCTCCTCTCATCCCCAAAGTCCGACTCACCGTATGTCTCGTGTGTGGAATATATTGGAACTTCTTCTCCATAGCTGATGTGATTCCCACGTTGCTTCATTTTACATTGCACTCATATCGTCTCTGTGTGCCTTGCCAGGATAGATATGATTGTGGGGCCCCCTCCCCCATCAACACCTCGCCATAAGAAGTCCACTGAAGGTCCTAGGTTAGATTAATAGACTGCACCTCTAGAATGACCATTTTACCAGCATTATGCTCCGTATACCACAGTCCAAATATTAGTTGGAGCAGTTACGTGCTACAATATTATTTTGATTGACGAGAACCCCTTTTGAGTTGAAGCCACTTGACCTGGCTCATTCGCCTGAATAAGATATCCTGAGGCAATGCTTGATATCTAGCACAAAAGAGTTTCATGTGTGACATCTTGGGGATAATGAGCGGTTGTTCCTGTGGTTGTTGTGTTTATAGAGTGAGTGCAGAGGAAGAATGAGCGAGACATGTTTCTCACTGAATGTTAATGAGCCAAGTCATAGGGCCTCACTCAACAGGGGTTTGACAGTGATGCTAGATGCTTGCTCTCATACTGGAGAGACAGAGGGAGAGCTCCCCCCATAGGATGCAATGGAAATGAAGCATGAAGCACAACAAAAGCATGCCAAGTGATGCATTTTGGTCCCAGACAAAATGTCCCCTCTATTCATACTGTGTTGTTAAAGACTGCCTAATCTCTTAATGCATGTGTTCATGCCATCCACCTGGAATCAGTGCCCTCACAGGAGATGCTCGAGTGTCAGGCCCTCATTCATTCATTCGAAACACTTTTGTAGCTTGACGAGTGTCATCTATATACTTTTTCTTTACCGAATCTCCATCTAGAATCATCACAGCTTCATGAATTTAGATGTAAACAAATGAATTGAACCCCTGTGGTGGCGTTTTTTTTTAATCTAAGGTATTGCTTCTCTCAAATGCTAGAGTTGACCAGATAGTTGGTAAAGGCGCTAAAGCTGATGGAGAGCCTGAGGACCAGAGCATGATGGGACGTCTGGTCAAGGTGGAAAAGCAGGTACAAATGTTTCCTCCAAGTTTATAAAAATTACATAAATAAACTGAGAGAAATGACTGGCACATTTGTAATTCACAATATTCAGATGGCCACAAGGTGGTGCAGTGCTCCATGTGGCCATTCCTCTGTCGTGTCTGCATGTTCTCCTGCTGTGTGTGTGAGATTTCTGCAGTGACTCCGGTTTCCTCAAGCAGTCTAAAAAACAAGCATTAAGACTGATGGGAGAATATAAATTGGCCCTAGGTGTGTGTGTGAGAAAGTAAATGAGTCTTGCACACACCCCTTGGGGGGAGTGTGCAAGATAATGAATGGATGGATTTTCTGATGGTTATGATATTCTAACTCCAGTGATGGAGCACCAGTTCCTTTTTGTGTGTCTTCTTGTCTCCCTACAGGTGCTCTGTATGGACAGGAAGCTTGACTTCCTGGTCAACGTGTACGTGCAGCGTATGGGCATCCCTCGTTCAGAAACAGAGGCCTTTTTCAACTCCAAAGAGCCGTATCCCGCCCCGCCTTACCAGAGCCTGGAGGAGAACAAGCTGGGGGAGGACAAAGAGGAGGTGAAGGAGGAGAAGGAGGTGAAGACATGCTCGGCAGCGGATGTCCTGTGCTCTGACGGCTCCGTGGAAAAGAAGGATCCTCTACTGGGGCGGCCAGCGGCCCAGGTGGCGGACACGCCATCGGGCAGCCACAGCCGGCCCTCTACCTCCTGGCAGCATCAGCTGCAGCACCCGCTCAGCCAGCCCGCCTGGAACAGCAGCGTGGCCAACACCCCGTCCCCGCTGGGCGGAGACCACTCCCCCACGCTGTTCCGCTTGCCGCCCCCGCCCGCCCCGCACCACGAGCGCTCCTCCTCCGGCCCGGGCGGCAGCGGTAGGGAGAGCAGCTGCCAGGGCCGCAGGCGACACAGGAGGCAGCAGCAGTGCCAGCAGGACGCCACGGCCGCGGAGAGCGACACCTCGCTCTCCATCCCGTCGGTGGACCACGAGGAGCTGGAGCGCTCCTTTAGCGGCTTCAGCATCTCGCAGGCCAAGGAGGACTTCTTCGGCCCGTCCTTCTTTGCTGGCTCGGTGGGAGGCGGTGAGGCCACGGCCGGACTGGTGCTTCACGCCAGAGTCAGACCCGTCATTGCAGAGGGGGAATCAGACACAGACTCCGACCTCTACGCCCCCTCACCCCTGTCCTTCACTGGAGAGGTGTCGGGTGGAGAGAGGCCGTGGCCTGGGCTGAAGTAGGTGAGGCGAGGTGAGAGAGGTGGGTGCTTCATCTGCCAACAGGACACCTAACAGGAGAGCTCCCTCATGTCTCTCATGCCCCTTTTCCACCAAAGCAGTTCTAGTGCTGGTTTGGAGCTGATGTTTAATTTGGAACCAGGTTTTCTGCTTTGACGGACAAAGAGTTGGCTCTCAGCCCTGTGTCTCGAAGTGTTCCAAAGTGGCACCAGCCACTTAGTAAGAACCACTGATGTCAGAGGGCTGGGTATTGAGACCAATTAAAAACAAGGTTGCACGGAGTGCCATTTTAAAAGAATGTACTAACAAAAAAATGAGGTACATGCCATGGTCATCAGCTAAAGAAGTTTAAGAAAGTCATTTGGGACCAAAATACAGACCTTGGTCGAAGCAGGAGTGGGCTTACGAGAAAGAATTGGTTTGCAATTTGGACAGAATGGCGCCAGTGATGTATACATTGACAAAGTGCCGTGGCTGCCTAACCACCTCCAAGCCATGGAAAAGAAAACTAGTTCTCAGCTGGTTCTTGGATTGAACTGACTGTGAACGAGCAACAGAACCAGCCCAACACCAGCACTGGAACTGCTCTGCTGGAAAAGGGGTTTGACTGACGAACTGACTGTTGCCTCTGATGATGCTCTTACAGACTATTTTATGTTAGGTGAAGTACAGTAGCTGTTTAATACTGGAGCTGGTAAAACTGTAAGAACAAATGATTTGTCCTTTATCACCACTTTTGTTTATGATGTAACACTTTATAAGCAATTACAGTTACATAGTATCCATCAGGATTTTTGATTAGATATAAAAAGCTAACTGTTTAGGGACATTTCTTGAACTTAGTAGGAAATGCAACTTCTGTTGCATTCAATAGTTAAGAACGGTACATAGGGGTAAAATGCGTGAGAGACACTCAATTTCTGGTTGAGCTTATTATGTTTACATTGATTTATATGGATTATTTAAGAAAACATCACCTCAGTTTCTTTTGTGAATATTGAATTTACTTCATCACTTCCTCTGTTGGACACACTTTCCATTTGAACACTGAGAACTCTGTGGGAGTCAGTGATGCTAAATTGTTAAACTCTTATCACATGGTTAGCTTAGTGTCTTGATAATGTCTATACCTTTGAATGAATTGAGGTGTTACGATGCCAAAATCCTAGCTATGATAATCAATTAGATTCTCGTGGAGTGAAAAAAACAAGTGCTTGCTTTTTGGAATCATTAATTCAGCTTTGTGTTTACTGAACACTTACAGAAGAGCTCCCCTCAAACTATTGCAGATACGTCCCTGTCAGTAAGCCAGTGAACCTGCAGCATGGCATGTTAAATGGTTGATTTTACGGAGGCCACAAAACCAGACCACAGCTGCGACACGTCAGCGGGAAAATTCCATGAGTGTTTTTCTTCTATACGGACAAAAAGAGTGGTGAATAAAACATGACAGTGTGGATGCATGACTGGTTTCAAGCCACATTACGTTCATTTCTTAATGGGGCTTTGCTTGAACTCCAAACATATAAATGCAGCCCAAGCTTGCTAATTTCAACGGCTCTCTTTTTATCAGGCAAATATTGTCCTTAAATTATGTACACATAAAATATGAAATGATTGATGCCACATATGGAGACAGTGGGGGCTCAGACGGACACTGGCTTGCACATTTTGTATTGTTTTCACACAACATGTGGTGTTGAAGTCGAATTGAGCGGGACACTTGTTATGCAGACTTGGTGGTATTAAGCCTGGTGGAGTGCATATGGTCAGTCCTTCAGACTATCTGCTGCCAGGTCCGCGCTGCACTAAATGTGGAAATGCAATAAAAAAGCAAGCAAGGCATTCAAGAACCATCCTTTACGAAAATGAACATGGCCTTATTTTTCACACCAAATCCATTGTTTTGTAAGTAAACAAATAAACAAGTTCATTCCAAACATTTCATAAAAGAAGGTGTTAAATAGAAGATCCTGTGGCCTCTGAGAAGTTGCTCTGGGTCACAGCTATAGCGACCGATACTGCTGAAAGCATGGGATTCACAGGGGCACCTGGAGCATGAACAGTTCTTACCGAGTCGTAGCAATTTCATCCTTTTAATATTCTCCGTGAAACATGGACTAGATGAGACAGGAAATATCATGTAGTTGAGCCATATGGAAGGCATACAACCCATTATTTTTAGAAAAGAAAAGAAGTAACAACTGTGCTGGCATGTTTTGTATAACCCATAAGACAGGGCCTGTAGGGTTTTACATGACACAGTAGCTTTTAGTTCCACACCGACATGTAACTGCACCTTTTTCTTCTTCAATAATAAAACTTTGTACATCACAGAAAAGAATCATCTCTTTGGTCTCCTGTTTTTGTCAATAAAGCAACGTGCTTCTGGCGATACTGTGTAATGGCAGCCACGTGCCACTAGGCGGCAGACGAGGGCTTCTGTTGAGATGATGAGCTGCTGGGAGGGAAGACTGCGTGATTGTAAAAAGAACAAAATGCTGCCACAGAGTAGCAGAACTCTTTCTTATCTCACCATTTTCACAGTACTTGAGCTTTGAGGTGGGATTTGATGTGGCTGGTGGCTTTTTGTTTGGTTTGGTGAAAACCTCTTTTGCCACAGGTCTAATGGATTGCACTAGAGCCTCAGTTTGCAGTACAGCAACCGAGACCCAGATCTGCTTGTGCAACAGTTGGAATTTAAAGGGGACCCAGAATGAAAAAATATGTTGACGTTGTTGCATAATAAAATTCTATTAGAGGAAGAAAGATGAGCAGCAGGTCTAAAAGCATCATCTCTCTCTCAGTCTATTAACTTTGGATATTGAAATTGAAACAAAAAAACGGTACATCTGACCTGAAACAGGATGTGAAATAAAATACAAATGTGACACAAACCATATTGCCCTCACCTCCAGTTTGCTCTACTGCTCATATCAGCACAGAGTTCAGGCAAAAGTTAAGAAGCTCTGTTCTTTAGCAAGGAATCATTCATGTGAGTGTCAGGAAGGACAGCTAATAAGCATGAAGTCTCTGTGTGGTTGCCAGATAAGCATTAATGGACTTTCATGTGCAGAATCTGACCGTAATATTCCCCCATCTAATGGATTGTAAAAGGGCACACTAAAAAGCATATGCTGCATTTCTAATGAAACCAATGTTCCATAGCTTCTATTCTAATAATTCTATGTTAGCGCCAAGGGAGCAGTCTACTCTAGGTCACCTTGAAGCCTTATAACCGATTTTCAGTACCACTGATTAGTAAAGCATTAGTGCACGCTTCGTCAAACACAAATTACACCATTAGTAACATATCAGAAACCACAAATAAATGGCTTGAATCCACTTGAAATGTTTTTCACAGTGTTTCTGGCTGCAGGGATTTTCTCATGTCCAGCCACTGGAAAGCAACAACAGGAGGTGGTTCGCTGTCTATTTTAGCATTCATCCAAAAGGTGTTGGAGGTGGTGAGGGCTATGTGTGGGCCAGTCCCCTCTCTATTGGTTGGCACAATCCGTACTTTAACAAAAGAGCAACTAAGTATTATGTAAAGCAGCTCTAGTGTAAAGTTCCATCAAGACATGTGGCCTGTCCACAACCATGTGTCTGCACAGTGTGATTAAAGCCACTGTAACTCTGTCCTAGTTTGTGTAGGTCAGCAAAGGAGGATTTATTTATTATTATTGCCTGACAGTTTTTATTTAACAACCTATTTAACAGCTATTGGTTGAGGTCGATGAAACGGCAAAGGAGAGTTTCCATGCCACTTGCTCAACCCCAGGTCAGCCAATTTGTTAAGTGTTGTGAGACTGGGATTTTAGTTGAAAGGGTGATACAAATAGGAATTGATTGGCTCATTAATAAAAGTCAGATGATGGCGACACAGCACGTACACCTTATTTACTCTGTGCAGCACCTGGGGAATTGCATTCTCAACTACCCAAAGCACAGACCAAAGGACAAACAACCAGCCGAGGCAAGCATATGAAATTGAATCTATACAATGGTCAATCCATGCATATCATCATCATCCAACCCAGGTGGAAAATGCAGACGTAGGACCACGTACCAAGGACAAACCTGGAGTTTTCCTGTATACGTCCAGTACGAACAAAGTGTGATTTTAATCTTTCCCTCAGTTTGTTTAATGCCGCTCTGCTCCAAACGTTTATTCAAAGACGAGAGATTTACGTTTAAACAGCGTCATTAGGGAGAGGTAGGACACTGACCCTTTGGTGACAAATGATAACACCCAACAATCAATGAAACCATTAGCGATCCCACTCTTGCGAAGGAGCTGTCAGGAGAAAGGCCTGAAACAGATGCGCTGAATGCATTTTGGTAATGGTATGTATGCCGGCACTGACAGCACTCGAATAAAATAGAGCTCATTCCGTAGCCTCAGCATACGCTTTTATAGGTTATTCTCCTCTCTTCAGAAGAGCATACAACCCTTATAGCGTCAGAGTGATTGTACTCCATGTATATAAAGCAATGATCTATTTCTGTGCAAAAGACTCACATCAAACATAATGCCTCCCCAGGCTCTTTATATTGACAGCTGAGTGGTCTAGGAAAGTCTTCCATGTCCTTGGCCTGAGCTTTGTGCATGTATAGGTCTGCGCTAGTGTTCCCCATGTAAACATGTTATTTATGTATGGAGCTGGTTAACATCAGGAAAATACCATCATTGTTCACCAAGGGCAGACGCAGATGACCTTCCATTCTCTCTGTGTAACACACACACACACACACACACACACACACACACACACACACACACACACTAAGAGGAGCGGGTCCATAGTGATGACAGGGGTGGAGATGAACGGTTGTGTAAATAATATTGGTGATCATGTATCACAATTTGGACTCATTACACATTGGATGCATTTCAGATAGAGTCCCTACAAAAAGACGAGGGTGATCTGTGTTGCTTCACGACTGGAATGGGATGTCATCCTTGGGATTGCATTAAGATATATGTGTGTGTCGAGTGTGTGCGTGTGTGTGTTTGTGAGTATACATGACTGTATACATATGGAAACACAATTGGATTAAGACACAGACATGAAGGATATATTTTCAGCTCAGAAAAAAACCCATATAGATGTGAGCTCAGACACTTCACATTCTACTGGGTCATTTTGATCATTTGGCAAACTT
Source organism: Karalla daura (assembly GCA_029224185.1). NCBI lineage: Eukaryota > Metazoa > Chordata > Actinopteri > Chaetodontiformes > Leiognathidae > Karalla > Karalla daura. The sequence continues at coordinate 21,994,108 of CM055193.1, read as the reverse complement.
TATTAATTGATTTGGTTTGATTTGTGTGATTAGTCTTTTCAAAATAACAGTATTTCAGATTCAACAATAAAATGTCCTGCAAGCCTCCAGTGTATAGAGAAATTATTGCCTCATAGTGAACCTAACAGTGTGTGGACACAGTCCATCATTAATCACCTGACAATAACTGAATTGGATTGATCTTAATTCCCCCAAGGCTTTTGCCTGAAGCAAGTCTAGTGATCCATTTACCAGATCGGAGGAGGGAGAGGGCAATTTTATTAATGTAAATAACCTGACCCGACTAATTAGCTTGACACTTATTAGCGAGATCAGCTAAACAGACAGTCTCACCTACGTGAGTGTGTGGGTGTTTACATATGCATACGTATATTAAATGGATGTGACACCATGTCAGATATGATTTGTGATGTTTCTCTCCATCTTTCTCCCCTTCTTTGCTTTTTTATTTATTTTCTGGCATAATGAATATGTCCAGATGTTGTCGTCCCTCACCTGTCCACAAGATGTCATCATCTTTGCCACCATACAGTGTGCCATACTGTATACCAATCACCGGATCCTGATCCTAATCCTGATCCTGACCCGGTCTATGACAAAAGACACACTGTCCTCTGGTGTGTCAGAATGCCACTTTGTTGGCCTCCATAGTACTTGGGGGAAAGGCTGTGCAAGCTTTCGCGACCATTCGGCTCGCGGCTCGCATGTGCGGTGTGCAGCACGTCCAAAGCGGCGAGGTCTCAAATGTGCTGCACAAAACGGGCCACGTGGCCTGCAAAGTGGCCCGACCAAAGCCAGGGAAGCTTGCATGGGCCATAAGTTTCCTCTTATTTTACCTAAATGTGTGTATTGACTAGACAGCGATCTAATGCTCTCCTGTGCACTGTTTTGGTCTCCAACAACTTGTGCTGAACACACCTCTTTGTCTGCCATTGGATGCAGTGCAAAACAAAGCATATTGTTGGGTTTGTGTTTTTGGTTGTACACGTTTTTTTAAAAGGACCAACCACTGAACCAAAGCACTGAATTAGACACTGGTATAAAGCTCAATAAAGCTGACTGCAAAATCGGGCAATAATATCCCATCCATATAGAGCATTATTACAGCAACTTCAAAATCCTGCGATACCCACATTAAAGAAAAGTACCCTATTTAAGACCCTTTCATGCCATTTACAATAGTAAGGAGATTGCAGCCATTACCATTAAGGATAAGAAAATGGGAAATAAGCAAGCTGATGTTCGAGGGATAGCCGGGTGTAATTTGTCTCGCATTATTGTACTTTTTGTACATACTGCAGTGTGAGTCACAGTTGCTACATGGAGATACAAAATAAAAAGAGTTTACTCATGTCTATTGCTCAGTGATGGCATTGTTGGGTATCCAGCAGCTTTCTATGCCCGTAATGCTTTCCATAACACCGGGGCAGTGCCTGTGACAGCAACCTTCCTGAAGCTGCACAAAGAAACGGAAGGTGGGAGGCTTAAATTGACCGTGGTCCTTGACTTGCATGCGGCAGATTTCTTTTGACAGCAGGAAACGACTCTTTCATTTTTCAGTGGAAGTGATGTGGGCTTATAACAACAGTGTGGTGAGACACTGATGTTTTACTAGAGGTGATCGCTGTATTGGATTTGCTCCTTAAAAGGCAGTGAGGTTTCCTGGTTTCAAGGTAAGCAAAGTGAAGCCTCCAGTTCTGAATTAATCAATTAGAAATTTAGATAAAAGAAGGGAAGCAATGAAACCTTTGCATAAAAGATGTTTATTATATGATCTTGAATAGATATTGGCATAGTCCTAGAAGTAGTGCGGAAGTAGAACACATGCATATGAGGTGGGGACATTTGAAAGCAATGTTGATGTTATGAACAATGATGACATAAAATTATCACTCTCACTGGTGCACACATACACAGACGCACTCTACTGATGTATGCAGCCATCTCTTCCATCATTTTTGTGCTGTGATGCACTGTGGTTACCTGTGTTCACCTCATTCCCCGTTCTGTTCTTGTTGTATGAATAAGTCACTACTTATCTAAAGTTTGTACAAAAAAGAGAGGGAGCCCCAAATTAAACTTGACAGTTCCTCATTTCATATCGTTAAAAGTGATGCCAATCATGATTTATTCTGTAATTTCTTCAACGTTCCACATAAATGAGAGATTGGTCAAGGGTCCCGAGTTGGATAACATGCAGAATGCTATGGCATTTTCATGTATCATGTCAGCTCGGCTCTCTGCCTTCTTACTTCACCTTTTTACTGAAAGCTTGTTGTTCTTATGGAAGGACAGTGTTTTTAAGGTGCTGAAGAGGATTCTAAATATGGAAATCCACAATCCACCTCAAATGTTGTACAGTGTCAATGAATGTATAAATACATTTTGTAGATTGATGTACCCACGGCGAGGGTTTCTACAGATACCACGGGACTCTTGATGCTGAGAGTCACACTCGCTTGCCTTTGTTTAAATTGATGGGATACAACAGAAATTAGCAAAACAATGGGAAGAGTTGCTGAGTCTGTGAAGGTCGCTCAGCATAGCTCAATAAATCCTCCTCAGCAAAATGAACAACACATAATTGAACGCTAAGCAAACAAACATAATTGAACACAGAGAAGACAAAGAGATACTGCAGCTGAAGCACAATGAAAGTGACATGTTGGTCGGGCTGATTTTGTGTGTGAGGAATTCCTAAGAGAGAGATGATAGTCAGTTTTAGTTGAGCAAGCGCTGCGGCTGGAGGAAAGAGGCCCCTGGCCACACTGGGATGTGCTGCATGCTGCATCCTGGGGCTAAAATGGAATTAGGAAGAGGACGACCTTCATGTCTGACCTGGGCAGGTAAATGGATTTCATCCTGACCACCAGACAGCCAGGCATGGATCCCACGTGGTGTTTTCTTTACTGCCTATCTGACCTCAGGCAACCATGACATTACACCTGCTCAATACAGCAATACCACCACTATGTAAATATGTACAGAGCCTGACACCGTAATGGATATTCTGCAGCAATCCTGATGTTACACCCAGGTTCTGGCATCTCGCTGCCCATCAAAGGCCACAGTTAATGGCAGTACAGTAATTAAAGTGTTGAGGCATTAATTAAGGAAAACAGATCATGATGAGAGATGTGATGGCAGGTTATCCTAGAATAACCAATATGACAGCTCTCTTCGTATAGGCCTTGTCCTACTACAGGGATTTAAGAGAAAGTAACAAGGAAAAAAAAGAACAAAAAAAAGAACAGGGAGTGAAGCAGTGAGTCTGATGATTGACTCGAAGGTGAATACATGGTCTCGCTCCTTCGAACATTCAAAAAGGATATAATTTGATAATTTATTGAAGCCTTGATTATTTTTTTGGCGATATGCCATCTCTAATTAACAACTTGGCAGAAGAAGTCTGCGTGTGTGTTTGTCCGTATGTGTGTGTCCAAGTGTGTGAGTTTTTGTGTGTGTGTGTGTAAGAGAGAGAGAGAGAGAGAGAGAGAGAGAGAGAGAGAGATTTGGCTGATTTTGTCAGGAGGAAGGGTCCTGCAGAGAAGCTTGATTGGCATAGTTTCAGTTGATGTAATTTCACAGGGGTTAAAATGAGCCAAAGCAAGGAATGTGGACTCTTGAGCAGCATTTGTGGAAGCCGGTGTGGCAGAATGAAGCCACTGAGTGGAAGCAGAGGTTCCTTTTTGTTTCTTTGCTGAAGAGCAAAGTATATGGAAATGGGAAGTTGAAGGTCAAAGAGAACTAGTCAGCAGTTTAAAAGAAGACTATTTTACTGGCGAGATAAATGTGAATGAATGGTGCTCAGAGGGGGAATAGGTCTGAGCAAATGAGATCTAGTTCAAAGACGAAGGCAAATTGAAGGTCTTGAAACAAAGCCATTCCGCCAGGTGGGAGGAAAGTGTGCAAGTCAGAGGCGGTCAGAGGCAGTCAGAGTCAGTCAGAATCAGAGTCAGTCAGAGTCACGGTCAGTCAGAGTCAGAGTCAGGGTTGGAGTCAGAGTCTGAACCCTCTATGCCTTCAGTGATGCCAGCTGTAAGTGACTGAGTGTGAAAGTGTGTGAGGGCTCCAGGTGCTATGAATGAACTTCATTTGTCCGTCTCTCACGTAACCTTGACAACAACATGTTGTTGACACTGACTTTCGATTTACAATTGACTAGTGCATCCACGGCGTGTAAGGAACAGATTCCCCGATCAGTCAGTCTTAATCCGAGAGGTAGTTTTAAAATAACTATTGCATTCAGTGACAGAGATTACTCCATGCTGACTTGATGACCTGGAAATGGAACAGCACTCACACACTCAGTGACTTGACATGAAAGCACGTCTGAGTCAGTGAGTCCGAAAGGGGTCGGTCTGGAATTCAGCCAGAGTCAGTCAGTCAGAGACAGGGTTCGATTCAGAGCCAGAGTCAGTGAGAGTCAGAGGCTGATGATGATAGCCGTGAGGTGTATTCATTGTGGTGGTGGTGGAGACCCAATGAGTACAGCACAATGTAAAGTGAAGTTCTCCCCCTTCGTTTTCAATGAGAAATGAGCGAGTCCTCTCAAAAGACGTTGTCGTAAAAGTAAGGGGTTAAATGGCTGAAACAATTGTACGTCCCAAAATCTGTCCTCAGATCTGTCCTCAGCTATTGATCATCAAATCATCTCCATCTAGAGTTAGTCTCTGTTGCCCAGTATACCTCTGATGGTACTTTTCAGACTTATGAGGGTTTGATCCACATTTTATTTTTCTGTTGGGGTTAATTAACTGTCACAGTGTCTGACCTAAGGCAAACCTCTTTGATAATGAGGGTCAAACTGCCGCAGAACGGCCAAAACATCGATCCTGCCCCCTCATAGTTTTAATAATTGGCTTAAAGGTACCATTAAGTCCTTCACCATTCTCCATACATAAGCACTATTTTACTACGCCTTTACTGTTAAGCTCTTTGTAATGGTTGACTCCTGTGACCCTGTCTAGGTGTAATCTCCAGCCTGCTGTCAGTGATTCCAGCAGAAAGAAGCCTTCTTTCACTAACTCAGCTATAAAGCCAATCCTATCCCCACCGTGTATTGTAAACTAATCTGCATACAGAGCAGGCTTGTTGTGGTGCCACGCAGTTATATTTCCGATGTAATGGACTCCAGTCATCGGGTTTTATGGATAAAATCTGCCAACATGTACACATATTATACTATCTAGACCACGTAATCCAGATACCTGATTAAATGCACAATAAGGTCTGTTTACAAGATCTGAGGGGAGGACGGTAAAGTTGGTTTCCTTCGTATTCTCAAGGTCTGGACTGATTCCAGTGGAGTTGTTCAAAGTGTTTGGCTCATGATCAACACACAGAGTCAGGAAAAATACTTTGGCCACATTTGGTTATAAATTAAGAACACGACGAGCAACCTTAAACACTGACAAAGGATCACTTTAGGGGATCCTTTGAAATGTCAAGGGTGGCGTGTGGAATGGTTGACAAGAAATATTAAAATCAGCAGTATTTCCCTGTACCTTTGCAATTCCCTCAAGATGTGAGTCATCACTCCTAAATTGGAAATGATTTATGAGAAAAACCAGCGAGATGCGCTCTGTCCGCATTAGGAGAGCTGCGAGTTACCATACGATTTAAAGGGGTTGAAGGTGAGATGAGATATGCATACATTTTTGTTATTTCCTCGCCCTGGAAGTGCTTAAAAAGCACAAATGTGTTCAAAGGACTCCCCAGGAATAAATTGCTGTGCCACTGGAATGTCTTGTCACGTCTCACCAGAGTGTGGGGATATCCCTGAGTGTCTGCTGGGCTTAACCCGCACAGAGCCGCAGCAAAATATGTGCATATACCACTCACCCAATCCTGCACAAGGTTCAGTGAAAGTGGAAAATTCAACTGAGATTGGACAAAGGTGATAACATATTTCAGCTCGGAGAGTGGAGCACCTAAAAGCCAAATGGCATGTGTCCGTGGTTCAACTAACCGGCACAGCTCACAATGTGCAAGGCAACTTCATGAAGTCCGCCACGTTGTACTGGGGAGATGACGGCAGCGCTGCGAGGTGCGCCTCAGACCTCAGTGGGTGGTGAGGGACAACACGATGAGCAGCCCCAGGACGTCTTGTCAAGCTCTGCAACACAATTATCGCTCATCCATCTTTAATACCTCATCCATCTTCTCCATCTCCACCGACGGAGACGTACTCACCGTGCAATTATTATCACAGCTGGCGTCCGAAACGCAGCAATCAGATCTTCTGCCTTCCAACGAGACCGAAGCGGACAAAATAAACAATGTGGAAGAGATGGCAAAGGCATGGGAACCGTCTGGATAGAGGCTGAAATGAGATGCAGCCCAGTGGTGACTGTGAGCCCTGGCTTTGCTCCGACGCTCTGTGAAACCAGTTTGCTATGGTAAGGATCAATAACAAAATAAAGTCTTGAGAGCTTATTTCATTTTGCAGCCCCCACTTCACCTCACCTCATTGCCTGGAATGCGTCGCCCACAAACTCTATAAAACCCCTCTTTGTTTGCTGTCAGATACCGCACTTACAGTTTATTTCGCTAGTGAGCAAAACAATTCATAAAGTCGGGCGTTCCCTCCTATGCCACTTTCACAGCGGTGTGCCCCTGCTTCAGGGTTTAGCAGCTCAGTGGTACGTACCAGAGGAGCTGTCAGGACGCATCAGGCCCGTGGAGAGATGCCAGGTGGAGGCTGAGGGAGAAGTGGACTGCTCAGGTGAAGCCGCTCCTGATTCTCTCTGTCATTGTCTCCGATACAGACAGTGGGACAAAACCAGCAGTGCGCTCTTTTTCCCTCTGGAATATTTTCAGGGTAAAATATTGGGACCATATTAAAGTCAAATAAAGTGGTGGCGGCGGCACCAAGGTCAGAGGGATGGAAGCACCGGCCTGACATGACCACGGTGTTCATATAATGTGGACTTGGCAATCTGATAATGCATGACGTTGGTTGCCATCAAGTGAAAATCTTTGCTGAACAATAAATTTCAGCCATAAACTGCAGGCGTTGTCGGCTGGCAGCGCTTTAATGGAGAAGCATAAATTCAGCTCCTGTTTATGAGGATGCACTTGTTGCTAAACACAGACACAAGGACGTGAATGTGCTCTGCTGTCTCATCTGGATGCCCAGAGCGTGTTGGTTAGCACACGCGGACTCTACACTTGAGATATCGGAAAATGTAGTACTGAACAAATGTTGATGATCAACAGTGTCTGACTGAGTTTGAGTGTCGTCCTTCACTGCGACTCTCCTGTTTAAGAGGGTCCAACAGGTGTTTGGGTCTCGTGGCCATCTCATTACTCTGCCAGCTCTAGGGCCTTTGCTGGCTGCCATGCAGTGGAGCACGTGGATGCTTGTGATGGAGCATTGCCCTGCATTAAAATCACAACCTTCCTGAACGATGCAGACCGCTGCTTGAAGAAAGTGTCTTCTGAAAGCTAGTTTGCGTTTGCTGTGGGAGATGAATTCAAGACAGTCTTCAACCTGTAAAGACCTAACTAGCTCATCTTTACTGACTGCAGCCCACACCAGACCCCCCACCGCCACCTCGCTGACTCAATGTCCATAAGTAACCATCCATCTGATCTGTCAAGAGTCACTCCCATTTCAGCGGCCCATAAAGCCTTTGAAAAAATCTGTCTAAAGATATTTCTTGGCCCAGTCTTGACATTTCAGCTTATGAGTCAGTGGTAGACGTGTTTCAGCCTTTCTTACCCTGGCCATGTCTCTGAGCTCTGAACTCCTTGCACTTCTGTACACTGTACACTTCAGTAAACACTGGTTTGTATATGTGGAGGACCATGTCTCCAAATGGCAGGTCCTAATCTTTTATTTTATTTTATTTTTTTATATTATTTTATTCAGTCTGTTAAATTCCTTACTTTTGGTCCATTTTGTCTGGGGTAAAGAAGCTGCCTAATGATCATGCACACATTGATATTGAATTTGAATTACTTTCGGTCCATCTCATCAAACATGACATGTACATCACTTGATAGAGCCTAAATCCAATAACCATTCAAGTTTGCATTGCTTGGAGTCGCTTGGAGTTACAATGCTTGAAAATCCGCACAAAAACGACAATAAGGTCAGAGCACTGACTGGTATAATTATTGTGCCTGCAATGTATTTACATAGTACAAGATTAAACTCTTGTAAAAGTTATTTGAATGAGAATAAGAGATTGATTTCTCTCTTCCTTTTGGGATTAAGGTAAGCAAAAAAAAAAGTTGGCACTTCAATTTGGACACCGTTGAAAGAACTTCCATTAAATTAAAAGTTCCACTGGATGGGAGCCTGAAGGCATGAGTGCTCAAGGCTCATCAAACCAATTAAGGGGCCTGTGCAAAGACGGAGGGCTTTGGTTAAACAGCGTGAGAATTAACTGCATCGCAAAGTAACATGCATGACTAAAAATAAGCTGATTGACCGAGGCTAATTGTCATTAGCATTAAAGACTTATTTTTCCTTAGATAAAGAAGCCGGGGTGGGTGGAAATAGTTGAGCGCCTTTAGCACGTGGTCATTTGTCACTACATGTTTCTGTGTCTCGGGGGAGAGCACCGCAGCACTTATCTGTAGAGAATATGTGGAGATATTGACAACCCTCCCCGCCTCCCGCTCCCGCTCCCACCCACACCCCCAGCCCCCTGCTGGACCTCAGAAGGTGACCTTAACATCGGGGGAACAACATTAGTCACTCAGGCTGCACTTAAGTATTCCCAATTTAATTAAAGCTATCAAAATGGGGTGCACTTTAAACCGGGCAATCCGCAGGCATTAAAGACTCATAACAATGGGTGAAGGAAAGATGAAGCTTCAGAGAGGTGGGCTCCCCAAAGCCCTGCAGGTAACATGTTCCTGACATCATTTGTGTTTATGCAGGTAACAGTACTGAGGCTGATATTTTGTCTGGAGACGATTATGAAGTTATTGCAAATTAACAAAAATCACACCTCTGCAATTTAATAACCATGATGCAAATTACAGGAAACTGACTCGGTTACTAAGGCTCAGTGTGACGGATGCATGGCTTCCACATTCAAAGCTTGTTTTTATTTCAGGTGTTGTGTTGCAAAAAGGGCAGAAGGAGCTCCAGCACATACCGTCAGCAGCACGCTCCTAACTTACCTCGGCTTGGTATCCCGCTGGGGATTCACCGCACTAGTCCTATTCAGAGGCAGGACACTTGATTTATTCATCTTTTTTTTCCGCCAGTTGTTTCTTATTCAATGGAACTGAGCAGTGTTACTCCGGAGAGATTATTCTTATAAATAAAAGATCATCATAAAAAGACAGTAAAGAAATAACCCTTCCACCAAGAACATTTGTGCTAGGGACAGCAGACAGCAGACTGGGCAGTTCAGTCCCAGTTGGAAATATTTCTCCAGGAAAAAACTTATTGACCAAAATCAAACCTGAGTTATATGACCACGAAGCAGGCGAGCCCACAGTTTCTTCCACATTGTTGCTTTCATTAATGTGTTTAATCCCTGCCCTCAATAAACATTTTTGCATTTGAAGCTTATTTCACAAGGGTTTCTTTTGCCACTTCCTTGTGGCTCATTTCAAAATACAGACTTTCCCCTCAAAGTGACACTTCAATAAATCCAGCAGGATGAATAATTGATCATTGTTTACTGGCCTCCTGTTAACATTAGGCCGATTCTTCCATAAATGCATAAGCAGTGAGGAGAGAGGTGTGCACAACAACTGGAAACGCCACAGTGGTAGGTGTGCTTGATAAATGCAACATGTGCTTTCAGGTCAGACTACATCACATTTGTGTCTGAATAAAATGTGCAAAAGCACAAAACTTGAACTCTGGGATGAGAAAAGAAGTTCCCTTTTGGACTGTGGGAGGAAATCTCGAGCTGCTTTCCTCCACTCTTAGTCCCTGCAAGTAATGCGGGGTAGTGGAGTAAATTCATTGGTCGATTTTATTAATGTAGTAAACTTAAGAGCATAAGTGTAGTTTAAAACAAGGCATGAAACGTACTTTTATTGGATTCTGTGTCAGTAAAAGATCTGTAGATCACACTCATAAAAGGTGGCTGGCAGTACGTGATGTTCTGGCCCGTTGTGCAGGACCATACATCGACTAGCGAAACAAACACCAACTCCCCTGACCCTCCTTATAGAGAAGAGGCGACAGCAGGTGGATTTGGAGAGACAGATTGAGATAGATGGTGACCTGAGGAGGGATGGAGAGAGGGAGAAGAGGAGAGGAAAGAAGAGGGGAGGTGGATGGAGGAGAAGTTGGAATAAAAAGTCCGAGGCAGCAGCTGGAAGCTCACTGCTCCCATCGTTGTTGTACTTTTGTTGCCAGAGGCCAGGTTTTCTATGGATTCTGAGTCTGTGTATTGTCTGCTCCCATGACAGATCTCTGTGCGAGACTCAGGCAGCAGAGAAATATCGGCGCGTTCTTACCGGCCGCTTCGCCAGCGCCGTCAGTGCTCTATCACTGTTCAAGGCCGCAACGTTGGAAGGGTTTCATCCAAAGGAAAATTTCTCACATTGACGTGCGACTGTCTGCTTTTAAGCCCTTTCGCCCAAGTTGACAGATCTACCTTCTGACCTGCGGACGGCATGTTTAGCTGCCTCACAGCTGCGTACGAGGGCTCCTCACGCGATGCTGGAACCGTGCACTGAACTTCCAGTGTTGTTGCCAACTGTTGGGTTGAAGTGGATACGGAGGGTGCAGACGAGACGCCCCCACGGCTGTTGACAACAAAACAGCTCAGCGGCACAAATGATTCCCGCGTCAATCAGTGATGAGCATCTCTGCCTGGGGTCAGGCAGCCTCCTCTTCCTCCTCCTCCATTAACACGGAGGCTGAGGAAATGAGATGGGCTCCATTATGCTTATTGTTGCTCTAGCTGGTGGGCACACATTTAGGGTACACGACTGACAATAAGAGCCGTGCTGAGTATGATTATTTTATGTGTTTCTGGAGAGCAGGAGGCGGGTCCGCAATGGTGTAAAAAAGTGATTTTAACATTACGCTAAGGTGCCCCGTACCACCATAGCCACACAATACGTCGATTGCTGTGCAGAAGGTTTAAAAGCCTGATCAAAAGGACTGAAATATAGCAAATGAAGAATACTCACAAAAACACAATTCCTGATTAAAATACATAGTCCGAGTGACAAATGAATATGGACTACCTGTCCAAGCCATGGTTTCATGCTGGCCCACGTAAGAAGTATTACCTTCATTAAAGGGTTAGCTGATTTCACTGATGCCATTCGGTCAGGACCTCTGACCTCTGACCCCGAATGAAAATCAGTCACAGACTCATAAGTTTGAGAATCAGAATCAGAATTATATTGATACAATTTATCATTTAGATAGATATTATATAGATAAGTATAATATCTATACACAGCTGCAAAGACAGCAGGACATGTAAATGACATGCGATAGCCTTTGATATATAACATGTATATATACATATACATATATATATATAACATATATCAAAGGGCAAATACAGATAGGTTGCCAGAACAATAACAGACGTGTAAAATGTTATGCATGTGGTGTGATTGTCGAACATAGCAGCGTGCGGTCTGAACAATGTTCTATTCCAGTGTCCCAGTACACGTTGAGCCAAGATGCAGACTACAAAAAGGAAAAAAATGGAATTCATTATTCATTTTACTTTCCCATCAAACCATCTACCCTGAGAAAGCCATTTTCAGAAAGCTGGCGTCTTTTCAAGATGAGTTTCGTGACCATTTCAATATTTGGTAGCAGCACCAGAGGTTCCAACAGGACAGTGGAGATTCCAGTGGAGACCAGACGCTAGTCTAGCTTTCGTGGACTGCATCATTCTTAGCATTCCCTGAGACAGACGTAATGGCCTGAGCCTGAGACTGAAGACGTCAACATTCGACAACAAACGTGACACAGGAGCGTGTCTCCCAGCAGCGCCCTCACCGAGGAGTCGGTGCAGAGATGCCTGCACGGCGAAATGTTATCTGCGCTGATAGTGTCAGTGATGGATCGCCACCTGCAAAAGGAAAAAAAAGAGAAAAGAATCATTGGCGGCGCTTTGCCAAGTGTCGTGGGCTGAGCGTGGGGGGGGGATCAGGGGCTAATAGTCATAGCCGTCAGGCCGGGACGCGCTGCGTGCTGTCAGCCTGACTCCTGATGGATTAGGGAACATGTTAGCAGCGGGCGGCCATGTTCACCAGGCCGGTGTCACCGCGTCTGACTGCCCGACCGCCGCCGAGACGAATGGCTCTTAATATGCATTCCCCCTAATTCGCTTGACATTTCAGAGGACGTCTCGTTAATTCCACCCCGTACCCCCACGAATTACATTCACATTCACGCGACGGTCCGGCAATACCAATTTACACCTGGCAGAAAAGCCCGGCGCAAACGCAGGCAGCGGCGTCACCCCTCATATGTGGGGGCATCTCTGCGTGCGTTACGGTATCGAAATGAGAAAATCCCATTGTGAGGTTGATATATTTCAAACTCTTAAAGGGACAGTAAGCGGACTCTCAACTCCTTGCCCCAAAGAGCCAAGGTGGCCTGTGACGGGGGACGTCACAGAGGGTTGCTTTGTTTTGGCCTACAGGCAGGGCTCAGTGGCAAACCTAATCAAACCATTTCACTTTTTGCCTCTTTAGAACGAGCGCTTTAAAAATATCCACGTCCACTGCAGAAGCGTGTATAAATGCTGGGGTTGGTGAAGTTGAAGATAAGGCCAACCATGTGTCCGTCCCTTCAATAGGAGCGATTTAATTGTAACCTAGTGGCGCCGGACCCTACGGATACGTGCATAAGTGTTGCCTTGGGTATCAACCTGTCAATCACTTGTAAAAAAAAAAAAAAAAAAAATCAGTGAAAGCCTCCTGCACTCTGTCAAACCACAGGGTCTTTGGAGAGGGATTGATGAAAAACTACACAACTTATCAACCTGTTGAAAGCAACCTAAAGAGACCACAGGTTTGTCTCTCCTTCAAAGTTTAAATGTGTGTCAAAGTGTGGCCATGCAGACGATCATTGTTTGATGGTAAAAAATGTGTTTTTCTCTGCTGTTCCCATTCATTCTTTTGGGAAACGTCTTCAGTGACAGAAACAGGAAACACTTGGCAAGAAAGGAAAATAAGCACATGGAACTGAAATTTCTATTATATCCATTTCTGATATGTAATTGTAGTTAGTGCATGTTGTTTTGTTAGTTAGCTAGTTTGTAAGTTCGTTTTTTCCAATGACAATATGTTTTCATGTCCTTGGGCTAGTTTTGGCACTCCAGAACTCACAAATGGACTCCTCTCGATCCATGTGTACGCTTGCTGAATATATTCTTTTAATTCTCAGATCCTTGAAGCTGAAAAATGGAGAGCGCGCTGTTCTGCTCCTTTGGGGTGGCTTTATGATGAATTTTTACATCTTCCATAGCCGTTGGTGAACTGGCCAGAAATACCAAGAACGGAAAAGGTAAAGGAACACATGCAATTTTGATGAAAACACTGGCAGGTCGAGCTGGCGTATAATACTGATGTCTGAGAAACTTTCATCACACTGCTTCCCCAGAAACACTCTTTGCTTCCTATAGACAATCTGCACTTTTATTTCTGCTCATGCTGTTTGTGTTTGCTCTTGCACAGTGGGTGCTAGATATTTTTGCTGATTATTGTGTTTGTCTGCACGAACCAGTGATGGTCTTAAGAGCAGAGCACAGGAACGAGGAGACACGATTGTGCAGTCAGCCTCGGAGTTGTTGAATCCAAATGTTGAAGATATTACAGTCTTTGTTATGTAAAAGTGGCCGGGATCTCAAACTCCTCCATTGTCACAGCATTCAGTGTTTGTTTGCATGCATGAAGAGACGGCCTAAATAAATGAATGTAAAAGTAATAACAGCAATAATAATCAAATTTAATTTTCCACAAGAAAAATGTGAAACTGTGCTGCTGCGTTTCCCAGAGGAAGCTCATCAGCTGTTTCCACTGATGTGTTGCTGACACACCAGGGACTTGACACCATACTCCCCCACACATCTACAGTATACACACACACACACAACACAATGCTCTGAACACTTCCTCCAGATTTATCACATTCTGGAGCCATATCATGGAGATGATGATGTATGGAGCAAATATTTATCATCGAGAGTATCCATGTGCACATCATTAGAAGTTGATTTATGGCCGCGTTGTCGGCTAATGTTGGCCTTATTGGATTATAAGGCAATAAGGAAACATGAGAGAAACATGTAACATATCAAAATACGTGTGGGAGCTTGGCCCACACTGGATTATTCTCCCCTCTGCTGTTGCCCCTGTATACACTGCAGTTGGACTCTGAGTCAATGTGGTGGCTTTTATGCTCCTTTCCTTGTGAGCTCTTTATTTTGCTGTTGCCCTCATAGCAGTCCTATAGAAATATCTAGACTGGCTTTAAAAGCAATGTATTTCGGCAGACAACCTTCTGAAATGATAGGCCTGTGTAAACTGCTTTGCACCATTGTGCGTATACAGTATGTGGTATATGGTAAACAGCCCCCACAGTTATTCCAAACATCACAGCAAAGAGATGCACTCAAGTGGGTGTGAATTCACAATAAGAATAGCTGATGTCATTTCTATCCTTTCATGACTATAAAAGATCTGCACTCTATCAGGCTTTTCAAAGCAATTTCTTTCGGTTTATTTGTTTATGCAGAGTATCCATCCATCCATCCATCCATCCATCCATCCATCCATCCATCCATCCATCCATCCATCCATCCATCCATCCATCCATCCATCCATCCATCCATCCATCCATCCATCCATCCATCCATCCATCCATCCATCACAGAGCACAAATATTATTAGCTCTCACACTCACACCTTTCAATTCAACGTCCCCAATCAACTTAAGCATGGGTGGGTTGTGTGAGGAAACTGAAATACCCAGAGAAAGCCAATGCATGCAAGTGGCAGAGCATGTATCCACGCTCCATCCTACTGTGAGGCAACAATGCTAACCACCAAGTCACTATGTCGCCCTAAAGGGTTGCATATTCTAATTAAGCTCAGAGGAGGGAAAACGCTGTGCACCTCGAAGACGGCGAGTTGTAATTAGGACGTGGACTTGCAGAGTGAACCAGCCGGGGTCTCTGTCACTCATTTGTGCTGGAGTCAGATCATTGGTGTGGCGGGTGGTCCCGGCTGCTGCACTTGAGGATCCACCGCTGGGATAACGACAGCATCGTCACACTTACCGTTCCTCTTATTTCCCACTTATAATTATGCCATGCCTCAGGCAATCGCACGCTCACTATGATGCAAACATGTGCCACGTCAACCAATATTGTTTTTTTTTTTTGACAGGCCCCCCCTCCCCCCACCCCACCCATCATCTTCCAGGGCCACGCTGGTACCTTCTCTGCAGCCGCCTCCCCAACACACATTGTCCCTCATGAGCAGCTCGACAGAAAATTACACAACGCGCATGGCCTCGCAGAGAAAGCACAGAGTCAGCAGTGGCAGCGGTGGAGGCTTGTAGGGCTTCAATTTTTTTTTTGTATAATTATTAAACATTAATTACCTTTTCTGCACCAACCCGCAAATCTTCACTGTGATACCGTTGGTGCCGGTTGAGTGAATCGGGACAATTGTTTTTGCACAGCCTCAAGTAAATGGCTTCCGCTAAAAAGGCTTTAGTTCATGTAGAAATTTAGGCTTGGCGTGGAGTTCACATGTGTATTTAGGTTGACTGGAGACTCTGGAGAAACTGTGAGAGTGAGAGTGGACGGTGTCTGTGTCCTGATAACATCCCAGGACACACAGTCCCGGGATGTTGAAATGTTAAAACGTGCAGATCGGGCTGCGTGTGAGGGAAAGCATTTGAGCGTCTCTGTAACGTCTCATTCATTTGGATTCCGCTTTCAATCAATGTCAAATGCACAAGGCAAAAAAATAAAATGAGAAAAAATAACAAACAGACTGAAGTGTGAAGATCTTCCTGCAGCCTTGGCCGGCGCAGACGCAACAGAATTAGAAGTGAGAACAGTCAGGTGTATCTGTTGGTGAACGGTACAATGTGGGTAGGTTTCACAAAAGACAAACTATCTCTCAAGGTAATTCGGTTGTGTTCTACCATCGTTGTCTGACCACTGCTTTTCAGGTGATAACGCGTTCAATGATCATGAACTTCGTGTATGGCTCCAGATAGAACATGCTTTAACGTTGTGGTTTAATGAGCTGTGCCCTAGCGCTGACACTGCAGCGCGCTGCTCTTAACGTAGTTATCATTACTTTTACTCACTCGTGACAACCGCCAGCACCCCTATGACGGAGCCCTAATGACTGTAGCAGAATGTTGGTGATGAAACTATTAGCTGTCAATGGGACACAACACATAAAGGCCGCTGTTCTTGCACAGACTGCCGGTTGGTTTAATGTGTCGAGTGTGTACATGTATTGATTCTCACCGCAATCAAAATATCATTGATCTGAAGCGGTGGGGATACCAGCGGCTTCTGGCTCTGCTTCAACCACTGTGAGAGGAAAGTGGCTAGCGGTCACAATTGTCAAGTCTTGCTGTTCTTTTCATGTGAAACAGAAACTGATGGAAGCAACCTTTTTGTCTGTTATTGACTCAGAGGATCTGCTGTATATGAATGCATCAGCTTTCTGTCTTCACATGGTGGGTAGGATGTATCATGGGGCACTGGGATGTATTACAAATGGCGCTTGTTTAACTCACCACTGTTCAACGCGTATTCTGAAGTGAACTGTTAATCCTTTTGTGGCCCGGAGCCTAAATCGCTGGTATATACATTCTGAGTAAAATCCTCTCTCACTTATCGTCTCTTTTAAAATGGAATCAAGGACATCACAACCTGACACCTTTCGAAGGACTTCTTGCAATTTATTGTTCCTTTAGAACTGAAATGGGGGAAAAAAACCTTTTTAGGTGTTGGTTTTGTGATGTGGGTGATTCTTCTGCTGTAACTGTGTTGCTCTATCTGATCTCAGTGGCGCCAACCTAGTTAAATAAAGGCAAAATTATATGAAACGAATGGAAGGAATCGCACTCTGTGTTGTTTTTTAAGCCGAATCTTTCCGTTTTGTCAGTTCATGCCTTTTCAAAAAGACCAAGACAGGCAGTGAGACTGGTCGCTGTTGAGATTGTGTCTTTGTGTTGAGTTTGTGTGTGCATGGCTAACAGATGGTGATCCTTGGCTGCTACCTGTTCGCTGGCCACCGTATGCTCACCCCTGGGCTGCTGCAGGTGCGTTCACGGTTGGCATCTGCCTTTGTCAATATTTCCCGTTGCCCACTGTGCTCGGGATGGCCTCGGCACCCGCCCACCTCGCCACCGCCGCTTCCATCCAATTTGCCGAGCGAAATCGACAATAAAAACAGGGACAGCGAAAGCTTTTACTTTATAAGCCGGGAAGATCTACCCTTTCATCCAAACCCCCTGAAGACATCTGCAAGGATGTAAATGTGAGGCGGCTTATTTTACATAGGTAATCCAGGGGAAAACGCACATATGGTTTTTGTCTCATATTTAAAGGAGCTGTAGTCCTGATTGACAGCTGATGTTGGCAGCTCAGGTAGACAGGGTGTTTATGCATGCATGGGCTGAATCCCTGTCTCTGTGTGGGGCTCTGTGTGTGTGTGTGTGTATGTGTCAGCGCGAGTGTAAAACAGAGCTGTGTGAGTCATGGCGAGCTGACCTGGTGTGCTCGGACCCCGGGGCTGTTCCACAGAGCTCTCCTCACAGAGGCCCGCTGCAGTGGGAACACAGTCTGCGATTTGATCAATAGCACGGTGCTTCACTGGTTTCAGAGCCCATCAATAATGCTACTGTTCTCAGGTATGATTCAATCCTCCCATGACCACCAGCAGTTGTCTGATTAACATGAAATCCATAGCTTCACCTCCCACTATCACTGCTGTCATAAACCTGCACATTCATATACATACTGGATGTGTAGCCAGCCTAACGGGGCCGGGCTCCCGTGGATCATATATGCTATGACAAATGTCAATGGTGGCAGAGTGGAGTTATTCAGAGCAGGATTCTGGAAAGTAAATGTCCTGGTCTTTGTTTTCTCTGGGCCTGTAACTTTGGAACTAACTGGGCAACTTTAAAGCTTGGTTGGGCAGGAAACTGAAATGAATAATTTGTTGGCATAAATAATGACAAACTGCACAAAATGCTGGTTCATTCAAGCAAAGTCAAAGACATCAGTCACCTGCATAAAGCTTTGTGTCGGGGAGGAAAGAAGTACCCTCAGGAGAGGCAAATCCGTCACGTTCATTCCATGGACATGGATGAAATTTTCATGGACATCGGCATGGTAAACTGCAGCATATGCTGTCACAGTGCCCAGTTGTTGTATTGTAGAAAAGTAATCATTTGCATTTGAATCCTGTTAAGGTGCTCTAGCTAGCACACAACCTGTTTTAGACAGAGGGTCCTCACAGGAATGACCACAAGGTTTCAAAGGGTGACTGGCGAGAGCAGAGGTCAAAGTGCTTGTTCGGGGATCACCAAATATTTTCCAGCAAGTTGAATTATTTAGGAGGCCCGTTGGAAGACACGAATACAGCCACTCCTCAAACTTCCTTAATATTTGGCGAGTGCACAGATGGTGCTGTTCATCTGCCGTGGCGACCACAGCGCCGGCTTATATGCGCCTGTGTTGTTACGTGGGCGTGAGATGGACTAATACGCGTGTCAGCCGGCAGGCTGTAATTGGCCTGTTTGTGCACCCTGCCCTTTACAGTTAGTGAGATTTCCTCTCGCAGTTAGCGAGAACCCCCCCCCCACTCTCCCCTGCTACCGCACTGTCCCACTTACAAACTCCTCCAGGACTCCTGTCAGCCGTCCAACTAAATAATCGGCTATCAAGCCTCCGATGGTGTGAACATACATCTGTGCTGTGGCGGCGCAGCGGTGAGAGGAGCCTCTTCATCTGTCAAGTCACTGTTAGTCACCGGCGGATCAAGAGAGCGCCGTCTTTGATTAGAAAAAGAAATCAATGTGTGCGCTGCGGAGGCTCCTTCTCTCTGTGGGCTCGCGGCGTATTGGAAAGAAGCATATCTGACAAAGACATCTACAGCAGCAAAATATATCTCTCTCCGCCCCGATCCCCTTTGTTGCGATTTTTCATATAACACAGTCAGAGAGCACTGTCAGAGAGTCAAAAGCAGGCCTCAGCCTTGGCCAGTCTCAAGAAAACACAACTCTTGAGTCAAGGTTTTTTTTTTTTAAGTGTTGTGGGTTATTCTCATTGTGTCATCAGAGCACAACATGCTGCCATTGCCGGGGAAAAGTAAAAATGTAGGAGAGCAGTAAATCCCCCTCAACTGTCTCAATCCACTGCCCATCTTGGCATTGAGCTCTGCTGACATATAGAAGTATAAAAGCTGCCAAAGGGAGACTTGTAGTGCGCCACTGAGGGTGCAAAGAGAAACCTCTGTATGTGCGAAAGACGTTGGTGGGGGGGTGGACTGCAGATGAGGGTCAGGGGGTGTTAAGAAAAAAACACAGCGACAAGATAAAGAGCAGGGGGGGCTGGGGGGGTGTGTTGGAGAAATGCTCCCGGGAAACAAGGTGATTGAAGAGGATCCAGGTTCTATGACTCACCGGCACTTCACAAGACTGGACTCTGACATGCATCTACACAGACACACACACGCTGTAGCACAGCTCACATACAAACAACACCGTGCACTGAGAAAAGAATCTCCCCTCATGCGATGCACATTATACACAAGTGAGAAAAATAAAACAGACGGTGAAAAAAGTTCACTGTTTTCATGGGGAAAAAGTGAAGAAGAGACAGGAAACTGGAACAGGGAGAAAGGAAAATAAGTAGGAGGGAGAGGGAGAGAGCGCAATGAGAGAGATGAGGTGTGTGTGTGTCTGTGTGTGTGTGCGTGTATGTGTGAGAGAGAGGGAGATGAGATGAGGAGGCGGGGAGATGCGAGGTGAGGGAGGGAGTAGTGTAGACAGGGAGGGTGGAGAAGACAGGGATAAGCCACACTTGGATGAAGGATTCCAGCGGAGCGAGGGGGGGGGCTTTGGAGTGTTGGATCAACTCCGCCGTCCGTCTGCCGTCCTCCATGCAGGCGCTGAGAGGCAGCAGGGCAGCAGCTGAGGACATGGACAGGTGGAACCAGAAGGAGCGGCAGGCCCGGGGCTGACACGCTCCCAGGACGTGACCTCTGCATCCGGCTGTTTAACCCGAGCCCAGCCCCCTGAACTCCCCTGGCTGCTGCAGGACCGATGAGAGCAAGCTGAGGTTGGGGACAGGTGGACACCAAAGAGGCAAAATGGACTTACACCGATGTTTCACTTTACTTTTCTTCACTCTCTGTCCACAAGGTAAAGCATTTTTCTCCCAGATCTAGATGCTGCACCTCTCCATTTGGTTATTAACGTCAGGCACTGTGTGTGAAAATGATCAGAGTATGTCTCTGTTTTTGAAAGCAAGTGAAGGCTGTCAACATTTGATGGTGATAAATTACATATGTTCAGATTTTTCATACTCAGTCTGCAAAGTTGATGTCCAGATTATATAATGGTTGCATTTTCTCTGTTCTGCTTACCGTATGTATGTTATTTCGAGATGTGACAAAGATTTGTCATCTTTTAAGTTAGGGAAAGGGTCAAAACATGTTTTTAAAGGCAGTGGGTGATCTTTTAGTCTGTTTCCCCTCCACACCCCACTTATTTGCATATAATCCCTAATCACATTCCAGTCTCAATATTCATTAGAGAGGCAGAGCATTGTTTTTTTTCCGAACACTAATCTGATAAGTTGAATAACACAATTACCGACACAAACACAATCTCCAGCGCAGAGTTGCTTTCTGCGGTTTTCATTGGACACAGAGGGAGATTCTCCGTCCGTTGCTTGGAGACCCGGTAACAAGCCTCCACGCCTGGATCGGGAGCACGACTCTCGTAAGAAAAAAAAAAAAGGAGAAGAAGAAGAAGAAAAAAAAAAGAAGTGATATTCGCTGCAAATGCATTATCGGCCTGTGAGAGTTCATTGATCAAAGGGGGACAGAACTGGGTCCAGGAGCTGTGACACATCTACATAACTCAGTGGGATGGCTCGTGCTTGGCAAAAATGAGAGACTCAGCAAATAAATGTGATCGGACGTTTTCCCCGTAATTAGCATTTTAACAAATGTTTTTCATTTGCACGGCCGATTCACACAGCTGTCCTTGTTTGATTTTAATTGCGTGAATAAACCATGGGGGTGCATTTGTTGATCGGCAGTGACAAGAATCCAAGGCTACAGTGAGACCGGGAGGATGTTCTCACCAGGAAAGGGGGGAAAGGAAAGTTGAGGGGAAACACGGCAGCCAACTGAAATGAAAAGTTTCCCAGTGAAACACTGGAGGTGTCTGCTACATCACAGTCTGTACTGGAGCTATTCATAGTGTCCTGTAAGGCACACTGTACGGAAGTAAACTCATCTAACATTTCTCCACTGTGTGCAGCACACATCACTGCTCTGACCCGTGCATTGTCAAAGTCAGGACACCCTGCGAGCCCCCACCCCCCCACCCCATCTAAACCCATTAGCTGCCAGGCTGCTTCACAGTCCACCCGAGCGCTTCTCTTTATTCAATATCAGCCGCGTTCAACAGATATCACTACGAGCCGATGTGATCAAACAACGGTACCTGCGTCGGTTCCTCTCATCTGAAACCACTGAGACGTTTCAAGGTTGTCGGCCGTCTGGACATGTCAAACGGATTCAGTTGCAAACAGGAAGAGAGGACGCGGGCCGAAGAGAAAGGAAACTATATCCATTTAATAAGATATTGATCTCGAGCCTTTAAAAATTGAAGTTGC
The DNA here is from genome assembly GCA_029224185.1 of Karalla daura. Taxonomy (NCBI): domain Eukaryota; kingdom Metazoa; phylum Chordata; class Actinopteri; order Chaetodontiformes; family Leiognathidae; genus Karalla; species Karalla daura. The sequence goes on along the minus strand of CM055193.1, from coordinate 21,972,254 downwards.
CAGTTTTCAGGCAACTGAAGGACGGCCCTTCAGCTTTGATTGAGTGAGGGGGAGGACCTGAGAGGAGGCCGGCAGCATTACAACAACACCTGTGTCCCTGTTTTACAGATCCGACTTAGAGCGGTATGGAAAGACTTTGAAATATGCATTAGTTCCAGGTAACAGAATATCACCGAGACCAGTGGAAACCAAACCTCGGCCAATGATGTATTACTGTGCCCATTGAATTACCTGCACAGATGCACAATATCCAGAATAGGAAACTGCCTAATTGAATATGAATAAAGGATTGGAACAAAAAGGACACTGTTCCGTATGAGCTCCCGGACGGTCCCCATCTCTTTAATTGTTCCCAGACCTCGTTAGGTCATCCTTGGTGCTATGTGAGCTGCTTGTAAAGGGAGTGTGTGTGATTGAGTTGCTCCATTAGAGCGGCTGCGGCCAAGAGACACAGGGGTAGAGAGGCTGAGAGGGGCCGAAGGAGCCGAAGGAGGCGAGGGAGTGAGGGAGTGAGAGGGGGGGTTTCTTGTCAGTAAATCGCTCCATCGCTATGTCTGCCCTGATTTAGATTCATCCTTCCTTTTTTCCTTCTTTCATCTCCTGCCCCCCCACCCCCTCTGTTTGTCTCATCCCTCAGATACCGCCTCATGTAACCATATGCCACCTGTATAATAGAGGTCACCCTCCTTTTAGATTACACCCTCTATCTACAACAGTGGATCCCTCATGGCGGCATGGCAACGTGGTCTAAATCCACAACTGACGAACGTATCAGAGAGGATAGAAAATATTCTGCACTAATATCATGCATTTCAAATATCGCCCTCTATTTCATATGTGCATTTGCAAAAACATTTTGTCATGGAAGATAGACTGCATAAAGAAGTGACTATTGAGATATGTTTAAGCAACCATAAAAGTACCATGAAATGTTGCATTATCCACATCCATTGTCTGAGTTTTCCTAATGAGTAATCTCGCTTTTTTTCCCCATAGTGTTTTGCCAGGTTGGACCCCGTGCCCACGCTGAGGAGAGGCTGCTGCAGGATCTCTTTGTTCACTACAATAAGCTCTCCCGACCCGTGGAAAACACCACAGACACAGTGCTGGTTCACTTTGGACTGTCTATTGCGCAACTTATCGACGTGGTGAGTAAAACCCCAATGAAATTCAACAGCGCTGTGCGTCCTAAATGTTACCCATATCCAACTCCAGACATCACTATTAAAGTCAAGCCGAAAACAGTTGTTTTGGGGCCGGACTTTGACAGTTAGACCGCATCGACGACCTTGTTGAACACATCCGCATAGTGCTGATGGAGCACCTCGCTGCCAGGGGAGTCTGTCTTTATTCCACAGCCTATTGAAGTTTTAAATCTGGTGCTTCTGGCCATGGTCCTGCGCTGGCTCCCAGTGGCCCTGCCCTCGTAGTCAGCCAGCAGTGACTGGTTTGCCAAGCGAAACCAGTCATCGCAGGCTCTTGGCTGGAGGTGGGAGTAATCACAGTGATGCTTATAGCAGCCTGGAGGACGAGCAGAGCTCAACAGCAGTGTGTAATTCCCCTCACTGCCTGAAGGGAGAGACAAAAGCAGGTTTAAACTCAGCCTCTAGTCTGAATCATCATTTGCACCTTGTTTTTAATAATATGCTTTTTGCATAATTCTCAGGGAAAGTTTTGTCACAGTGGTGTTACTGTGTAAACCTTTAATTGTTCTCTCTCGGCCCAATGTATTACGCCCACTCTGATCATATCTGGATCGTCCCGCTCAAAGCCACACCAGGCAAGAGAGATAAATGCAAATACACAGATCACTTATCAGCGGAAATTAAACCACAACAGAAGACATTGAATTATTTTCTCAAATTAAATTCACTTGTCAAGTGCGCCACTGCTGGCAGCAAATATTCAATACTGTCTCCTGAACAGTGATCCGACGCCCAGCTGGACTCCACAGACAGCATGCTCCCTGCGTTACAGACCCTATAGCGCTTTAAACATTGCATTTGCATTTACAGCGCGTTGCAGCGTTTCTGTTGACTAAGGTAAAACGGGCAGCGGTAACTTTGAGATTGAAAGCATGGAGCCCGAATCACTTCAGGACGATTCGCCGGGGTTTTCTTTTTGACACACAATTAGGTGACAGCGCCTGTTCCAACTTCCTTGGCAGCCAGAGTCGGCTCCGGGTGAAGTTGTCTTCTCCCACACTGCGCTGTGTGTGTCTCAGATGTTGCTGGGAGAGAGCCGGAGAAATCCTCCTCCGAACGGTGGCCACGAATCAACAGACACATACTGTAACAGGGAAGGTGTTTGTACATGGAGCGCTGCTAATACTGTCCATGCAGGGCGTAACATACAGATTATCTGGTTTTCAGTAGAGAGTGTAGTGTATGTTCACTCGCTCTGTAACTTGTGAGTGCATGTGGTGAATTATTGCAAGGAATATAAATAAATTGTGTGATTTTGAAGTGAGTTTACCAGTATTTTTCTCTTGTGTTCGCATGAAATAAGGATGAGAAGAACCAGATGATGACCACGAACGTCTGGGTCAAGCAAGTAAGAGACAAACCGCATGCCAAAGACAGTCTGATTAAAAGCGTCAGAGCATTAACGTGATTTGTGCGTCCCCCTCAGGAATGGAACGATTACAAACTCCGCTGGAACCCAGAGGAGTATGAGAACGTCACCTCCATCCGCATCCCCTCGGAGATCATCTGGAGGCCAGACATTGTCCTCTACAACAAGTGAGGATCCAGCTCGGCTTTATCGCGTTTTACCCCGGGAGATTCTGGGGTCTCAGATGTTGCAGGTTTCAAGGCGAGAACGATCGTACGGCAACCGATGTCGGGGATGCTTTTTTTTTCAGGTTTTTTCATTCAACAGATGGTGTGACTGGAGGGAAAACACAAAGATCGCGTTGATGTGCCAAGCGTCTCGTCCTGTGCCAATGTCATAAAGTAATTTAGCTAAAATAAATGTGGACAAGGTCAGCCTTAATGGATGTGGTTACAAACAAGGCTCGGTGCGTCGCACAATGCAATACATTAGGCGGGGAATTAGAAGATGAAATGTAATTGGATGCGTCTTAAATAGTGGCAGATAAAACATAATTGCCTGACAATGTGTGTGTGAGTGTGTGTGAGAAAGAGAGCTTTCAGCTATGCGAGAAGTTTTTCAGTAATATGCCTGCGTGACTCTGCTAAATTCAACTATTAGATTCCTATCATCAGACAGATTTGATGATTATATTGAGCGGACACAAAATTAATAAATTGCGCTCAATTTACTGGCCTCACTCAGTTTGATTCTAAGTCAGGGCCGTGTTGGAGTGCATCCACGATGTTATCCATCATTCATCCACAAAGTCAAAATGACTGCATAGGCGTTTATTAGCAGGTTACACTTTCATTTTATCAGATTTCGGTGGGACGCATATTAATCGGTTTACATGTATTAACGCAACACTATGTTTTTGCACAGTGTCAGAAATGCAAGGATGTAAGCAAAGCTACAAAGCAACAAACATAGTGACTCATGGCGCACTCAAGGGCTCTATTGTGTTTACAGGCCAAGGTCTCATCACTTGTCAGCCACTCAAGTCAAGTACCACCACCTTCACTTGTAGAGGTTCTAGGACACTCTTACAAGTGAGTGCATTTTTTTTGAAGAGTGCACTTCTGCAAAACATGTTCCCGTGTTCTCTGTGTGTGCAGCGCCGACGGCGACTTTGCCGTCACGCACCTCACCAAGGCCCACCTGTTCCACGACGGCCGGATAAAGTGGATGCCCCCGGCCATCTACAAGTCCTCGTGCAGCATCGACGTCACCTTCTTCCCCTTCGACCAGCAGAGCTGCAAGATGAAGTTCGGCTCGTGGACCTACGACCGCGCCAAGATCGACCTGATCAGCATGGCGGGCGACGTGGACCAGATGGACTACTGGGAGAGCGGCGAGTGGGTCATCATGAACGCCGTGGGCAAGTACAACACCAAGAAGTACGAGTGCTGCACGGAGATCTACGCCGACATCACCTACTACTTCATCATCCGGAGGCTGCCGCTCTTCTACACCATCAACCTCATCATCCCGTGCCTCCTCATCTCCTGCCTGACGGTGCTGGTCTTCTACCTGCCGTCCCAGTGCGGAGAGAAGATCACCCTGTGCATCTCGGTGCTGCTGTCCCTGACCGTCTTCCTGCTGCTGATTACGGAGATCATACCGTCCACGTCGCTGGTGATCCCTCTGATCGGCGAGTACCTTCTCTTCACCATGGTCTTCGTCACGCTCTCCATCATAATCACGGTGTTTGTGCTGAACGTGCACCACCGCTCGCCCCAGACCCACAGCATGCCTCAGTGGGTGCGCAGGGTCTTCCTGGACTTGGTGCCCCGGGTCCTCTTCATGAAGCGGCCGCCGGGCACGGCCAAGCAGCACTGCAAGAAGCTCATCGAGATGATGCACTGTCCCACCACCATCTCTGCCACGGGCAACTCGCAGGCCTTTTGGACGGGCTTGGAGACGGGGCTGAGGCAGATGCGGCAGGCGGAGAAGGCGCTCTCGAAGACTCCGTCCGACAGCCCCAGCATCCTGGTGTGCTCGCCCTCTCCGCCTTCCTCCCCCCTGGAGGAGCGCAACCAGGAGGATCACGCTCTCAAGGCCAAGATCTTCTGCCAGTCCACATCGGGTCAGTACTCGGTTCTCTCGGAGAAGCAGCCTCTGCGTGGACACAGCTCTGCCGCCTCCTCGTCCTCCCTGCTATCCTTACCCCCGTCTTTGCCCCTGGGCCCCATCCGCAGCGCGTCGAAGGAGGAGCGGAACAGCCTGGCCCCGAACGGTCGCTCCCTCAGCGTGGAGCAAATGTTCGACCAGCAGAAGGAGATCCCCTCCGGGCGCTGGTGTCGCTCGCGCAGCTTCCAGAACTGCTGCCTGCATGATGAAGGGCCGGGGGTCATCGGGATCCCGGGGCTGCTGAAGAAACGAGCCTCTGGGGAGCTACCCGCTGAAGCGCCGGCAGCGGAGTCCGCCAAAGATGCCAGCACCCAGCGGGACACGCTGGTCCAGAGCGTCTCCCCGGCCATGCAGAAGGCCATAGAGGGAGTCCAGTACATCGCCGATCACCTCAGGGCAGAGGACGCAGACTTTTCAGTGAGTTGACAGAAATCACCCTCATTTAAGTCGGGAAAATAAATCTCGGTAATTGGTAGATAAAAACAGAATTTCTACAAGCTAATTTGGGTTTAATTAGAAAAAAATGGCCCTGGTACGAATCCCCAAGTCGCCTAAGGGTCCTGGGGTCTGTCCACAGTCTAAAAACACACATGTTCAGGTCAACTGGAGACTCTAAATTGCCCTTAGGTGTGAGTGTGAGAGTGAATGGTGTGTGTGTGTGTGTGTGTGTACTGTGATGGTCTAGAGACCTGGCGAGGGTGGGTTTCCTGCCTTCAGCTGCCTTCATGGATGGATGGAAGAGCAGTCCTAATGTTGCACTTTTATTTTAGAGTGTGTTTTGGGGGGACAATTGTATCTGTATTTGTTAATTTTCCAAAATGAAAATGTTCCGGGTTAAAATTCAACAGGTTGGCCATCCAAATGGAAGCATTTACAATCCGATGTCCATCTGTTTGCGGGATTACTGTAATAATGGACAGTAATTAAACGCTTCCCTCGCTATATGGCAATTGACGTTTTTTTCTGGGACTTTAGCTGATGCAGCTTGTTTGTGTATCACAATAATGTGTCTGGCAGTTTGGAAAACTCACGCAGTCCTTTGTGGCTTTGAAATGTGCGAAAAGGCATTTTAATTTCAAACTATACACGCTTATCAGCATACAATAGCTGAGTCACTGGGAAAACAAAGGGGAAAGTGTGCAATTAATTTTAAACCAGTGGCGGGAGTCACTGCAATCACTGACACAAGTCACTGTTGATGGCACAATGCACTCCCTATCTCCTGCCAGAAATGGCCTGCCTTTGAAACAATGGGACCTCAGTAATTTGACCTTGAATTTTTCATAAGAGAGACAAGCAAGGATTGACTGACATTTAGGAGATAGCTGCCTCATAATGGAAAAAATCAGCCATTCGAGAGGAATCAGTCAGGGGTGAAAACTGACAGCTGGTAAAAAGGAAGGTGGCGTGGTGTGAAATTTGAAATGTCCCCCTCTCTCCCGTGTCTCCCCCTCCGCAGGTGAAGGAGGACTGGAAGTACGTGGCCATGGTCATCGACAGGATATTCCTCTGGATGTTTGTGCTGGTGTGTATTCTGGGATCCGTGGGACTCTTTCTTCCCCCCTGGCTGGCCGGAATGATCTAGAGACCCGCCACCGGGGGGGAGCGAGCGTTCGAACGCTGACGCGCAGTCTTACGCGAGAAAGCTACGGGGAAAAAAAAAAAGGCAGTTTGTCATTTATCTTTCTATTTTCTACTTTTCAAAGGGACGACAAGTCACGCTCCTTGCTCTTGCCCCCAGTTATCAAAAGGTTACTCGGAGAGGGGCGAGATTAAATATCTATCACCGATTCCGGCGGGAGTATAAATTCTTTATGAGGGTAAAAGGCCAAGAGCGAAAATATCTTCCCGCCCCCACTCCATTTTGACATTGAGCTGAGCAGCTCAAGCTGTCACCTTCGTAAAAAAAAAAAAAAGAAACCCCCGAGAAGAATGGACTTCGACCCGTTTACAAGCGCTGTGACACAGCGCAGAGGGGGAGCGAGACGGCCACACAACTCCGTGGCGGGCCGGGCTTAAGTCCCGGCCGTGACGGCGTCAGTGTTCCTCTGCGACGCTTGACCGGGATCCAGCGCAAGGACGGCATTGTTGCAAACGGGTAAAAACGGCACACGTGCTGCAGTTTAATAAGCGGTCTCTTCGACGCCACGCCGACCCTCTCCGGCCGTTCATCGCCACTTCCTCGCTCCCCTTTCCATCGCTTGGTGAATTAGCAAAAAAATAGAAGTGAAATGGCTCTTTTCTCCTCCTTTGTTGCGGCAAGCATGACTTTCGAGACCACGGTAGTTCATTTCGTGCATTGATATTTATAGTTCAAGATGGATATCGGTACAAAATAAAACCCTGCCAAATTCACTTTGCCAGTGTTTGCATCATTGTCCTCTGCATAGATCAGACTTTACAACACGAGTCGCGCCGACCCATCTGACAGGAGGCGCAACGACTTCAGGGGCGCTCTCAATGCGCAGACTAAGATGGAGGTCTCCGGCTGTGGCGGATGGCGGGGGGAGCGAAAGGCTGACGATGAGGACGCTGGAGAGCACTTTTCCTTCCCACTTCGACGAGAACAAACACATCGATGGCCAAGAGGAGCGAGGAGGGGCTCGTTAACATATGATACGAAAAGCGTCACAAATGCTCGTCAAGCACGGGCGCAGACTCGGTCCCTGTTTTCTGCCGGGGGATGTGTTGCTGACGGGGAATTCAGACGCTGCCATTGTTTCCCTCTCTGTGATATCTCTGGTTGCCATGGCCCCCGCCGCCAGCCGTGGCAGGAAGTTGCACACGCAGCCCCCGACCATTATGAACTCTGAATACGGCAGAGGAGAAGCTGTGTGTCAGACGCGCGGCCACCTTCTCATCTCCATCCTCCGCCCGAGAGCAGCCTTACTTCCCATGCATTTTCCGCACGTATTCCTGTCATATTCAAGTCATTGCAACAGCACAAGTGTCATTACAACACAAGTGGCTGTAGTTTGTACTATACCTGCGTTCGTTCCACCACACGAGTCCCGTACGACATCCAACCTAAACTGAGATCAGATACCAGGACCAGGTCACGTCGAGGTCGAAAAAGCTCTTTGTATCAGAGGCAACTTTTGTCATTTTTAAGATGTCTACAGCCATGTCCAGTTGCCCTGGGCTCCTCTCTGTGCGGACGAATGAATGTCGCCCAAATGGCACAAATTCCAGATGAAAAAGGGAAGATGTGGCTGCACGGCTGCTTTGCATCACCTGAGGAATAGCAGCTAGTTATAACTTCTCTGAGGTGTTTGTCTATGTCAAAAAGAAAAAAAAAACCCTTATACCAAGTCACCAACTCCTTCCACCTTATTTCTAACATAGCTGCCCCCTGCTGCTCCGTCTCAGTAAAGCCTCCGATCCAATTAGATTTCAAGGCATGTAACGTAACACCTGAGTGCCCACGGTGACGACCTCGATCGTGACCTCAGCCGACAAACTATTGCATTTCCCCCGGCTCAGCAGAAGGCCCGGCCATCGATTGTTTGGCGAAAACACAGACGGGCGAAAACGGCAATGAAGCACAATATGGAAACGCTGCCCTCCTAACGACGTGGACGAGGTGCTTTGCCGTCCGTTTATGCACTGGTTCTGGTGCGTAACCGGGGGGGAAGGAGGCCGGGTGCGGGTCTGAAAGTTTTTTCGTACGCGCATAAAGATGATCATGCATGAACGGATGTCCGTTTCCACTTGCCTTTCCAGTTTCCCCTGGAAACACATCGCCGCGGTGTGTTGCCTGTGCAAGTCAGGTGAGCGCGGCCTCTGCGGAGCTACAAACTCGTTTCCATTAAATGATAAGGCCGGGGGGATTTCCCGTGCGTAATCTCACCGTTAAAACACAAAGGCAAGCCACAAATGCGTGCGTCAGACGGGGGGGGGGGGGCTCCACAAAGGTCCCCTGGATGGGCTGCCTTAAGAAAGCCGCGTAAAATGCCACGCCGGCACACAAAGCCGTTAATTACGGCCTAAATGCCATGTTATTAAATTTACCTCGATGAGAAATTGACCTCCGGCGCCCATTTCAATTGGCCGATCGTCTCTGCAGATACACGCGCCGGGGCGGCGATAATTAATTTGGACAAGGTGAGGCTTTCTCGAGTTCAATGACTCGGGTCTCCGGGCGCTGGTGACACTGTGGGGCCCGACAGAGATCCAGAGATCTGCTGGGGAACATGAAGAGCTGTGGGACATCTGTTCAGCACCCGTCGAGATGATGCAGCGTGGAGGCTGATGGGCCAGCAAGGCAGCGAGAGCGCCTGGGAACAGGGGCTTTCACGATGAATAGCAGACCGGCTGCCGAGCTCCCTGGAACCCGCCAGCGCCTCCCGGGCCGTCGCGTCGCAATGAAATCGAGACCGAAAAGCCGTTCGTTGCGCGGGAATTGAAAAGGTGCCGGTCAGAAAGAGAGAAAAAAGTGCATTTGACAAATACAAATGGAGTCAATTTTCCCCTGCAATTACGAGCGGTAAGCGCCGTCCGAGGCGGAGCGTTTGACATTTGGACCGCGCGGGCCGAGCAGCATAACATCAGGGGGCTCCGGCCAATCCGCACGTCCGCGGGCGATCCCCGCCGCCCCGGTGTGAATTCCCGAGTAAAAACATCTGTCAAGGTGGCCCCCCCCCCATCCCCCACCCCCCCACAATCAATTTTCCCCATCACATCTCCTTAATCACTTAATCCGGGCTCTGATAGGTGCCGATTAGCAGCGAAAACTCTCTAACAGGCCAGTCCGGATCCATACAGGAGACGGACGTCACACACACACACACACACACACACACACACACACACACACACACACACACAGACACACACACACACACAAACACACAGCCAAGAATGGAGGCAACACACCCACACACACACACACACACCTCAGCAAGCAAATCTGCTGCAGGCTGGGCAGCGGCGCCCTCCGAGACCCGAGCCTCATAAACGGGGTAAAGTGTGAAACACAGCCCCCCCGCCACCCCCCCACCCCCCCTCCCTCTGCCCGGGGGAGCCCATTAAGTCAACACTCACGCTGCATTTTGCCCCCCCCCCCCCCTTTTTTTTTTCCCCTTTTCCTCGACAATCAGCAGATTGGGCGCGATCCCTCCGGCCGCCAGCGATGCGAAAGCGCTGCTGCCACTCAACGGGTGAGAGGCGGGCGGGGGGGTGGGGAGGGTGGTGGGGATGGGGGGGATGGGGGGGGGGCTCCCCTCGGGGTGGAACACGGGGCCCGCGGGGCTCATGGCGCTACGCACGCGTGTGGCTCCATCCGCAGGGCTCGCCTCGCCCATCTCCTGCCGCTTAGGGACAACGAGGACTGCTGCGGTCGCGGGTTTCTCTCTTTTGAGAAAGCTGTGATTATGCCGCGTCACACTCCGGATTGGAAATTGCAAACAGAGGCATGATAAAAAGGTGAGGACCCGGAACAGGCGCCCGGCGTCACGACTTCAACCTTTACTTGCGGAGCCCACCCACCCACCGCCCCCCCCAAGGCAACATCTGCGGGCTCCTCTCTCCAAATTCATTATGTATATATATATATATGATAGAGGAGGCCGTGGTCGCGCCGCTTCAAAAGATGACGGCGTGTTCCAAAAGCCTGCAAAGGTCTGCCAACTCCCCAGGACGCACCTCCCGTTCCCGGCAAAAGTAGAACAAAGAGGCCAGTTAACTTGCATGAGGCGGGGAAAGCAAAGGAAACGACAGGTTCTCCGAGCAGGAATTTTACTGCTGATGAAGACAGATACAGTCAGACACCGTCTGCGACACCGGTGCAGACTCTCCACGAAAACAAAATAAGAACCTTAAAAAGGATTACCAGCAAATCATCCGTTCTCCGTAAAGCGGGCGCCCTGATGGGAACAGGTCAGTGATCCTGCAGAGAGCGCAGGCTAAAAAGTGACTTAAAAAAAAACACAACAAAACAAAAAAAAAACCTCAACAGTGCAGCCAGTAACCAACTGGGAGGGGACAGGAGTTCGTTTCCTCTCCCCCCCCCCCCCCCAAAGTCTCAGAGGGAAGGGAGCTCAGAACTCAGTCATCTTCTTGTGTGTGTCAGCCTTCCTGTGCTCTCCCTGGATGGACAGCTCCTGGGCTTTCTGCTGGGCCAGCAGCCGGCGGGCTGCTGACAGTTTCTCCTCCAGCTGCTTCACTCTGGTGGCGTCCCTTTGCACACACACACACACACACACACACACAATAGATTAATGAGGGAGAAGTGGGCAGAAGTGGGAGAAGAGGCAGGTTTGTGAGCGGCATCTTTCCAAAGTAAGTCGGCCAAGCGTCTCGAATCTGAATCTTCGCACCTCTTCCCCGGTCTTTACACGACTCCCACAGGCGGCGCGTGAACCCAAATTAATCACTGCGCTCGACATCATGCCGGCACATTCTCTGCGAGTGTATGTGCGGGACTGCTAATAGGCTTCTAGCCACCACGGAGGAGAGGGAGACAGAGGGGGGAGGCGGAGTGAGCAGATCGTTCCCGACATGCCCACTGGTTTTTAGGTGGATCCCCGGGCCTCCACAGGCCCGACACTCACCTCCCTGCGTGCCTGCCGAGCGCCTCCGTGAGCTTCTGGATCTCCCTCTCGGTCTGGGACACCCGCTCGGCGGCCTGGAACAGCCTGACGTTCAGGCTCCTCTTGGTGCCCTTGCCCCCCCTGTACGCCTCCAGGCCGGCGGCCGCCGGCGCAGGGGCGCCCCCCTCGGCGGGGCCGCCGCGCCTGTCCCCCAGCTTGCGGTTGAGAAAGTCGAAGACGTTGTGGCGCCCCCCGGTGGCCTCCTTGCGCCTCCTGCGCCTCTTGGGCCGGCCGGGCTCGGCGGCGCCGTCCTTGGCCGCCTTGCCGTGCGCGCGCCTCTGGGTGAGCTCGGCGCACTGGTCCAGGGAGCTGCCTTTGGGGACCACCACCGCCATGACGGGCTCCACGCGGCCCTCCTGCTGCTTCCCCAAGCCTGAGGACGCAGGGAAAACCAGCTGATGGAACAAAACAAACGAACAAACAAACAAACAAAGCCACAAGCCGAACGCAATACCACCACTCACCTTTCCCATACTCGTATCCCATTTTGAGCAAAAGCTTAGACCCGATGCCTCGGGTATGCGCCTCCCAGCCGCCAAATTGTGCACTGTTGAGCGCTACCGTGGATTCCGCAGAGTCCATGACTGTTGAAAAGCCCAAAAAAATGAAAATCAAAGCAGAATCAATTACTCGGCGGGCACCAATGACTTCAAACTGCACTGAGTGGGAGTGGCAGCGTTTCAGAGGCGCTCTCGGGACGGGGGACGCCCATCCAAACGCACCCCTAGCGTAAGCCGCGTCGTCTCCATCCGCCGGGTCGTCCGGCTCGGAGTCGGAGGAGGCCGCGTCGTCCTCCCTCAGGGGCGGGAGGATGGAGTCCGCCTCCAGCACGGCGTCCTTCATGAGCAGGGAGTCGAACTTCACGGTGTAGAAGCCGCTGTCGATTTCTGCACGGGGAGGAAGCACCTCGGTCAGCGGGGAGACCCGAGCCGAGTCCTCGCGCTTCATGGAGTCGGAGAGTTAAGGCCCAGTCAGTGGAATTACCTTTGATTTTGGCAGGGTACCAGATGCTGTCCTCGTGCCGCGCCAGGCAGGACGAGCCCTCCTCCAGGCTACTGAGGTCGCTCTCAAGGAACTCTCTCAGCTCCGACACGTACACCACCTCTCCGTGGGAAAACCTTCAGCAAGAGTGAACAGGCATGGGTGTCAAGGGCGCGTTCCACTGAAACTCATGTATAGGCATTAGAAAACCCATTCCCATTCATTTATTGCTGTCAAAATCAACCAGAATCAGTGTTCATTTTGGGTTATTTTTGGAACGGCCGATCCACAGACAGCATCAAATCACTGGGAGGCCAAACATGCAAAGACAGCATTTTCAAGCTGCTGCCTGGAGCTACGCTCAGGGTCAGCACGATGTGCCTGCGTGACAGCCACTGAAGCAAAACCGTGGTACATCACCTGCAGTTTTCCAGGAAGCGGCACTTATCCTCCAGGTAGTACGGACAGGGTTTCATAGACTTCTGCGTGGGGTAGACGTACAGCACCCTCACTTGCGCCTCCTCTCCGTCCGGTGGTTCTGACCCCACCACCATGGCGTTGTGATACTCCAGAGTCCCCCACTTTGTCCTGTACGGTGCTCTCACTTTGGTACCACTGAGCGCATCCTCCTCTTCCTCCTCCTCCTCCTCCTCCTCGTCGTCGTCCTCCACGTCCTCCTCCTCACCTGCCTCCCCCTTGGCCCTCTCCCTGGCGTCGGAACTACCGCCCGAAGACTCCCCGAGCTCGGAGTAGAAAGCGGCGAACTCCGCGTCCAAGCCGCCGCCAAGCGCGGCGTGGCCCGCCGCCTCGGGGCAGTTTGACTGCGGCCCGTCCGCGTCCTCCAGGCTGGCCAGGAGCCGGCTCTTCTTGACCGACACCAGGCTGGCCTCTGTGAGCTCGATCAGCTGACACAGGTCGTCTTTGAGCTTGAGCAGGTCCGCCTGCTGCGAGGGATCCAGGCCCGCCGACAGGGCCGTCTCCACCTGCTGCAGCTGGGCTCCATAGGCGGAGATGGCCGCCTCCAGGCTCTCTTCATCCATGCTGACACCGGGCGCAGGGCGGGCCAGGGACGGACAGCATGGAGCCCTCGCACTGCACCTGAGGAGGACCGAGCGGAAACATGGAAAAATGTATCTGTGATCAGACCATGTGCTTTGAGAAAGAGATTCAATCACTGACACAGACATGCTTTTTACAGCTAAGGAACATCGCAAATTTGCACATTTATTGTGTATTAGATTACTATGATTCTCTTTCCACCTGTCTGAGCAGAGCCTCCAACAACCATCTACAAATGGTGCAGGGTGCTGCTGCCAGGCGGCTGTCCAAATCCAGCAGTATTGCACACATCGCATCCATTTCAAACTCATTTTCACACGTCACATCGGCTTCCAGTTCGGTTCAGGATGGGGAGAGCCTTTCATGATCAGGCAAAAGGCATACCAGACCCTTCAACCCTCAACCTTTCCTCTTAGGTCTGTGGACCAAAGTGGTTCATCACTCACCCTAGACTAAAAAGAAAAAGAGATGTCCCTTTTTGTCGATGGTTTTTGTTTTGTACCTTTGCCTTTTGGCCTCAGACCTTTGGAACTCCATTCCGCTGAACATGATCTCTGCCGCCTCCAAAGCAGCTGCTCCTCACAGCACACGTCTATATATTGTGTCTGTTCATTTATTCTGCCAATCACTGTGTTATGACTGTCATCTGTTCCGTGTTTCTAGGGCTATGTTTGTGTTGCTGTGGATTTTTGCTCGTCTTTAAGAGCAGAAGTATATTGTAAAGGTGCTGTACAAAAATATATTATCATTGTTCTTGTGGTTATTATTACTACTATTATTCGGATAATTTGCTTTCCCTTCATACGAGAGTACTAGTCAAGTAATAGTAGTAAGAAATGTTATTTCTCAAGCACCTTTCATAAAAACGCATCTTAAAACGCTACAGAAAAATGATACGCGTATCGCACATTGAGTCAGCAGTGATATGCTCTTTTAAAAAGGTGGGTTTCCAGACCACATTTACAAGGGTCCACAGTCTGTGATGCCCTCAGGTGGTCTGGCAGGGCATTCCAAAGACAGGATCCTTTCAAGTCACACCGCAATGACTTCTGTTCACAGCAAAGACTGGGGACAGGGGACTAGCAACATTGCCATATTTTTAGCAAAAGAGCTGATTTTAGCCAGAGAGCTAGTTCTAGCTTAAAGGTTGCAGATACACCTAGTTTCGCCTCGATTTCTGCTCATACCTTGGTAGTTAGGCTGGCTGATCCACTGCACCGCTGGAGGAGGTGACAACTACGGAAAAGAGGCAATATGTTGAGAAAATGACGGGTTTCTGTGGCTAGGTTAACACACTGTAGAACCGGCACGCTGTCAAGTTGACAGAATTGACGTAGCGGAAACAAATCGCTTTCCCCTCCAAAATAAAAGACTTGTCCTCGTGTATTTAGGTCCCGTATTCATATATATGTAGGTATTATTGAGCTAAAAACACATAAAGGAGAACCAAACACGATTACATCTTTTGCCTTACACATTCCGGAGCCCTTTCTCCTTCACATTAAAGGCTTGTCTTCCTTTATTGTGAAAACTCTTCACCGAACCCGGAAAACGTGAACACGTCACCTCTGCGCGCCGAGGTGCCCGTACGGAGGGTGAGCCGCGCCGGTGAGGGATGTCCGAAGTTACCCACAGAGAGTGAAAACCCGACCATGTCAGTCGGAGCTCAGTGGGTCCGGTTGGTGCCCTGGATGTGAAGGTAGGTCGGCGTCTCCCGCTCGCCTCCTCCAGGGAGACGCGCCGCGAGGCGGCAGGAGCAGCCGCACGCTGGCTGCTGGCAGCTAACACTCACTGCGACTGAGACACCTGTGTAATAAGCAGTCTATCTATCTATCTATCTATCTATCTATCTATCTATCTATCTATCTATCTATCTATCTATCTATCTATCTATCTATCTATCTATCTATCTATCTATCTATCTATCTATCTATCTATCTATCTATCTATCTATCTATCTATCTATCTATCTATCTATCTATCTATCTATCTATCTATCTATCTATCTATCTATCTATCTATCTATCTATCTATCTATCTATCTATCTATCTATCTATCTATCTATCTATCTATCTATCTAAAAAATGCTGGTAAATGCTGGACTTTTAAAAATTTCTACCCCTTTAAACATATCATATTGTGCAGACAGGATCTATGAAATATTTGGATAGTATTTTTAGATCATTAGATAGTATTATATAGTAAATAACAGGATAGGATATTGTTGAACTCCAGCTTTTTTTTCAAGCAATATATCATGTAAAATAGCAGTCAATAATATTTTCATTCATGGGCTCTTATAGTCCCACACTGTGGACCATAGGTGAAGAATGATATTTACATATAGACAAGATAAATTATAATTCCTGGTAGGTCTAAGAATGAATTTGAGTGTACTTCTACAGCACTAGAGATGGTCATCCTGTCCCGTTTCTCTCCCCACCCTCTCAGCTAAGTGACCTCAGCCGTCATGCCTCCTGCCATGGCCCAGATCAGCGATCCAAAGATCGCGTTTGCGTACCTGCGCCCGGCCTGCGTGCTGCTCACCCGGGAGCCCACGGTCGCCAACGTGGAGACGCTGAGCGCCCAGCTCAGAGACGTCAACGACGCCACGCTGCAGCAGCTGCAGGACTACGTCCTCTTCCCGCTGCGCTTCGTCCTCAAAGTCCCCGGACCCAAGAGGGAGAAGCTGGTGCAGGCCGTGGCCGAGGCCATGGGCCACGTCCTGGGGAGCACGTGCGTTCAGAGCTGGGAGAGCCTCCGGGACCTCCTCTCGGAGCTGTGCCTCTGCCTGTGCTCGCCGTCTGACCCGGGCAAGCCGGCGGACGCGTCGGAGGAGCTGCAGCTGGCCGTGCTGCGGTGCCTGGACGCCCTGCTCCACGCCGCCTACGGGGATGTCGTCTTCAGGCTGTTCGAGCCCGTCATGCTGCCGGGCCTCGGGGCCGCCGTCTCCCTGCTGCTGGCTTTGGGAGAGGGGGGCAGATCTCGAGACATCAAGGCGGCGGCGCTGAGGTGCCTGCTGGCGCTGACTCTGCAGTGCGACTGCACTCAGGAGCACGTGGTCCCGTCCTCGGAGGAGAGACGCACGCTAGGCAGCACCATGGCCTCGTTCTTACCTGGCATCACCTCGGCCGTGGCGAGGATCGTAACTGGAGATCTGAGACAAGGCCATGCAGTCACAGTGGGAGCCATGAAGGTACCACAACTGTCATTGTCTAATTTCACTTTGAGATATACTGTGTTGTGTCCTATATGTATTTCAACCTAGACGGTTGAATGTAGTATTCTGTCCACGCGCGTCGTAGTAAAGTCATTTCTCTCACTCTTACCATCCTTCAGGTCTGGTCCAGAACCGTGGGTCTTGTCTTGGAAGATGTCCAGCTCCGGGCCAGTGAGCCCAGTGAGACCCCCCCAGCGGACCTGGGGAGAATCGGGCAGCTGATCGTCTGCCGGACACAGGAGTGGGTGAAGAGCACGGCGGGGAAGCTGTCCGTGCTCCTGAAGAGGATCATCTCCTGCACGTCGGCCCACCAGCACTGGAAGGTTCGACTGGAGATGGTGGAGCTGGCGGACCACCTGCTGGCCAGGTGCAGCCAGACGCTGGGAGACAGCGTGGGGCAGCTGCTGGAGGCACTGGTGGGGGCGGTCAACGACGAGGAGCCCAGAGTGAGACAGAGGTGTGGTTTCGATCGGGACCGCTGAATGGCGCAGAATCCCTCAGTCAGAAGACGCCGAGTGGAACTCTGCTCTCCCGTCTGGTTCTGCCCTTGCAGGTGCGAGGCCGCTCTCCGAGAGATATCGCAGAGGAACCAAAGCGGCGGCGGCGGCAGCAGTGCCCACACCTTCACCGACGTGCTCTCGGAGAATCTCCACTCCCTGGCCACCTCCCTGCCCAGGCTGATGAGGACCTCGGACGACCAGAAGAAGCTTTTTGTCCTCAACGTGTTCCTGGGCTACTTGAAAATCCTGGGGCCGCTGGTCTCGGTGGTGCTGAACTCAGCCGCGCACCTGGAGAGGATTTCCAAAGCCTTGATGCAGGTAACGTCAGCCCACACCGTGTCGGATCACACTGCAGACTGTAGTTGCAGTGAAGAGACCTATTTGCTTTGCCTATAAAGTCATAGAAGCATTTGGTAAAACGCACTTTTGGTGTTGGAATAAATCTGTTCCAAAGCAGCCACGTAAGGCCAAACATAATTCAGACTGTTAGGGGTGAACAGGCCCGAGTCCGACGTGATTTAAGATGCTTTAAGATGAGTCAGACGTTGGCCGTTCCCCAGTCCCGTCCTCTAGTCTGGCGGCCGAGTCACGTCGGATCACAGCAGCCCCGCTCGTTTTTCCCTGCGCAGGTGCTGGAGCTGGACGTGATCGATGTCCGCGTCGTGGAGGAGAGGAGCCACCCCGCCAGCGTGGAGACCGGCCCGGGGCCCCGCGACCCGCACGCGGATCGCCGACAGAGGAAGCACTTCCTCTACTTCACAGACGAGAGGATCTTCTCCGTGCTCATGGAGATCTGTCGGACTCTCGGTATGTGTGACGTGCCTCTGCGTTCAGGGCTGACACATTTGTCGGACAGCTTCCCCCCCCGAGGCAAAACGAGTGAACCCTCCCCTCTTCCCCGTCGCCAGGTTACCACGGCAACGTCCACCTGCTGACAGACCACTTCCTGGACCTGCACCGGCAGTCCTCCGCCTACAGGAAGCAGGCCGCCATGGCGCTGAACGAGATCGTCCGGGGCGCGGCGGGCATCGCCGTGGAGACGGACGGGCCGGCCCGGGACCGCCCGGCCGCCTCCGGGGACGACCTGAGGGCGGCGGCGGCGGCCGTCACCGAGGAGTACACCAGCCTGAAGAACTGGCACCTGCCGACCGCCGGCGAGGAGGCGGACGGGGAGCGGCAGGAGCAGCAGGTGAGGACGCGGCCCGGCACAGACGGGCCTGAGCGCGAGGGCACGTTGCTTAATTGAAGTCGGCCACATCTTCCGATCTCCAGGCCGGGAGTATTGTGCATCGGGCATGGCGTGCATCCCGCTCTCCTCGGAGTTCGATGTCTGCTTCCCGGGGGCCGGGCACGCACCCTCTGCTCTCCAGGCTACGCTGAGGAAAATATCCATACTTTACCTCGCAACTCATCCTCTGCTCCGGCCGCTGTGTCTAATGCCTGAACAGACTGAGCGATGGTGTGTGTGTGTGTGTGTGGGGGGGGGGGGGGGGGTGCTCCAGGGCTTCCAGTATCTGCTCTAAACTTTCGAGGCTGGATTACGGAGCTGACAGGCAGTGGGGGGGGGATATCTCAGGGCCTCGGAGGCCCGCAAACAGCGGCAGCTCCCTCGTTCCTTCCGGTCCGAGGCGAGAACTCGCGCTTTTCTCTTTGTCAGCGGGGAAAAAAAAAGAAAAGAAGTGCGCCCATGGAGGCGCGTCACCAAATGAAAAGGATGCAGCGCAGGGGAGGCGAGGCGCGGCTCGGAGACTGTAGGGCCTCGAGTCGGATCAGAAATGGAATATTCTCCAGAATGACAATGAACACGGTGGGATGCTATGCTCACATCAGAGTCGAGCATTTTATACCGACAGATAGTTTCTCTGCTTTGTCCTTGTGCAGAAAGATTTTAGGCTGTTTTTCAAGAATGAGGACGGATTCTTTCTTCGCATCGACTGTTTTGTCTGTGTCCCCCTTCAGACCTACTGATCCCAGTCCTCACACAAGCTTACACTGTCTTTGTCGGGATTTTCCAGGTGCCTCGCGACCGCCTCCTCTCTCTGGAGGCTCATTGACCTTGTTCGTGTTTCCTGTCCTCCCTGGGTCTCCTCTGCAGCTGCTCGGCCCGTCCAGCCTGCTCTCCATCTCCGACACCGGCCACGTCGCTCCAAGCTCTCTCCGAGTGATTTCGTCTTCGTCCCGCTGCCTGTCCTCCTCCTCCTCCTCACCGCACGCCTCCACCATCCACCAGCTGAACAGCAACATCTGGCAGCTGTGCATCCAGCTGGAGGGCGTGGCGTGCTGCGCCCAGGCGCTGGGCCGCGGCTTCCGTCCGCTGCTGATGACGGCGCTGTACCCCGGTGCTGGAGAAGGCGGGCGAGGAGACGCTGCTGGTGAGCCAGGCGGCGCTGGCCGCCATGTGGGACATCGGCGAGGCCTGCGGCTACGGCTCGCCGCGGGAGCTGATCGCCGACAACTGCGACTACCTGCTCAACGACGTCTCGGTGAACCTGCAGAGGCTGGGCCAGCACCCGCAGGTGAGGCGGACCCCGACCCCGACCCCTAACCTAACCCGAACCCGACCCGCTTCCCGGCGCCCCCCCCCCCCCCCCCCCCCCCCCTCACGGCCGCTCTCGTCCCGTGTGGCCAGGCTCCCCGCGTGCTGACGGTGATGCTGACGCACTCTGACCGCGGCCTCCTGCCCCTGGTCGGGGACATCGTCCAGGACGTGCTGACGGCCCTGGACCTCAGCTACCGGCACGCGGGCCGCTCTCTTCTGCTCCGTGCTGCACGCCCTCACGAGGGCACTGGGTGAGCGCCGTCACCAACCGGGTTAGGGTAGTCGATAGACCACGTGCGCGAGTAGCACGTTGAGGATTCTTCTTTGTTTTATCCATGGGATCTTTTAGCGGAAATGAAGACCGGTGCTTTATCTTTGGTATGAATATATTCACATTTAAAGCCCATGAATATTAATGGTAAAATACCAGGCTGGGATAATTAGCACTTGGCTGATTTTGAGCCCCAGTTCTGCAGCTCCGCGGAGCTTTTAGGCCTTTAAACTGTGGACGTGTCGTGTTGGGAGGGCGAGGTTTACGAGGCGCGATCTGACGGTCGCTCGGCTGCGTCTGCTCTTCAGTCAGGTGGTTTCCCTCCGGCTGCGGGGGGAGGAAGCAGCCCGCCAGGCCCCAGCAAGCCTGCGCTGATCAGGAGGCCTTCGACGTCCGCCAGTTCCTGCTCGACTACCGCAGACAGAAAGAGCTGGCGGAGGGCATCGGGATCGAGGAGGACGAGGGGGCCGAAGACCTGGGTAACGCAGCACAAGCAGGAAATGAACCTAACCCTAGCCCCGTACGAGGTCTGCACTCGGTTGTAGCGCATCCATCCCTGTCCTCTGTCCATCCCCAGAGGTGCCACCTCCCAGCGAGTGTGAGGACCTGGAGGACGCCGGCGGTCCGGACGTGAAAGCGGAGCTCCCCCCCCACCTCCGCATCGCCAAGGACATCATGGAGCGCTGCATCCACCTGCTGTCCGATCCCAGCCTCGGGCTCCGGCTCAAGGTACCGGCGCGGGGGGGAAAGCGTCGGGTGGCCCCCCCACAGGCTCCTCCTCTGCTGGCTTTCGCGGTGCCACACTCACCGCTTTGTCTTCGGGCCCAAGGGTGCTGGACGTGCTGGAGCTGTGCGTGTGCCTCCTGAGTGAGAGGGAGAACGAGCTGCTGCTGCCCATGGCCCACCGCTGCTGGCCCGCGCTCGTCCAGAGGCTCACGGCCGACGAGCCGCTGGCCGTCCTCAGGGCCTTCAGGGTACGTACGCCGGGTCGCCTCTTCCTCAGGACCGAGACCGAGGCCGAGGAGGAAGACCGCGCGATGGATCTGCTCTATGACGTTGCCTCGGGTTACCTCAGCCTCATCGGTCTGGGGGCGGCGGTTTGAGGCCGCTTCATTCGCCCTATTGTGCTCATTT